>CM053749.1:26542557-26588809 GCA_028658305.1 Pachyuromys duprasi
TGAGACTTTGGGAGAACAAGAGCTCCACAAAGACCAAACTGAGCAGGGCACAGGGGTCTTGTATGAGACGGTTTCTACAACCAAGGACCACCTGTGGATGTGTCCTGGAACCCCTGCTCAGATGGGGCCCATGATAGCTCGGTGTAGGACTGAAGACCCTAGTGAGGGAAACAGGGAATGTTTCAGTCATGAACTTGATGGCTGACTCTTTGACCCTCCCCCATAAATGCCGGGGAGTGACAGACTGGCTAGATCCCAGGGGAGGACATTGCAGCCAGCCCTGAGGAAACAGGATGAGCTGGGGTTGGATGGAAGGGGAGGAGGTCCTTCCCTGTTGGTGGACTTGAAGGGGAGGAGGGAAATGAGGGAGGGAGAGGGAAGGAGAGGGAGGGTGGGAGGGAGTGAAGGAGGGGGGCTACGCCTGGGATGCAAAGTACCTAACCTGTGATTGATATAAAAATAAATAAATTTATTAAAAAAAAAAGCTTAACCTCCTCCAAAGGACTGGCCATTGTTCACACTGACTGGGGAAATTACCAATATTTCAGCCAGATGTTTACTGTGATAAACAGGGGAGTTGTTACAGTTGCAAAGAGAGCTTTAAATAAATTTAAGCCAACTGCAGAGAAATTTTGTCCCATGTGTAACAATGCTTTCCCTAACTTAGAGTATCTGTCAGGAATCAGGTGGTCTATGTCATCCAGTGAGGAGGAGGATTTCTTTCCTCAGCTCAGTGACAATGCCTCATGGGCTCATAAGCAAACTAGCAAAGCTGTGTTTCTGTACAGACTCTCCAACCATACTCAGGCTTACCAGCATGGTAAATTAAATTTTATTTCTCCTGGAGTTTTGTATTTGTTGACTTGTGATTTACCTAGTTTTCAATTTATGCTCTTTGATTATTTTGCTTTTTCCTATAGCATCATGAAATTATTAATACTTTACTCATCATCACAGAAAACCATATTATCTTGAGTACATCATTTAAATGTGAATGATGATATTGCTTGTTGGTTCTTATTCATATTTACTCTTTAAATATGCTCATCACCCAGCAAATATTAAGTGCATAAAATGTTAAATATACTATTAAAAAGGCAAATACAGTATATCTTTAATATGACTGCAAGTGATTGTATGTAAATATTAAGAAATGCTTGCATCCAATTTTGATGGCCAAGGATCAGTTGGGAAAGACTCTTGAAAGCAGACCTGACTACATAAGTTTGTTACTGTGGACCTTTATCTTAGAAGCACAGAACAAATTCCAGAAACTTATCCTCTACTCTTCATACAGGCACTGTGACACTGTGACAACACAGAGAGGGAGAGAGAGAGAAAACAAAGAAACAAGTGTACATTCTAGAAAAGGGGTATACAATGTTGTGCTAGGTAGTTGTGTGGTTTGTTAGTCATTCTTCATTTTTTTGTCAGCTTATCACAAGCTAGAGTCATTTAGGAATCCAGATCTTCTACTGAGAAAATGCCTCCATCAGATTGGCTTGTGTCGAATTTTCTTGATGGTTAATTAATGTGGAAAAATTCAGCTCACTATGTGCAGAACTACCCCTGGGCAGTATTTTGGGGTTGTGTAAAAAAAGCAAGCTGAGTCAGCCATGGAGAGCAAGTCAGCAAGCAACATTCTTTGGTCTCTGCTTCCCCTTTCTGGCTCCAGGTTCCTGTCCTCCTTGAGTTCCTGCCTTAATTTCCCCCAGTAATAGCCCATGATTGTGATGTATAACGCAAGTAAATCCCTTGCTCCCCAGGTGGTTTTTGGTCAATATCTTATTACATCCATAGATAACAAACAAATGCAAGTGTCTAATTAAAAAATACAGTAAATGCAGATATTATAATCTTATGAGCATTTGCTAAAAATGAGGACTATTCTGAAACATGTTCATTCTTCTTTATATTTTACGTTTTAACTTTTTTTTCTACTTTTCTTTTTTTCTATTCATATATAATTTCATATAAAATAGTTTCTGAAAACATTTTATTGTTGATTATAGAATGCCAGGATGGGTGGTTAAATGGGTGATATGGGGGAGGGGATCACCTAAACAACTCAGGTTTGGTGCTTGACACATTGGAAATAAGAATGTTAGAAGTTAAGAAACACATTTGTTTTTCCACAAAGTTGCCTTAAGCTCCATGGGTGTTATCCCACTGTTCCTCCAAAAGGCTGATGTGCTGAGAGCTTCTGCTGCTGGCTGTGTGGTGTGTGGAGACTTCAAAGAACAGGAAGTAAGGCACTGGGACCAGGTCCTTCAAGGTTTTATACTTCCTGGGCCTCTTGTTTCATCTTTTCTTCCTGACACTGTTTTGTAAACTCCTGCATTCTCCCACTTTTTCCCTTCCTTGTTATAAAATATCTGAAGATCTGGGCAAGCCCTTCATGTACCTTGTTTCCTTAGGCACTTTGTTTCAGCGACACAAACCCTGACTGGTACCAGGATTAGGGTTGCTGCTGTGATTTTTCCTGGCTATGTGACTATAAAGGGTTTAGAATGGGTTTGATGAAAACAATTGGAATGTTCAAGGCAGAATTAAGTGTATAATGATGGTTGGAAATCTAGACCACTGTGGTGTTACAATATTTTTTTCCTAAGCAAAATTTATGGTTGTAAGGTTTCAAATGACAATGAAAACTTCTGATATCTTGTTTATGTTATTGACCTGGGAGTCTTCTCCTTTTCCAAAGCCTGTAAGTCAAAGATTTGGTCTTTTCTTGAAAGCAACAGTTCCTATATGTTCCTGTACATTTTGTTTTATTTTCTTAATTTGCATATTTGCTGCTGATGTGGTACATTACATCTACTTTATCTTCAAGTTCTGATATTCTTTCTTCTACTTAATCTATTCTTTAATTAAAAAAACATTTTTTTAGTTCTTTGTAAATCTCTCATCACGTACTTCAGTCTCACTCATCTTTCCCTCCCCTTGCATCCACATTCCCCCAACCCTTGCAACACACCCCACAAGAAGAAAAAAAATATCTCATTGTGGAAGCTGTAGTTTGTTACAGTGTGTCCCACAATATATCCCTCTTCTCCACATCCCTTCACTTACATTCATTGTAATGAGTCATTGGTCTGGCATGATGAGGCTTCTGACTTCTGCTACACCATCAACACTGGAACCTCACCTGTACTCCTCTCAGATACCCCATCCCACTACTGCCCTCTGTCAAGGATACCCCACAGCCTTGAATCTGCAGGACCAACCCCTTCATGCACTACAGCAGTTCATTGATGGGGTAGATGTTGGGGTGAGCCAATTCAAAGCCCTTGATCTGGGCATGAGAGGTCGTCCGAGCTGGTCAACTAACCAGCTATCCTGCATCCACACCGCCAAGGCAAGCTCTTCTGCCCTGCTCCAGCTATCTCATCCAAGGGGCTAACATGGATGCAGAGCCAACTCTCTACTCTCACGACATAGGGGTAGGCTTACCTGTTCCCACGCTATCAGGGCCAGCACTTCTGTGATGCTCAAGCTATGTCCTGGGGCCCTCTTCTGAGTGCTACAATCAGTAAGGAACAGAGACAGTTCTCCTACTCTAATGACCCCAGGGCCAGCTCTTCTGCCTGAAATAGATGGTGAGAGTCAAGGGCAGGGAGGAGGGGATCTCTCCCTTTTCTTCACCACTGGTATATGGTACATTACCTCTTGAAGAATTAACCTATCAACTCCTCATATGTGATCTCAAATCAAATCAAGCTTGATCAATAAAACCCCTTAGACTGGTTTACTGATGTGTTTGTAGGACACTGTTGTCGATGTGGATGCATCCAAAGGAATCTGGGTGGCACCGTCCATAGTCAGGTGGGCTGAGGCTACTGTAGAACAAAGATAGCTGAGCACAAGCCATTAAGAGCAATTCAGTAAGCAGCATTCGTTCATGGTTTCTTCTTCAGTTTCTTTCTTGAATTCTTAAAAATGAACTATGACTTTGAAGCATCAGATGAAATACACCCTTTGCTCTTCAAGTCCCTTTTGGTCATAGTGTTTACCATAGCAACAGACAGCATCAAGCTAGGACCCAATGGAAGGATCATTCACCTGGTCTATTCAAGAGCGGTGATTGAAAATGTGAAAGTGATGCTAGTGACAGCAAGAAGCAGAGATATCAGTAATGTGCATTAAGTAAAACTGCAGACAAGAGCAGAGCCAGACCTAGAAAGCAGCCTTTTTATCCTTACCGATTTTGATCTCATTGTTTCAGGTCAATGCCCTACTCCTCCTTTTGCAGTAGGAATATGTTACATGGGCCATTGGATGTAGGGACTACATAACATTAAAAATATAGAGATGTTCATAGTTAATTTTTAGCCTTAGGTTTCTTAAGACACTATGAAATACTCTTTTGTATACTGTTGAAACTGGTAAAATCATGGGAAGTCTTAAAGATGGACTGAGTGCACTTTTTATCTTAAGGTGCATATGAGCTTTTTAGGAGTTAGGTATAAAATTCTGTGGTTTGGACATGAAATGTAACTCTAATGTTCATATACTGAAGGCTTGGTCCCCATATAGGGGTGGTGTTAATTTTCATGTTGTAGACGCTTAGGTGGTGGGTCTTTGCTGGAGAATATAAATCACTAAAGACATTCTTTATTTGGAATACATTGTCCTGTGACCCTCTTTATTTATTTATTTTTGGGGTTTTATAATGAGAACATCTCTTCTCAAACACACCCTTTCTTCAGTAGTGACTAAAACCTTTGAAATTTTGAACTAAAATAAGTTCTTTCTTTCTTAAATGTTTTGACAGGGATTCATTGTGGTGATAAAAGGTCTGATTAACAAAGATAGGATTACTATTCTTCTTGAAATCTTGACAATGTGAAAGGGAAAAAGATGGGACAGAAGACTTGTTGTCATAGTAATCAATTATGAAACAAATAAGAGAAGTACATATACATAAAATGACAATATCTGAGTATTTACCAAATGCTGTGGTCACCCAAATTAGGATATTTTATAACTAAGTCATGTATTTCCAATGAGGAACATAAAAACTTATCTTTCTAAATGTTTTAACCACAAAGCCCAGGCACTTAATCCACATAGGACAGAGGTTATTACTTTCTCAGATATTTATTTTAAAAATCGCATTGTAAATTGAGGTCCTGTGGGAATCATTGTGTGGCTGGGAGGCTAAGCATACATGAAGTATTGATTGTTGACATAGAAGCACTGTTGTCTGATTTTCAGGATTACAGGTGTCTTGAAGATTGACATGAAAAAAAAAAAAACACTATCAAGGTCTTCTATAGCTGAATCTTTGAGTGATGGCTATAAGACATTTACAAGAAAAGGTTTCACTATATTGACCAGGCTAGTCCTGAGCTCCTAGGTTCAAATGATCTTCTTGCCTCTGGTTTCTAATTATCTGGGACTACAGATACACACCACAGTGCCTGCTCTAACATAGTTTAATAACTGTTTTTTATTTTTTATTTTATTGGGTTTTTTGTTTGTTTTTTGCTAACCAAAGTAGTTTGTCACATTGCTTTACTTTAAAAATTGTGCTGAGATGTGGCTAGGGAAATCACTCCACAATTGAGACTGTGTACTGCTCTTATAGAGGACTGAAAGCTGGTCCCTAACAGCAATGTCACGGCGCCCATTGTCACCCCTAGTTCCTGCTCCAAAGGATCCCACTCCCTCTTCTGTCTACCTTGGGTGTTCTCTCTCTTTTTCTCTCTCACTCTCTTTCTCTCTCTCACACATGGACGACAAACATACAAGATAAAATATAATAAATATAAACATACTATATAAAATATAATAAATCTTTTTATATGTGTCTGATACAATGCAGCAGAAATTTAGAGAAATGAAGTAACCAGTCTGTTGTCTTTCTATAGCAGATGGGTTAAGTCAGAATAATGTAACTCCCAAATGTGTCTAGTTGTTATAATTCACCTGGATTATACTTTTACATTGTGTTTTATATGGATTTTATTTCACAGATTTTTCTCTCTTCATTCATAAATTAAAATTATTTAACATTGAAAACTTCTTGACATTGTGCTGTTAGTATTTATATCTATTCCAAATTTGCTTCCTTGGTTCCTGAAATTTAAAAATTAAAAGAAAATCCTAATGTAATAAACACAGTAGAGGAAAACAACAATGCGATGATGGATGAGCTAATTACCAGCAGTTATAATTTATCTTCATGGAAATGCTGAGACAAGTGTGATTGGCAAACTGAATGTAAAAGCATGCATCCCACTTAGTGAGTAAACAGGGCAGTCAGGTAAGGTTTACAGCGTGGATCCACTGTGCATTTATGTTACTTTAATTTCTACCAGTGCTGTAAAAAAATATTTTGAGTTAGATTTCTCCTCATGCCACATGATCAGAGAGTCATTATTTTTTCTATAATTTTAGAATAAACCTTGTTGAACAAAGCTCTGGTCATTTATGAAAGAAATTTGTACAATGGCTTCATATACTTTATAGGCATAAGAGTAATTCTGAAAAGGAGCCTATGTTTTCCTAAGACCTATTTAGCTATATCAATGGTATCTATATCTATTTCTCTGGTGACTGTCACTAATATGTTTAATTTAAGTATATATAGGTATGTGTGTGTATCCTTGAATGTGTATGTTCATGTGTGTTAAGGGGGATAAGGGGGGGGGAGGCAAAATAGCTGGCTGGAACTAACCATGTGGAAAGAAATCTAATCAAACCAATATTGACTTTAGAAGTGAAGAGGTAGAAAATGTCATATTCTGGCCAATCTTCTTTGTCTCAAACCACAGAAAGTTATTGTTTCAGAGTTTGTTTGCTTGTTTTCAGTTTCTTATACAGAGATATTGTTACTATTGATTAATTCCACAATTCCATAAAATGATGGATGAGTTAAGCAATTCCTCAAAAAAATTCACAAAGTTATTATGCTGGAACACTTAATATCTTGGTTAAAATAATAAAATAGTAATAATAATAATAAAGTAAAAGCTTCCTACAAGTATTATATGTTTTTATTAATAGAAATATGAAAAATATAAATATTCATCATATATCCATCGATAAATAAACTTAATCACTAAACATAATGATTTAACATATCACAATTATTCTATGCCAATTAACAGCAGCACACCTTAGAGTGAATGACAGCCATCAGCTCATGGCTAGGATTTGAAAGGAAGCCCTCATCTCTCCATGATTGTATCTAACATACTTTTTGTTGTGAAGAAATCCAATTCCTATTGAATAAAGGCGTTCAGTCTATAGGGATCCACAACTCATGTGCTCAATTTTTTAAATCTCATATATTTGTGGGGAGAACAATTTCATATGGACCAAATCCCTAGGTATCCCACATCTCCCAGACTCCTAGAAGTTACTGTCTGTTAACAAAGATGCAGGAAAGAAAACAAACAAACAAAAATACAAAAAAAGCAGAATTTGCGGCTCCCAGGTTAGGGAGAAGGTCTTTTGTTGTAGATGAGACAGGCATCTGAATGTGGCCAGAGCAGATAAAAGAAGCAAATTGGCCATGGCCAGTGAGTGCTGCCTCTGGGGAGGGGAAGAGGGAATAAAGAGAAGTAAGAAAATAGGAAGAGAGGGGACAGCAAGGAAGAGAACTTGCTGTTATAAGAGAACAGAGAAGCTGCTGAGGGGAGTAAACTAATCTAGACAGCCTGGGAATTAGCATAGTGGAGGAGGTGAGAACAGTGAAAAGGCCAGGGTGTAGGGCTAGCACAGGGGATTTGATGTTCATACCAGAGGAGTCTGGAGGTTAGCTATGAGCTTTGGTATGTATATGTCAACAGAGAGCCATATGTTTCTTTTTCCAGAGGCAAAGGAAGATAATGGAAGTGGCTCCTTTGGCAGACAGAAACCCATATCACAGGTTCCAGAGACATTCAGCCTGTGAGTTTTTATCCGTCTGCCAGCAGACCTTCTATAGTCCAGCTTGAAGGAGCCAAAACTGACATGTTGGACAAGGTAAGCGGGCCTGTCCTTTTGGGGTGCTTGGAGTGTTTTTCAAACCTAACACTCCGTTGTGGAACACACACTGCCTACTCACTAGGTACTTACCTTTTATTTTTGTTGTTTCATTTTCTTTTCCATGTTTTTGTTTAGCTTGGTCTTGCTTTGAATACAGTGTCTCACTACCTAGACTGGACATGAAGGCCCATTATTCAGGAACATTGGGGTTGTGGGTGAGTGGCATCATGCCTAAGTTATCATCTTAAATAAATGTACTATGGATTTTAGTTAATACAGAAATTACAACTAAATATGTATCTCTGCATTCCTTCAGGTAAATTTTATTTTACCTTAAAACATTCTAATTTTATGGAAAACAAAGAGATCCACAGAATGTCTCAGACCTCAACTTTTCATTATACCAGTGTTAAATACAGTAAAACATTAGATCCGGACAGTCTGGGAGTTGTTGAATCATATTAGCATTTTTCTGATAGGGAAACACTTATTTCCACCAGTTTGGGCAACGAGTTTTAGGTGATCATTGCAAAGGCAAAAATCACAAAAACAAACTAAATACGTGAGGTCAAATCAGTATAAAGCTTCCACAGCAAAAGCCATAAAGTACAGAGACGACTTACAAAATGGAGAACATGATTTAATGTTCTTAGCGGAGGACAGAGGACTAATTATTTATGACTTTAGAGTTGATAATTGATTTTTGTGTGAACATATTTTACTTTTAACCATGTGTATGCCAGTGTGTGTCTGTGCGGAGGTGTTTGCACATGAGTGCAAGTGCTGAGGAGGGCAACAGACGGTGTTGGTTCCGCTGGAGTTGGAATGACAGGCAGTTGTGATCTGCCGCACATGGGAGCTGAGAACTAAAATCGAGTCCTTGGGAGCATCTGGAAGCACACTTAACCACTGAGTATCTCTCCAGCCCCAACTTACAAATATTTCATTGAGTCCAGGAAGGTTTTTCTCCTTTTTGATTTTGCCTCTTATCTTATTTTATTTTTTAGCACCTTTGTTTCCATCCTCCTTTCTAGTTTCTTTGGGTTTCTGTTAGGTTATTTACTTTATAATTCATCTATTTTTAAAAAATACAGTAGCATGTATTTCTTTTAATTTCCCTCCCAGCACTGTTTGAGCTGAACATTACATATTTTGAGAGATTGTATTTTAAATGTCACTAAATTACCAGTTTTTAAACCTTCTCTGGGCTTTGTTTTTGATACATGCATATTACCAAAGTATGGTTTACTTGTTTGAGGTTAGACATTTTCTTTGTCTTTCTGTTAGTGAGTTTTTATTTCATTCAGAGAACAACTACTGTCATACCAGGTTATAATTTTGTTTAATTATCAAATACAATTTTTAACATTCATATGGGATAGTTTATTCTATTTTAAGCATTCAGATTTCTACCTTAAATTTTATCATTTCCTTTTTCTTGACTATTTCCTTGTCTTTAGTTGGAAAAAATAACTCCCTTTTTTCTTGTTGCAGGTAACTTTCACTGGATGCAGATTGCACTCACAACTTTCTTGAGATATTTGGAAAACCAATCATGCTATCTGTTTTTGGCTCCTTGGGATCTGATGGGAATCGCTAATTCCAAATAGTTCCAAAAACAATTCCAAAAATTCCAGACTATTTCTTTCTGGATTCTTTCAAGTCAATTTCCAAGGTTTACATATATGCATTTGAGGATTGGACTTATGCTTTTTTTTTATATTCACATGATCTTTTTGATCTGCTATTCAGTAATTGCATTCACCACATTTGGTAGGCTCGACTGGCCTCTGCTTCTTTGAATATCCTCATCAACACTCTTTCTTCTCTGCTTCTGGAGTTTATTGACATGAATGCTGAATATCCTGTCATTCTAGAAATCCTTGACACTCTGCTCATTTTCTTAGCCTATTGTGCCTTTCATTTAGATTAGAGGAATTCTCCTGGCCTCTTCTCAAAAACTATTTTTTTCATTATATTTACCTCCTTCCCCAAATCCATCCAGATTTAATCCCTCATCATCATCCCTGATGATCACCCAGTTCTGTACCTCTTTTTCTTTAAGCTCATCAAGTTCAATTTATGTTTCCCAAATATTTTTGGGTGTGAGCCATCCTCAAGATCATAGTAGACCTACCAGTAATAGGTCTTAAAGAAAATTTACTCTCCCCCACTCAACAATCAATTTCTAATAGCTCCTTAGATAGTGTGGAACTCTGTGCCTGCCTCTTCTGTATTGATGGGACTTTGTCTATGTAAACTTGCACAGGACTTAGGCATGATGTCACAGCCACTTTGACTTCATTTTGTCACTGTCTTTTGTGTCTTGAAACACTTTTTCCTTGTTATCACCCCACAAATTCTGACTCTTACAATCTTCCTGACCATGTCTTTTGCAATGATCCTTACTCCAGGGGAGAAGACAGTGTGATATGGAAGTCCCATTTAGGGCTGATAATTTCATAGTCTCTCATTCTCCCCACACTGAACAGTTGTGAGTTGCTGAGTTTAATCACTATAAACGGCAATATAGGCTTCTCTGACGCTGCCTGAGAGATGCACTAATCTTTATACCCAAAGATATACCCAAATCTTTGGGTATAAAGATTAGTGCATCTAATCTTTATAATTGGGTATAATACTATGTGCATTACCTCTTTTGGCATTGTTGGCCAAGATGTTCTGGATTCTCAAGTGGAATCTGGGCAACACCTCATGGTAGGCCTCACACTCAGGTAAGAGTTTGGGGTTCTTTAGCTAATCACATTGACAGTATATTTTAGGTTATCTCTTTTTGCTGTGACTAGAAAAAATAGAGGATATAATATTGCACACATGGATTGTATACATTAATAGAACTGGACAGTTTTATTAAACTCTAGGAAAACTAATCATTTCAAAAGAAGTTATGCTAACTTTCTTGAGCTAAATGCCACTTGTATCATAGCTATTTGCCCTAAATTGAAGTTTCCTCCTGCAGAGAAGAGCGAAATTCAGCAAGTAAATGAAACTAACAAGACTAGGGGTTTGGGGGTGACAAAACTTTGCAAGATTCAAGAAGCTTCTGAAAATTTCAGGAAGTGAAAGGCTTCTTCCCAGTTTAAGCATCAACAGTTGCTAGTGAAGTAGGGGTTTCCAGCAGCAAAAGTTCCTGCAAGTTGTACAGGGAGCTCCAGAGATGCAGCTTTTGTGAGTAACAGTGTGTTCTTGGATTGGCTTTGTATTGATGCAACTTTGAGTGACCCTTGATTCTGCAAGTACCCCTCTCCTATGCTTCTATATAGGACACCAGTAAACTCAGTTGCACTCAAATCTAGACCTAAGTGTAATAACTTTTTTTCATCTGTCTCCATTTCTCTACATGGAGATACACTTGTCCATATCTCCACAGGATGGATACATACATACACATACACATACATGTGTGTGCTTGTGTCTGTGTCTGTGGTGCCTGTACGTCTGTGTGTCTGTGTATAGGTAAGTAACATTTCAACATTCCCTTGAAAGAGAGAAAGGATTTTTAAAAGACACCACTTTAAAACTTTTGAGTTGGCAGAAGTTGGCTGTGCATACTTTTAGATTCTCTGATTAAATAGACTTAAGTTTAATCTGTGGGGACAAAAAAATATATAGTCTGGATGAGTTACTTGGGAGAAAGCACACCATATTGCTAAATCTTTCTGTAACTGAATCAGTTCTCCTGAAAAGTATCAAGTGATAAGTATTATTTCTTCAATATGACTATTATATTTAATATCATGAGGTCAGAGATCTAAAATTAGATATTTCTATAATGGATTTTCTAATGATGCAACAGTGTCAAAGAACATTATTTGTAAATGTCATATGTTAGCAGTTAACGTTGACATTACTGAGTGGTAGATTGCTTTATATTACATCTTTTATATTGCATATTTTATGTTATAGTGATTGCTATAATTGAATTTATCAAAGCTTGGCTGAGAATAAGGTACAAAGTTTTAACAATGAACAAAACTTTGTCGTCTTTGTCACATGAAGTATTATATATGCAGCCTCTAATTCTGAAGACAGAAACCAAAATGTTACCATTTTTAAGAGCTAGAAAAGTAAATAGGCAGTTAAACTAGTTGGTCTAGTATGGAAAAGTATATTATTCAATAAAGTCTGTACTGTACATAGTTACAGTATGTGCAAGTTAACAAGTTAGCAAGTGCACAGAGATGCATATTAGGTGATAATCCAATTAGATAGATAAGAAAAGTGCTTGGAAAAATTTACATCATTAAATTTACATCTAAGCCCTGAACTTAGAGTGTAGTGGGTGTTCATCAGTTCATTTAAGGGCACCTAAAGAAAACCTACATCAAAAATCATTTGTAGTAAGGCTAAAATTACTGAGGGTAAAAATCAAGAATGGATACTTATTCTTATTCCTCTTCTAATAACACTGATTTAGAATTTCCAGTCAGAACAATAATACAAAATAAAACAAAGTCATAGTTCTGGAAAAGAAATGTTAGAAATTCAGTGTGGTCAGATGTCAAGGCATGTGTCCTACTCCAATGAGCTCTTTTCCGTAATACTCCTGCAGCTGATTTCCCTCCATCTTATTTTTCTATGATTCTCATTTGTCTTAACTATATAACTTCCTGTCACCTTCCACATACTAGTTAGAGCTACCAAATCCTTATTGTTTTAGTACCAGTTCAAAACCAGCCTCCCATGAAAGTCTATTGATCTCTACCTACCTGAGAAGAATGCATCCAACATATACTATCATACTATTAAAAATAGCATGCTCTCATACAACAAGTGTAATTCAATCTTCCTTTTCTATAATCAAATGCACATAGCTGGTTCCTTTGCAAACAAAGACATTGTGTTATATTTTGCATTGATGTAACAAAACGCACTTAGGAAGGTAGGTCTTATTTTGACTCACAGTATGATAATATAGTCCACCTCAGCACAGAAGCCATAAAAGCAAAAGTTTTAGAAAACATCCATGGTCAGAAAGCAGAGAAAGATGAATGCAGGTTCTCAACTCACTAAAAAAATCTATCATCTATCAATCTAACTATCTATCTATCTTCCTACCTACCTACCTATGTACTGAGTCTTGAATGTATATTACAGTGAATGGATAATGGTCAAAGAACAACATGTCAGAGTCTCTCCTTCCACAATATGGATCCTGAGAATTACATTCAGGTCATCAGGCTTGATAAAAAGTTCCTTTTTCTGTTTTATTGTTCTTTTTTCAGTCCAGATATCCAGCTCATTGAACAATACCAACTGAATGCAGGGTGAGTCTTCTCACTTCAATTAAACTAATCTACAACTTTCATCATAGAGTTTTGTCTCTTAGTCTATTCTAATTTCTGCCAAGGTGACAGCAAATATTAACCACCACAAGTTGACCTCTTGCCACTTAACACACAAACCTATCATGTTTAAATCATAAATTTCCACCCTCTGTCTCTACAGGCTCATATGCACCTCATAATACAAAGTGCAATATACCCAAATTCAAAAGTCTCATAGTTTTTAGCAGTTCTAATACTATTCAAAAGTGCAGAATATCTTCTGATTTATATTTCTTTAACAGTGAGTCTTTGTATCATCAAAAAGCAAATTCTGTAAGTTCAATACTCAATGACACAGAGCAAAAAAACCTGACCATGCTAAAAAGTGAGGGACAATTGAACCAAAGAAACTCATCAAGACAAAAAACAATTCTATGGTACCATGTTAGACATCTGGAATTTGTGATAAATCAACTGGGCTCCAACATGCTTGGGTAGCCCAGTCCTGTCAATTCTACTACCCGCAGCACATAGCCTCTGTCTTGAGCTGCCTCTACTCCAAGCCAGAATCCTTTCTTGGCTGAATCTCCAATGTCTTTAGATCTCCATTGCAAGTTAGGTTTCACATCCACAGCTTCACACACAGACCTCTAAAGACCTCCTTCCAGGGACTCTAACCATGTTGCACAATTCCTTACAATAGGGGCTCTCTGTAATTGTATCACGAGACTTCATAACCCCTTCAATCTTGTCTTTCAGACTCCAAAAGTCAGTGGACAAGCTTTTCCCTATGCATTTGTTTTCCAGAAGAAAAGCATTTTGGTGGAATTCTCAGGTAGGTTTTCTCCTTTCAAATGAATTTGGATTTTCACTCTTTCAGGAGATGTAGCCTTTATTGAGTATTAGTCTTTTTTTCAGCAGAGCACCTTTCCTATTGGCCCAGGAGAGAAATAGAGGTTTCTCTTTAATGGTGCTAATACCTTAAATTGTTGTGCCCGATTTGAGGGACCCCAAAAGACCACTAGGAGTCAAGTCCATTGCAAATCACATGAGGATCTTTATTCAAGCTTAAGCTCAGGCCACCAATCTCCCCTGACGCAGCAGGTTAGAAAGTGAGGCCCCGAATCTCAGGGGGGCAGCATTTTTAAAAGGGAAAGAAGGCAAGCAGGGAATTCCAAGCCTTGCAGTTACAGGGAAGGGAAAGTTTTGGATAGATATCAAGATGTCCTTTAGGCAAATTGTTTCAAGCCACCTGACCAAACCGACAGATACTTAAGATATCTGTATGATAGCCTGCTGGGTGGAGTGGAGGACCCTTTAACACATTTTGTGGTATTTACAACAACCTGCAGGTTGGAGGGCTATGTGGCTCTTTTCAGAACCCAAAGGTGGGGGTCAGGTCACTCCAAGGTCAGTCAATTTAAGATAGAGTCTGAGAAACAAAATGGAGCCATCCCTGCCATCCTCAGTTTCTTCAAAATAATTATCAGCTGAATATCAGCACTTGATGTGTCTGCAGCTTTAAATTCCATCATTTCTTGCCAAAGAGCACATTTTTACTATGTTTTCTGATAGTTGTTCTCTCCTCTCTCTCTCTCTCTCTCTCTCTCTCTCTCTCTCTCTCTCTCTCTCTCTCTGTAGACTTAGATAAGAGTGGGGTCATGACATATACTGACCTTTTTCTGAACCTGCACTCAACAAATTAGTCCATTATTTTTTAATTTGGTCTTATTCAATTTCTCAGGACATGGCAGAGTATGGTAAGATTCTTTGCAAGAATGTAACAACAAAGGTTAGTTAAATTTACATTAGAGTTCTTGTTCCCCTCTGAAATCTCATGAGCTGGACTTCTGTTGTCTGCATTTCCTTAGCATTCGGATATTCCAAATTCTAATAACAAGGAGCCATTCAGTTCTGCTTAGAGAATTATGATACTTTTCTAGCACAAAATTCCAAACTTCTCTGCAGTCCTCATGCAAACTAATTCTGAAAGTCTATGAACCACTGAAGTTGAAGTTTCTGGTTTCCTTGAATAATCAGTTTTGCTGCAAGCTAGGTACATGATGTTTTGCTGTGGGTTGGCTTGTGAGAGGGCATCGATGTTTTGCTGTGAGCTCTCTCAAGCAAGGGGTGTGACTTTGACCAGCTAAGAACATCTGTGAGTGGACTCTGAGGAGATATTTAGAGGCCTATGCATAGAGAGGCATTACTCTTTGAATCAATATGGCTGCACTGATGTTCAGGCTTTGATACTTGACTTCAAAGAGAGAAACCACACCAGAGAACTTCTAGGGCAATCCAACTGAGTCTTGTGGTTTTCGCTGACTTCGTGTTACTGCTTGGTGTTGGCCTTTGGACTGGACTGCTAATATCCTGACGACTGATTGTGGTAAACCCCTAAAGACCCATCAACCCTGATCAGCAGCAAGTATGTAAAAAGGTCTATAGCCCTTTCACCAATAATTTCATACCTAAGGTCAGGGGTTAAAAGGAATATAAAGGTGTTTACGAACCCTAAAAAAAGTAGGTTTGATGAAAAAATCTAAACCTAAAAACCACATGATCAGGTTTATTACAACCATTAACCCAGTTGGCATACCAACTTTCTATATTGCTTATATTTTCCGTTGTTGCCACAAAAACAGTTTAAGGAAGAAATTTTTCTGCCAGCTTGATTAAAATCTGCTCATAAGGGGGCTAGTGTACTCCATTTTACCCAACCAAATTTGTGAAAGCGAAATTAAGCCTTTCTTTTATGTGATCCTATATGACCCTTCACTACATTTTCCTTCCTAAGGTTCCGCCATCTTGGTACAACCTTCTTGAATGACAGGCTTCTAGGACATGACTACTTAAAATACAAGCTGTTCTTCGACCTCCTCCCTCCCCACCAAGAGAGGAGCAGCCTAACTAGATCCCAGAAGAGGACATTGCAGCCAGCCCTGAAGAGACATGATAAGCTAGGGTCAAATGGAAGGGGGGGAGGTCCTCCCCTATCAGTGGACTTGGAGGGGGGCAGGGAGAAGATGAGGGAGGGATGGGGAGAGTGGGAGGGAATGAGGGAGGGGGCTACGGCTGGGATATAAAGTATATAACCTGTGATTAATATGAAAATAAATAAATTACTTATTAAAAAAAGAGAAACTATTGCTACTTAAACAAGGATTGGATGAATTATGAAATAATTGTGCTGAGTAAAGAATTACAGAGGAAAACTATACAAAAAAATAAAATAAAATAAAATACAAGCCGTACTCTAACCATAGCAGTCCTTTCTGTTTATGTCTGTCAAGCCAGAGAGAAGTGAATGATTTTTTTTTTAAGACTTAATATATAGAAACCGTGTGTGTCAGAGTTTCAGAGGAGCAGAAATGACAGAATGCCTGGGACACTGGAATGTGATACAGTGTAGCAGGGCTGGTCTTGTGGGACAATAAAGTAGGACAGAGATCAAGGATATACTTTTCAGTGTGCTTCTCCTGGCAGGGGAAAGGAGTGATGCCACAGGGGACCATGTTTATATAGCTAGGGCTTCACCTGGAATTTTGTAGTGTATGCTTTGAGGTAAGGGTAAAATTGTTGTGTCTAAACACTGCTGTGTTGATTAAACTTCACAGAAAATAAGAGAGAAGGCTAAGGATCCAGGCTGAATATAGGTTTTAGTGAGAAAATTAATAAAAGTCACAGTTTTTGCAGTAAGAAAAGTGAAGAGCTGAGTAAGAAGAACAACCTAAGATATTAGCAACCTTGGGATATATGTAAAAGCTGTATGAGTGGGTGTGAGTGAGCCTAGGTCCGTGTCAGTAGCTGATAGCTGTTCATCATCCTTCCTTTGGTAGAACTAGCACATACAATCATGTTTGAAAGTAGAATCTCAGGGAATGTTACTCACATCTACATGTGAATGTTCTGCCATAAACAGAGCTTGCGAGATTGAGGACTTTCACATTCAACTATGACCCTTCATAAGAAAACTGACTCTGACAACTTAAGCATTTTTATATTCGGAGGTTTCATATTTTGCAGGTCAGTGGTGGCACATACTTCTAATCCCAGTACTTGGGAAGCAGGCAGATCTCTGAGTCTGAGGGCAGTATGGTCTAAGGAGCAAGTTCCAGGACAGCCAGGGCTACACAGAAACTCTGTCTCAAAGAAAACCAAAAAAAGTTTTATGTCTTATGATAATACCCCACAAAGTTATAGAAACAAGGATGACGGTGTTGGCGTGGGATGTGTAAGTAGGTCCTTGGGTGGGACTGTTTGTGGTAGCAGTGTCTTCATAAAGGTCTGAGGAAACTCAGAAAAGGGGATCATCTTAGAGGAGAACTTATCAGACACCAAATATATCCCTGCCCTGATCTTATGTTTAGTGTGCAAGATTTTAAAAAATAAACTTATGGCTTCTTATAATATCACCCCAATCAGAATAAGATACCAAATTTTTACTCGTTTTTTTCCCTCCAGCCAGGACAATTATGTTGCAAGCTTATTTCATTTTGAGTTACATTTTCATAAGACTAACCTAAACAGTAATAATAATAATTATATACTATGTATATATAAGTAAATATGTTTTATATGTGCATATGATATAATAATTACATATTTCATATATGTAAATATAATAATTATAATTATTATTTGATCAATTGTATTTTATTAAAGACTGAAAATATTGCTATTATTAAATATCAAAATATTCATTAAGAAAATTAGCTATAGCTGACTGTTTAGTACTTTATACTTGAAATATACTCTTTATTAAAAGTGTGTTCTTTTTTGGTTTACTGACTTCCAGATGATAATGAAAGTTTCAAAATATGAATAGCATCCCAACTGTAAGATAGGTTTCAACAACGTAAGTATTCTAGTCCGTTTGGGGATTTAAAAAAAAAAAACAATAAAAACAAGCAAAGGTAGTCTTTGTAACCATCTTTCTGCAAAGCACACGATAAAGCAGCAATTGCATTCAAACAAATACAGTCACTGTGTAATGTAAGACAGGGACCTGATAAAACGATATGCCTAGAATTATGGCTCTCCAATGCTGTGTGAATGCCATATAGTTGGCCGTTTTCCAGAGAACAGTAAGACCTGTAAAGGGAAACATAGTAGAAATGCTTGACTTCAAGAAACAATGTTAAAAATGTGATAGAGTCTAGTTGGCAATAGCCATACAATCTCTGAGAATAATAGAGTTTAAAGATTCTCCACAAACCTCATTCCATTTTTAAGTATTTTTTATAAAACACCCAAACTTGAAAATACAGCTCTTAGCTGGACACTGGCTGCTTATAACAACTTAAACAGTTTGAGATGAAATTTGCCAATGACAAGACACGGAACATCTTAGTGGCCACACCACCAAGGCCACACTGCATACAATTATTTCATAAATCCAAAACAGAACAGATTGCCATAATTATATCTCAGCACTGACATTAGTGAATGACAGAGGAATTGATGTGCTACAGAAACAGCCGATAAAAGTCTAAACTGCCGCCAACACTAATCAAATTCCATACTCTAATAGCCCAGGGGAACTCAAACTCTCCCAGCTGAGCTAATTCTAGCCAATGTTACTAGAGTCATTTAATAGTGCGTTTACATAGAAACGCATGTCTGCTCACAGCAGTCATGGGCATATAGGATAAATTATACCCTGTCACCCTCAACAAACCCTTTAAACATCCATTAGAGAACACCTAAAACAGCCATGTTAGATGCTGCTCAAAATATCAGGGAGCCAATATTTTGCAATTTGATATTTGAAAGCAAGCAAAAATTGACTTGTTCCCATAGCTATATAACAGATGGATTTGGAGTTTTTGTGTGAGTCACTTTTCAGTCATATTTCTCAGGTGGAAATTCTGAGATGGATGTTTATTAAGAAGGTACTATCAGAAATACCTGGTAATAACAGAAGGAAACAGGATAGCAGGGTCACAAGCACCTCAAATTAGTACAGAGTGCTGGTCTGTTCTGAGCCTTGGGAAGCTGCCTGTGAGCTACCGCTGAGCTGCTCTGGACAGGATAATCATACCGAGGCACTCTAACATCAGATTGATCATTGGCTAAAAGGCCTCTTCTAAGAAATACGAATTCTCAGCCAGCCTGTTGCCACAGCCTAGGCTTGCTTTTGCCACAGAATATTAGAAGTAAAGCACATCACAATGAGAGAAGGATGGTCCTGGAAATAATAAACGAATCCGAGGAAACCCAGGCAGCATCCCGCTGTTCTTTGTAGGAGCCTTTCCTGAAGAGCAATGACACCTAACTGCAGTGTCTCATTAACATTTGCTGTGGAATAACACAGACTGCACTTTGTTGTGCTAACTTTTCCTGGAGGAACACAAAAGTTATCTTACTTTGAAGAGGCATTGATGACAGACCAAACTGTGATTTCACTGAAGTCTAATTTTGTAAGACCACTTTTACCAAGTTAAGAGTCCTCCCTCTATAATACCCCTCCACACACATAACTCTTTGTCTTGGGGAGGTTTCTTGCTATTGCCTGTATTTTCCCCCAACATTGGACCAGTTCATAGCTCTACATACTGAGTGACCTTTCTGTCTCTCCCATTCACTTCCTCTGTTTACAATTTATTTCACAATCAATCTTAAGTGTTAGAAGGAAACAGCAATGCCTTGAGGAAGGCCCATAAATCCCAGGGCTCAACTTCTACAAGGTCACTTTTTAAGTCTTTAAGAATAGGGAAGATAGGGTTGGGGAGATGGCTCAGTGGTTAAGAATATTGACTATTCTTCCAAATGACCCAGGTTCAATTCCCAGCACTCATATGGCAGCTCACAACTGTCTATAACTCCTGTTCTAGGAGATCTGACCCCCTCATATGTGCAGGCAAATCATCAATGTACATAAAGAAAAAAATATTTTTAAAAAATAGAGAAGATGAATGCAAGCTTCAAGATCATCCCTCACTCTCAGGTACCAGCCTCTGTCCAGTCTTAAAATGACTCCAAACTTGTTTCCTAGAATTTTCAATGCATTATCTGGTCTCTAAACATATCCTGTAACTTCCACTGTTAATTACCTTAATACTTGGGAGAGAATGAGTCAAGAAATCATAAAGAACACCCCATTACACATACAGTATTATCCTAACTGCCACTCCCTCTTCCCCACCAATATAACCAAACCTCAGGATAGCTCCTACTGGTACTACATTTCCTTCCTAAGACACACCTCATCCCACACTCAGGGACTCACAGCCATCAAACACTCTTCTCCAGCAGAAACCACGAATCCACTAACCCTTAAATATGAACACATGAATGGGGACATCGGGCTCAGAAGGAAAGACTTTTGAAAACTGGCTACCATAAGCATTTTCTCTACCTACCTACAACTCTTGCACATCTCATCAGAAAGCCATTTACAAAGAGCACTCATCAGGTCCACCAACCTCCCTTTGCATCTGTCTGACCTATGTGCCTGACCTCTATCAGGACAGGCCTGACAGTGTAGATTTCCCCCCTGGTAATCCTAAGGGTCTGACAGAGTAGATATGAGACTCTCTAGCTTGGGCTAAACTCTCACTTGTTAATCCTACTTTCTAAATGATTATCAGCTAACTTTAAAGAAGTCACTATCCTGTTGGTAGCAGTCCATGACTAGACAGACTCCCTAGCTGCTGTTCTGCAGAACCACTGCTGATCCATCTCCTGGTGACTGCCCATAGAGGTATGTGTACTTCTGACTCTTTACCTATCCGTTAACTCTGGCAAGAGATAGGGTACAGAGGCTAAAAGGCGGGGCTACTGCCCTTCAGCAAGCCTCCAGCTCTAGCTTAACTGTTTTGCTCTCTTTGTCACTTTCTTTAGCTGTCTTCTTTATTCCAACTGTCCTGGGGCTCCTATTTCCCTCCTTTATTAACCTCTTACAAAAGCTTTTGACAAACAGGATTGCTGAAATCTTCCCAGTGATCTCCTAGGAGCACATCAAAGCAGTTTGTCCTCCTCTGACTAAGAGAAATTGAACAGTGTGAAAGGAGACTCACTAAAATCTCCTCTTCTCTCTGCCTCCTCCTTCTCCAGGAGAAACTCCTCTAGTCATCCTAGAATTGGGCAAGCAATTAATAATTGGTCAAAACAAATCATCAAATTATTCACTCTCAAACAAATTTTTAAAACCCTGAAAGGTGAAGGGAGTGTCTATACTGTCTCCAAATACATCTTTAGAATGATTCACATGTTCAAAAAGAATCTGGGCAGAACTAAATCTCACAATATCAAAGGCCAGAACTTGGTACTTGAAAGATAACCATCTAAGTAGTTTTAGGCAAGTTAATGTTACCTGAGGAAAAAGTGTTGGTCTATTGGTACAGGACATTGTAAAGGACATTTTCTGGTGGCTGAGAGAAATGCTAACAGATGAGGCTGCCAAAGGATCTGCCTTACAAACACAGGATCCCACATTTACCTCCCCTAAAAAAGAACTTAATAGCTTTCAAAAATCCTGAAGGGAAATAGCTCCTCCTTAATAGAGGAAAGAAATGCTTTCAAAATCTATAAGGAAGGAGATTTTCACTCAGATACCTCAAGGGAACAATTGGAGCTCATGAATCAGACCCTAAATACCCAAACAACAAAAGTGGTCCATAATTCAGGTTCCTATGGGCAAACTGCCTTCTAATCATCCTCCCTAGAATCCTCCCTAGAATTTCCTGTTAGGGATTGCCCTAACTGAATCAGTCCCCCAGCTTTCCTATTTCTGAGATCAAAGATTAATTCTTATGAAATTGTGCCCTTGGTTTATTTTTTGTTCTACTGTCTCTCTGGCAACAGGGCCTGTTGACCCGCACCCTTCCCCTTTAATTTCCTGTAAATCCCAATCAAGCAGAAGCCTATATCCTGATCAAGTTCTGGAAGGAAGACAGGTGTGATGCTGCTAGAGAAGGACCCAGCTAGGTACTGAAATGTCAGTGTAGGTGGCAAGAAGAGGTTGGATCAGTAGCATTTGAGTTAAAATGTTGGCCAGTCAGAATTCACCAAAGAACTCCACCAAATTAACGTTAAGGTAAGCCTAGGGCTTGACCTTCTTCATGATTGTATTTTACCCTTAGTAAGTTCTAAAAATTAGATAGTATACAATTGGACCATACCGTACCATTGGGAAGAGAAGTGGGTCTTTCCCAACCCATAATGGCCTACATCCATTACACTATAATTGTTATTGTTTCTATAGGTAAAATGAGCATTAGGTTTAAATGTTTTGCCTTATAGGGATATCCATTCCCAAAGAAAGCTCCAATCTCTAGCGATCTGTACATAGCCTAAACAGAGCCACTTCTTTCTGATCTTTTTGTTTTAAACATCACTGTCTAAACAGCAGTAATGTTTGGGACACTATTCTGTCTCAAGGATGGGTTTCCTCCATTGACTAACAATACCCAAGCTACACACTTAGAGAAAAAGCTCCAACCAGTTTTGAACTCTATTCCTCCTACTGGATAGACTTTCAATGTAATCCCCAATTCTTAATTAAAAAAAAAAAACAATGCTTAATCACTATCAAAGAGCCTCACTTCTTGGTGGACTTACAGACTAAGAATTGATGACTCTAATACTGACCTATTGGGTAGATCTCCTTAATCTCAACCAGTGACCCCACCTTGACACCACTTTCTCCTCTCCCACTTCTAGTTCCGTTGCACTAGAGAGAAACAGAAGAAGTGATATAATATGACCAAATGATGTGAATAAACAGTTTTGAAAAGAAAATATTCAAATATCCAGCATGTACATAAAAATGTTTAGCATCATTAGTCACCAAAAAAACTGCAAGTATAAACCCACAGTGATATACGGTCTCACCCCAGGTATAATGGCTTCGAACAAAAAGTCAAAAAAAAAAAAAAAAGAATGTTGGCAAAGATGTGTAAAAAGAGGAGTGATTATGTTAATAGTGGATATGTAAATTAGTATAGTCATTACTGAGACTACTAAGTGATTGCTCAAGAAAATGGAAACCAAGCAAAAGAATAGACAGTAGTGCTAGTACAGTTTGTATCTAAAGGAACTGAAATGGAACAGAAATGTGTGTGTTGGAGAGATGTTGACATTTATTGCAACATTATATACATAGCCGTCAGAGAAGCAGTGAGAGTGGTGGCTCATACACAGGCACTGATGCTAATTTCACATGAAGCAGGTTCTTTATTCGTATCAGCCATGATGATGCAGACTGAGAAGATGAGAATGTGAGAAAACAGAAGGAAGCCTTCACTTTTGTACCTTTCAAAACTGAGTGGGCGGGCTCTCTAAGTTAATATGGCTTTAATATAGAGAATATGAGACTTGGAGGCACCTGGACTAGGAAACACTTAGTGAGGTAAGTTTATAACTTAAAGCCAGGGGTGATAGCGAGGGGAGGTATCTTTGGTTTACAGGGTCCTGTTAGTCCAGCAGTAGGTCGGGACCAGGGCTTCATAGCATGCATGGATGAATCTCCCTTGTCTTGGGCTTGTTGACCTTAACAACTATATCTCTACTTATACATCTGTGTTTTATTACTTGTAGAAGGGGCTACTCAGCCCCTGGGAGTGGTATCATTATTCTTCAAGCATTTGGCACATGATCTAACAGTAGCAAAGATTGATGGGATTAACTGAGGTGTCTACATGAGAATTAAGTAATTAAAGCAATGTGGTATAGGTATGCAATGGAATATTTTTCTGTTATAAAACAGTAGAGTCCTTTCATTCACCACAGTATATAAAACAAAGAAAACAAAACAACTTGGAGCTTATTTTACTAATTGGAAGAGGTAGCCCTAGAAAGATGAGTAACGTGTTATCTCCATTAAAATGTGTAAGCTAAAGTTAATCCTAAAAATGTAAGAATTCGATTCGTGGTTTCTAAAGTTGGGCAGAGGTGTTAGGAATACAGAGCTGGGAAGGGAAGCTAACTGTTACAGCAGTGAGTTGTACAGAAAGAAACCTAATGTCCTGTACACAGAAAGGTAACAGCTCCTGACAATCAAATACTCCAAAGTAGATAATAGGAGTTTGACTGCTTAAAGCACAATGCTAACAATAGAGAGAAATCAGACTTTTTAGCACTAAGCTATCATGTAAATCAAAACTTCAAGAAAGATAATCTAGTGGGGCTTTGGGAGGGAGCTTGAAAGGTGATCCTTTCAGAATCCTAAGAGTATGCTTGCTGCTCAGAGAAAAGAAATGGGGAAAAAAGAAACATCGCAGAAGCAAAGTATGATTAGACATCTTTCTTGAAAAACAAAATAAAAGTAATCATGGTGAATTTATTAAACTATAAAAATTAGTAATGACAGTTGTTCTGAGAGGAATGGCAATGCAGTCATTTTGTTTATTTGTTTTTATACACCCTGGTATTTGTAAAAACTGATTTCAATGAAATTATACGTTAGAAAAAGCAAACTAAAAACTAGGTCTTAGATTGCAATAATAAAGAAAAATGGTCTCATCAAAACACAGAAACACCAAGTAAAAATAGTATTTAATCATGTGACAGTAACTCCAGCTGGTGTCATTAGTCAACGTCTGCTTGCCAGAATAATTTTGATCACTAAACTGCGTATGAATGGCACATGCTGAGAGAAAACAAACAGTCTGGGGATCATCTCCAAGGACAGGTGCCAAGCACAGAAAACACGAGCTCCATAACACTAAAGTGGTCACAATGACTGGCCAATTGGTAGATGCGCTTGTGTGTAAGGACAGGTAGAATATACACACAGATTGAGAAGGAAGGTGGTAAAATTACCACAGGAAGACTCAGGTACATAAACTTTCAAGTGAAAAGAGAAGAATGTCAGGTTGTAACATTTGTCTTGATACATAAATCTGAAAAGTGATTTAAGAATGTGAGCAAATGAAGGTGTTACTATTTGTCTCTCCAATCTTCCATGGTAACTAAGAAATCCAGTGGTTGGATAGGCACAAAGCATCAGCTAGGTGTCTAGGTTAGCAGTTTGGAGATAGGTCTTAAAATCATAGTTGAGTTGATGCATTGATCAGATCATGGTAGAATAGTAATTCATAGGTAGGGCCAAGATGAAGGGAGTAGACCACTGGAGATATAGCTCTGAGGTATGTATTTTCTCATTCTTTATTTTTCTCTCCCTTTCCCACCTTCCCTCTTCTGTTCACCCTCTGTGAGTAGCTCTCCTTCCTGGTAATAATGAGAGGGGAGTGAGGCCCAGGTATAACCTTCAATGTCAGAATCCCAATGACCTACTTCCTACAGCTAGGCTGTATCTACTAAAGTTTTCCAGACTAAGAGATCTATTATCTGGGACCCAATTCCTTACAACATGAGCTACTGGAGGATATTTTATATTCAAACTACAACAATCTGTTCTGAGTAAGGTGAAATTTTTAGCGTATATCCCATCTACCATCTTGAAATGGAAGTCATAGGCAAGTAAAACTGATTTGTGAAAGAAGTTATGTTGCTCTTAGCTAACAAAATGTGTCCTTGGCTTTCAAGTAAACAACTTAGTCATTCTGTTTTTATTCTACAAAAATTCCTGAGTTGAACAATGCTGTTCCTTTTCCACCCTGCTTCTAGCAAAACATATGTGTTTTAAAACTTTCCATTATTGGTCCATAACCTGCTTCTTCCTTTTGTATTGCTATCCTTTAAAAAATATTCTTGTCTGTCAACTTTACACATGTATATAATACATTCTGGTCATATTCACTGCCCCACCTTTCTGAAAGGCTTCTATTCTTTGCAGAATAAATGTTCTTTCTACTTCCATGCCTTGTCATTGTTTTTGTTTTGTGGTCCATAAGAGCCAGTCTTATGTCCATTGCATGTGGAGTTATCCATTGGTGGGTGAGTAACTCACCAAAGGCTAAACAATAGAAGAAAAAGACTGGGAGAGGAGCATTGTGGGTCTTGTACATTCTATTGGCTTCCTATAAGGCTCCCTCCTTGATACAGGATGGAATGTGTAGATTACAAGGAAACAGCTGCAGAACAGACATAAACAGCTAATGCATCAACTTAAGATGAGACTACTCTGAGACTCCTCTAAAGCCATGCTTTTATGCTCTTAAATTGAAAAGACTCAGCACAGTGTGAGATTCTACAGGGCTTCCTGTTACAAGAAAAAAAAATGACTTAGTATTGACAATGGTTAAGTTACTGAAGAAGAAGCAAGCTTGCATTTTAAAACATAACCAATTAGAGAAATTCTCAGAGATCTTCAATGATACAAAGTGCAAGTGAGTGTGGGTGTCTTTCTTTGGAATGATTGCCATCAAGTCAACTTGTTGCTGTGCTTTGTGGAAAAATTGTATGTGCTAAACATTAGACAGTTCTCTGTGATTTGCTTTCTAAAATTATTTGTCACTATTTTTAATGATTATAGGTACAGAGCAATTAATTCATTTATTTTATTTTGTATTTCATAATATAAAATTTTACTACTTAGAATTAATTTTTCACAGATTAAAGCACAAAAAGTGGTCATTTAACATTACCTAAAGTAAAATGGTTTATAGAATTTTAACTCTAATAGCATTTTTATGCAAATACCAATGCCAATCCTTATTAGTTTCTTAATTAAACCACTGAACATATAGTAGAATTATCACATTTTGGAAATAAAGAAAAATTACTTGGAACTCCATCCCTTCATCTGACTTTATAATATTATAAATTGTTTATTTAATAGTGTATTCATTGCCAGCAAAACTTTTAAATAGCAGTTTATAAAGAAGATTATCCAGCTGTGAAATTGGAAGTAAAATTGGTGGGGCTGAGCAGAGTTTTACTTTTTACTAGTTTGCCAACTGTAATCTGTACTTTTCTTTTACGGTGCCACCAACTAAAAAGGATTATCTAGTCAGAATATATCAGTACATAATAAATGTGCTTCATTTCTTCCCAGTTCTTATAGCTGACAGCCAGAATGAATGTTTGTCTCTGTGCTGGCACCAGGGGTAGTTTTGCAGAGACTATTTCATGGTCCATTGAACCCTAAAGGACATTGTTTTTAAAGGCATATTATCAGAAGGGAAGAAGCGAGTCATCAGACAGGCTATTACAGGTACTCTTGAAATCTGAGTAGCTACCTCTAGCTTGCGTGCCATTGACATCATTATACAAAAGATATGGAGTATGAAATATGCCTTTGTCATCATTTTCATAAATCCGTCCACCTAATAAAATATCCTATGAATGTACAGGGTAGTTTTGGCAAAACAACCAAGGCAGGTCAACATCTTTTCCAGGATACTTACAAGATCTTTACTTAAGAAACCAGGATTCCTGTATTCCTTAGAAATAGTTACACAATTGGTCACTCTCCTGTCACTGTAATATATGTAAGGCATATATTGTGTTCTTTTCAGCAGGACTTGTATGTATTCGTGTATGACTTACCTACAAGGTAGAAATCCAAAAATCCAAGCGTTGTCAACTTTACATCCTAGGGAAATTTGCAGTGACTAACAGAGTAAAAGGGGCTCAGCCTGTTTGAACACAGAATGGCCACAAAGTAAATGATTCTGATTATGCCATGACACAAATGGCCATGTGAACTTTACATTTTTGTGCTTGTTACCGACGATATATTCTGGATACATTTTTGTTTATGTCTCCTTGTCATGTCTTTTAGACATGTTTTTCTCCATTTCAAGAAATCTAGATTATTCCACCAATATCACAGGTGAAAGCTAACATTCTGTTTATATTAAGAAGTATAGTTTGCTTTCATTTTGTCGAAAGCTTTTTCCTAAAACGTTAATTTAGCTCGGTGACTCATGAAACTGTCGAAGATTTCATGGAAGGTTCCATGAGATTTTCTAGTTCCTTTTACTCCTACTCTGTAACAGTTTTAACAATTATAAGAAATGCCGGCCCGTAGACACGGCTGTACAGCACGGGCAGGTGGAGAACGCCCTGAGACCCACTTGCCATGTGGTCTGCCAGCACATCCACCGCTATGATGTGCAAGTATGTGATGGACAGATGGGAGAGAGTAGTGAGATAGTTTGAGCATTATGAAGAGAGTTGGAACCGGAAACGTGAGGGTGGAGAGGAATAGCCTGTTGGGAGACGTCTGCCCTGCCACCTGAGACCATGCTGAAGTCCTAGCCCATGCTGCTGCTGGGGGCCATATACGGGTCTGTGGCCATGCTGTAGCAGGAGGTCTGTGTCAATGCCCGTGGCTCCTATCACCACTAAAGAAAAGACCATGTGCGCAGAGCTGACGCTGCCCTGCAGTGACTGTGGCATTCTGGAGAGCTGGCTCCACTTCTCACTAGCTGCAACCGTCGGGAGAGCAGACCCTGCAGCCCAACTAGCCAGCACAGTAAGAGCTGACCCTGATGGTGAAGGGACTGGTGAGCCAGTCCAGAGTGTGTGAGAGCTGAAGAGCTTGCCTGCTGCAGCACTCAGGAGAGCGGACCCTGCGCCTCAGCTAGGCAGAGCAGGAGAGCTGGCTCTGGTGGTGTGGGCAGCCCACAGGGCGTGAGAGCAGGAGAGCTAGTTGATCCTGCCCAATGCCAGCTGCAGCACTGGTTGGACTAACCCGGAAATCTCTAGAGAGTTAACCCTGGTGGTGCAGTTATGGGAGAGCTGGAGAGCTAACTCATTCTACCACCTAGACCCAGATCAAGGGCTCTGAGTTAGCCTACCCCCAAATCTACTTAATCTATTAACTGCTGGAGCATGTGGATGGGCCACTTTTGCAGATCCAAAGGTGCAAGACCCCACCCCAACCCCTACCCCAAGGACAGGACTATAGCTGGATAGCGAAGCAGAGTCCCAGTGAGGGTCTTGTAGTGATGGTGTAAGCAGAAGCCGGAGGCCTTGAACCAGACCAATGACCCATTGCACGTATATTTGTGTGCACAAAAGGGTATACTGTGGGACACACTGTGACACACGTCAGCGTCCACAATGTTTTCTATGCTTACATTTGTTTTATATTTTTATTTTTTTAAATTTTTTGTGGTGGAAGTTGTAAAGGCAGAGGAAAAATATACAGTGAAGACGACATGAGTGAGATTGGGGTACATGATGTGAAATTCACAAAGAATAAATTTTAAAAAAGAAATGACTATCATTTGCATGTCTAAATATTTTTAAATAATACTATTATATTTTTTGGAGAATCTATGCAATGTATTTTAGGCATATTTCCTTCCTTCCCTCAACAACTCCCAAATTCACACCCATATCCTTACCCATTCAATTTCCTGTCCTTTTTTTTTTTCTTTTATCGGATTGAGTTCAATTTGTGTTACCCAAATATTGTTAAGTGTATTAGCTTCCCTGGAATGAGGTTTACTACCAGAGGTCAGACTCTTAAAGATAACTGACTTGTCCCTCACAAGCTGCTCTCAATGGCCACTAGATGCTGAACTCGGGATGGGACTTTATGCCTCACTTCCTTGCTCCCCTCTGGAATTATTATCATTTTTATAAAATTGATAATTTCAGATTATACAGGTTTTAGCACGTGCTGTCACCATCACATTGAGTTCACATGTTTAACTGCCTTGTGGTATCTGGAAAACACTGTTTCATGGCAGTGATATACAGCTTCTGGCTCCACCATCTTTCTACCCTTCTTCCACAAGAATTTCTATGCCTTGGGGAGAAAGGTGTCAGGTATGTGTTCCAGCTCAAGGAGTGATACTTAAATCCAATCAGAGAGTGTTTAGGTACTTCTTCAATTTCTGTGTCTAGTTTCCACCACTTGCCAGCAAATTTCATGATTTCCTTGTTTCTTATTGCTGAGTAGTATTCCATTGTGTAAATGTGCCACAATTTCTGTGTCCGTTCCTCAGTTCAGGGACATCTGGGGTGTTTTCAGATTCTGGCTATTATTAATAAAGCTGCTATGAACATAGTTGAGCAAATGTCCTTGTTGAATGGTAGAGCATCTTTTGGATATATGTCCAGGAGTGGTATAGCAGAATCTTGAGTGAACACCATTCCTATTTGTATGAGAAGAGCCAGACTGATTTCCAAAGTTGTTGTACAAGGTTACATTCCCACCAATAATGGAGGAGGGTTCCCCTTCTCCACAACCTCTCCAGCAGGCGTCATTCCTTGAGGTTTTGATCTTAGCCAATCTGATGGGTGTGATCTTAATTTTTTAAGAATATTTGTTTTGAAACTTTTGGAATCAACCTATCAATACAATATAGAAAAATTATCTTATTAAAAGAATATGGTATCTAGTAGTATGCTAAGAATATAGCTTCATAAATAAACTGCTTGCATGAGGGCTGGAACCCATATAAAGTAGGATGGGGTAAACAAACACCTGTAATCCCAACAAACCTTCTATGAAATGGGTGATGGGAGACAGAACAATCTCTGAAAACTCACTGACCAGTACACTATCCATATACACACTACATACAAATAAAAAAGGAAAATTAGAAATCTGGAAAGAAAGACAGAAATAGAAATTAGAAGATAGAGACTGGCAGAAGATGTTAGGGGAGAAAAACTAAGAAATAGTTCCCTGATGATTAGCCACAAATCAGTTAATTTTGTGTCTAATTGACAATATAAAAATTTATCTTAACTGTTTACTCTTGGTTAACATCAGACTTTTAAACATATTATATATCATACAGATACAAATATATATAGATTACATAACTATGTAATATAAATTATGAACTGTATTATAAGATAAAAATTAGCAGAAAGAAAAATAATTTCATAATTAATATAATAAGATACTAGAATAGTAGAATTTTTAATCATACAAAGGAGCCAAGCTATCATTTTCAGGGAAAAATGATTAACAAATGTAATTATAAATATAAGTGCATAACTGAATTATTTAAAGAATTAAAAGAAATGTCTGTGACATGTTTGCCTGAAGAGAATGAGGCTTGGGAGAGGAAAACTGTTCCTCATGATCCAGCTGTGCTTTAGAAACTATATGCTCTGGTTGCCTTAATACAGTATAGAGTCAAATGACAAATGTCAAAAAAAATGCTATCTATTCAATTTAGTTGCTTGCAGAAAACCTTAATTCTGTAGGAAGCTTTTGCTAACGTAAATATTCAGTTTCATCATTTAATTAAAATTTAATAGAGAACAGATGTGTTATTTTACATCTGTACATGTAGTATAGGGACATGCTTAACACTTGTGCAATATAATATTCAAAGGCAAGTATTTATATTCTCAGAAAGAGTGTTGCTCACATTATTTAATTTTGAATCATGTATAATTAGGTTTTAGAACTCATTTTCACCAAAACTGAGACAATTCCTCAATCTGGGTAATGGACAATCCTCCAGTAACACTAACATTTTGAAAAACAGCTCTGCCCTAGAATATTGCCTAATCTAATACCTCTTCAAGGTGTGAGAGAGAACTCAGTGAAGTCACTGAACTGCACTACTCTGTGAGTATGAAAATAAAAAGTTCACTAAGAGAACAAACTATTGCTCTGCCTCTAAGAAAAGGGGACAACATCTTGGTAGGAGTGTAGACATAATGTTATTGTGCACTGTGCAAAGATTCAAATGTTGATTTCTGTGCCCCTATATCTGGTTGCAATCTTTGTTCTGAGAATCTCCTATCTCAACGTCGTATAAATATTTCTCACCAACTTTTCCCTGATATGTCAATAAATCAGCTTGAGAGACAATGACTGAGCAGGGGAAAGAATAGGGTGGAAGTTCCTGCCAGCCAGGGGAGGAGAAGATAAAAAGAGGAAATGAGGATTCAACCACAAAGAGAGATTCAGGAGAAATCATGAGAGCCGCTGGAGCAGAGAAAGCATAAAGTGCAAGTATTTTAAGGATTTCCTCTGAGAGGAAGCCAGATTATTTTAGAGGGTTAAAATAGATTGATACTGCTCAGTTCTTGTACCATAAAGCTTGTTAAACAAGTTGATTAAATAAATAAATTGAGACTAATCCAGTCTCCATTATTTGAGTTTTAGCCAGCTTAAGAGAAAAACTGCAACACATTTATAAAATTACCACTAACATGGGAGAGCATGTGTATTTTATATGATAGCAAGATGGGTGTCTTTGAGCTGATGCGGCCTCTTCAGAAAAATTAGGGAGCTTTATTTGTAATAGCCAGAAGCTGAAAACAACCCAGATGACCCTCAGTTGAGGAATGGTTACAGAAATTGTGGTACATTTACACAATGGAATACTACTCAGCATTCAAAAACAAGGAAATCATTAAATTTTCAGACAAATGGTGGGATATAGAAAAGATCCTGCATGAGGTATCCCAGAAACAGAAAGACACACAGGGTATATACTCACTCATAAGTGGATATTAGGCATATAATATAGGATAAACCTACTAAAATCTATACACCTAAAGAAACTAATCAAGAAGGAGGACTCTGGCTAAAATGCTCAATCCCCATTCAGAAAGGCAGAGAGGATGGACATCAAAAGAAGGAGAAAACAGGGAAAAGGACAGGAACCTGCCACAGAGGGCCTCTACCCTGCAGGGTATCAAAGCAGATGCTGAGACTTACAGCCAACCTTTGAGCAGAGTGCAGGGAATCTTATGAAAGAAGTTGGAAACAGTAAGATCTGGAGAGGACAGGAGCTCCACAAGGAGAGCAACAGAACCAAAATATCTGGGCACAGGGGTCTTTTCTGAGACTGATACTCCAACCAAGGACCATTCATGGAGATAAGCTAGAACCCCTGCACAGGTGTAGCTCATGGCAGTTCAGTGTCCAAGTGGATTCCATAGTAATGGGAACAGGGACTGTCTCTGACATGAACTGATTGGCCTGATCTTTGATCACCTCCCCCTGAGCGGAGGCAGTCTTACCAGGCTGCAGAGGAAGTCAATGCAGCCACTCCTGATGCAACCTGATAGAGTAGGATCAGAAGGAAGGAGAGTAAGACTTCCCCTATCAGTGGACTTCGGGAGGGGCATTCATGGAGAAGGGGAAGGGAGGGTAGGAGTGGGAGGGGAGGAGGGAGCGGTTTGTGAAGGGATACAAAGTGAATACAGTGTCATTAATAAAAATTAAATAAAAAAATAACATGCAAAAAAAAAAATCTCTCCCTGCAGTGCTCTCTTCTGTGCTGTTCTTGTGAGAGTTGACTGTACCCTATCTCTGGCTCTTTCTATCAAATCTTTCTCTGATTCATCACTTTGTCTGCCCCTCAATTAGACATCATTTTCAAAGATGGCTGCTTCCTCCTATGAACTAATCTTACCTTCATTGTTTGGAATTAAAGTGTGTACTAAGGTTATGTCTGTATTCCAGCCAGATCATATTGTAATCTAGAGCATGACTGCATTACAGATGGATGTTATCCCTTGCCAGAGCAGCCACATTACTGGATTAAAATTTCTCCACAATTAGAAGGACCTTTATCTTAAAATTATTTGGGTGATAGGGTTAGTAGAGGGCTAAGGGTAGATAGGATCAGCATGTTCCTGTAGAATATGCCTTAGGAGAGTGAAAAAGAATAAGTGGTCATGGAGTTATTTTAGTTATGGAGGAAGTAAATTTCCTTCTCAAAAAATGGCATCCATGTGTTAATTCAAATGGACTGAGGAAGTAGGCAAGGGCAGGGTGCCACTGGAGGTGGGAGTTGAGTCCAAGAAAGATGAAGTTCAGAACACAGTTTTGATATCCACATTAAGATGATTGGCTTCCACATTTTTTGAGGACTAAGAATGGTAGGAAATATGAAGTTGCCACTGTGCTACTAAAGCCCTGGAAACCAACTTTGAAGATGAATGAAAGCCGGACCATTATCTAGTTGTATGACTGTAGGGAGTTAAAGTTTTGGCAAAATATCATTCACGAAGTGGGAATGCATTATTCACCTATAGGAGCAAAAGGTTCTCCTCATACACAGTATGGGTTTTTGTTAGGAGGCACATGTGCAAAATCTACCTGCCATTCTTCTCCTCAAGAAGATTACCCCAAATTTTGTGTAGGTTGAAGGAAGGAGGGGGTTTCAAGGCTTCCTGTGGAGAGGTTTAAATGGAGGTAGAACATCCCTATGCAATAGCCTTAAGAAGGGCAGAAAGGCTGGAGTGGAAGACTACAGGTTGGACAAAGTGGCAGAGAGGTCAAGTGAGACCCACAGTCAAAGGACTTGCGAGTAGCTATCAGGAAGGGTGAAAGAATTATTACCGGGTTTTCAGTGTGTTGTTGTCTTTCACCAACAGTAAGGATAAAAGTGCATCTTGTTAAGAAAAACCCTGTCCTCAGGTGTGTGAATCTCCCACGTGGTAGGTAGAATAAAAAGTCAAAATGGGGGGAGCAGGGGAGGGGAGGGCTGCCCTGCTGTGGGCAGAACTTTGTATGCTATATGCAAGTTTTTAGTCATCTAAATCTCACAAACACTATCTAAGGATTAAACATTTCCTTAATTCAGTAATTGAATTAGAGAAAACAAATAGGGGTTTCATCCTATAAGAAATACATTTCAAAAATTCTCTTCTGTGGTACTTCACCTTATATTTACACTCAATAAATAATACAATAACATCATAGGAATGGTGTTTTTATTTAATTAGGTGCTCTTTACAGACTTGTAAAGTCCTTTGTCTCTTTTTATATTATTCAAAAATTATACTGGGTAACATTTTGCAATTATGTTCTTTTAAATATCCTATTGCGTGAGTTTTAAAAACTATTCAACAATACATTTTAAGCTTTAGCTTTGTTTTATAAGATTTTTGGCCTGCAGATATGGTTTAATACATATAATTCTATAGAGTAATATGCAAAGTATTATTTCTATTATTTACCCCTCTTCCTCACAGATTTCCAGTGTAGAGTGTGTGATGTCTACGTGTTAGAAAAAGCCACTAGCAAGTTTATAATGTACATTATGGATGATGGTAGCAGACATGTTATTCAAGCATGAAGAGAAGCCCATGAGGCAAGAGAGCAGTCAGGAAATGGAAAAGGAAGATATAGCTGCTGCAAAGACATGGCACTATGTCCTCCCTCCTACAGATGCTAGAGACATTATAATACTTGGACCTAGAGCTCTGCCCAGGGCCTTTTTATTTCCCTTGTTTACTGATGGAGAAAGACAATCTGTCCAGCATTTACAACACAGAATGATTATCTAAGTAAGTTCTATCTTCTAAGGAAAGTATAAAGGCATTTAGATCATCTTTTCCTTTTCTTTTGTAAGATACACACACACACAAAGTTGAAGCTTTTGCATAGCATTACTATTGCTTTTTTCACAACTCCTTTATCATCAGCAGGATTCTGTTACCCCCCCCCCTTTTTTTGGTCTGATTTTCTCTTCATACTTTCTGCTCTCAAGCAATGTACCCAGTTATTCTACACGGCCCTTATTTTCCAGAATATAGTCCCATTATATTCAATAAATGGGCTTCCCTGTGAGAAAATAAGTGAATTTCTAAAATAAAAAAATAAAATAAAATAAAAGCTGTGTCATATCCTGAATATTTTTTTCAGCCATGCAATCTATGAATTCTAGGTTTGTATTAACTCTGTTCTTGTGCTATATGTAAATGTAGCTAGAATTCCAATTGAAAATGTAGTGAATCAAGAAAACAGAACACAAATTATTTACTAGCAAATCCAAATAGATTAACTTTTGTTGACTGTAACCACAGTTTGAGAGGCAAGATGCTAAGATGTACAACAAAAGCCTACTAATTTTAAAACGTACAGTATGCCTGAAGCAATTTCTCAGGCCTTATCACACTGTGGTATCTAACGCTGTGATAAATTCCGTGATCAAAATCAACTTGGGGAAAACTGAATTGATTTCATCTTATAATTCTGGGTCAGACTCCATCACTGAAGGAAATCAAAGCAGGAGCTCAAGGAAGGAACCTGGCAGCAGGAACCAAAGGAGAGGCTATGGAAAAATGCTGCTTGTTGCCTTGCTCCTCATGGCTCACTCAGCTTTCTTTCTTACACAGCTCAGGACCACTGACTGTACTCTTCCACACCAATTATTAATCAAGAAAACATTTCATATGCCTGTTTATAGGCCAGCTGATGTGGGCTTTTTTTTTTCAATTGAGATTCTGTCTGACTCTAGATTGCATCATAGTGACAAAAAATAACCAGGACAGGCTTCTCCACTGGACACTGTCCTCTGAGTATGGCACACTAATGCCATCTCAAACTCAGAGCAGCAGTGACTGTCACATTCACAAAGTCCTCACCTGAGACTGTAGCCATTCACTTCTTCTTGTTCCCTGCAACTTCATATCAACCTGCCTCAGAAATGTACTATGTTGGAAGGTGCTAAAGGAGCTGGTTCACTGGGGAAGCATCCAGATTATGAAGCTTTTGGGTGACTGTCGCAAATGCTGGGATGGCCTTTTCTCTGATGCAGCTGTTTCGGAACCACTTGTGCTTCTGTAACCCTTTACCCATGTTCCCACGCGTAATTCTCATAAACTCATTTATTCGCAAGATGGACTTAGATGTAGTGATGTTTTTTTCATCTATTGTGTGTCATACCTAGAGGGAATAGATGTTTGTTCACATTCTCTCATTAAAGTAACAAAGCATTTGAGGCCTGAATCAGAAAGCAACAGAATGAAGATGGGTTCTGTGAAAAGCATTTGTATTGTTCTTATTATGTGTAATAAGGCATAAAGCTAAGCTCTCTGCAAGTGGAGATTCCAGGGAGACAAGCTGCCTGATCTGTGCCTTTCAAGTAATATGGAATGGCAAGGCTGCCTGTTACAATAGCAGCTGAATTGCCCTGCTGTGGGAGATTACACATGCAGCTGAGACTAAGCTATCTGCACAGAGGGGAAAAGTCAGGGTGGAAAGTGTGTGAAAAAGAAGCTTGTGAGGCTATCTTCCTCTCCTCTGTGGGATGGCCTGCCCACTTGATGAGAAAGTAGTAGTTATGGATGAATATTGTAAGGTAACCGTGGCACAGGGTTGTATTGCCCCTGTAGTGGGTGATATGATTGATATAAAGCTAAGGTTTGTCGGTCTGTCCAAATAAGAGCAGAACTAACATGAGAAAATAGGCACTGTGGTAACATCCTCCATGTAGCCTCTGATGTGGCAGACAAATTCAAAAAGGACAGGTATTTTATAATAGGAACAAGAAAAGCCGCTAACAGACTCCCACTGAGAGGTTGCCTAGGTAGACACTTAGAACTCCCGCAAGTACAGTCTGTTGCCACTGCTGCTGGTAGCACACCAAAATTTTATGATAAATACCTATTATTAAATATGAAAAAAATCAAGCTGGGACTGAATTCAAACAAACAGACAAAAACAAACAACTCTCCCTTGTGGCTGGCTTTCTTGATGCTAGAAGGTTTTGTGAAGATTCTTGGGGGAGAACTAAAGCCAATTGCCCTGCGCACATATGTCCAAGGCATGGCTTCTAAATGTCATCAGCGTTCCAGGTAGAATGTGTTTGCTGGTGAAGTGTGGGAATGACTTTTTGGGGTACAATAAATGACTGTACTCTGATTGCATTTAAGGCCCATTTTATAGAACATAATACTTTCTTGGTAATTAGAGTAAGAGCCTGTGGTTGGGGAGGCCATAGTCCCTAGTGAAATGTTTCCATTGTTGTTCTGCTGAACGCATATGATGTGATTGTCAAATTACCCAGAAGGTTTGTGTTTATGCCCAAAGGCATATTAATGCTCTTGGACTTATCCAAAGAAGCTTTTGGTAGTGAGTGAGTTTGAAAACCATCAAATATCTTAGAATAACTATTATGTGTGATAGCAATGATCAGCCCAGTAGGGGAAAAATAATAATATCACACATCTATATCATCTCCTCCAAGGTTAAGAGAACAGAGACTTGAAGACAAAGAGTGAAAGAAGGGACAGAATGGTGTATAACATAATCCTCTGGCTTTAAATGGCTGCTGCCCTCTTGAAACCAGAGTGGTGTTTATCCACAGGTCAGACCCTCACCTGATAGTCTGGCCAATGATTCCTTCCTCCATCTCCCCTCCCTGTATTTACATCTCCTCAGTTTCATGAGATCTTTGGAGGTATTAGCACCTAGAGTACATAGGAAGAGGAAGGATAATTTGAAAGGATAACTTCATCTATGTATCTTTGTGTAGGCCATCACAATGTTAGCGTGGGACTCCTCAGAAATGCCTTTGTTTGGGGTCATGCATGTTCCACTGAAAAAGCTCAATGAACTTACTGGCTCTAAAAGATGACTCGGATGGAGTCGTTTCTTCAGTCTATTGTCGATGTCCTATTTGTGGAGAATGAATGTTTGCTCACATTTCTCTAGGAATTATTTCTACAGTACTTTAAAAGTAAAACAAACAAACAAAAAACAAAACAAAAAAACAAGTCTTACTTTCATAGAAAAACTCTAGCTATAGAATGAAGGTTTGGGGAAGTACTAGTGAAAATCCACAGGTAGTCTATGCTTGCTAGGAACTAAGGAATATGGAATGTGTAGAAGGTAAATGTGATCTTCTCATTAATATCAAAGCCTATGATCATGTGACCAGTTACAAACTTGAGGACTTTTAACTGCCCTTCCTTATGTCATTGCAGATGTTTAGATGTGTGTGACTATGAACCAGATGCACAATGTGTTAGCCCATCCTCCTATTCCTCAACATATATACTTTGAGCAGATGATGGTGATCTGTTCCTATGTAAGTCACAAGATGTCAAAGGAAGAGGGAAGCTTCTTGGTACTTCTCATCTTTTGCTGAGGAGAGCAGCACATGTTTTGGGGTTGTATGCAGATTTGTTGAATTCCATTTAGTGAAATGGGATTTGCTATTGTGACTTGCTAAATATTTAATAAGATTTAAGACATATTTATTGCACACATTGATAAAAATAGACCATGGTGTCAGTTTTGAAAGTCAGCCTGGCTGGTTTCTAGTATCTGGTTACTCGACCAAACACTAAGCTAAGCCATCTCCTCAAACTAACCTCTCATGTGAGGGATAATGAGAGTGGGACAGGTCTGTATACAAGGAGGAATGAGGTATATGAGAAATGTCTTAATTTTTATTCAGTTTTACTAAGAACCTAAAATTTTCCTAAAAACCAAAGTCCATTTTCAAAATAGAAAGTTTCACTAAAAATGAGCACGAGGAACAGCAGAAAAGATATTAGCTAGTATCACATTGTTAAAACAAAGAGAAACAGAACCCATCTTTTATAATCACATAATGTCCTACATTAAATGAATTGAGATAAATCCAAACCCACCTAAATCCATACCACCTGAAATTGCACTATTAATTATTAGAACTTGCTTTCATAAGACAATGAATTACTTTACTTTGACAAACTTGTTATAAAAAATTTAAAGTGTCCACATAAGTATGTAACTTATAACTACACAATGAAAAACTATAGCCAATCCAATAAAATAGACTTCATTAAGAGTATTTTGGGCTGTGACTTAATTATATATTGAGCTCCAAGCTATCACCACACAGCTAACATAATAAAGCAGCGCCGATATGGTACACTATTTTCAAATGTCAAAAAAATTTCACAAAGCAGCCACCCTACTTGCTGGAATTACATTTCAACATAAGTAGAAACTTGATGAACAGATTTGAAGTTCTGACAGAACATGACATTTCCAACAAAACGAATTTTTACTTTGATGAAAGAAGCACATTGAATACTTTGGTTTAGCAACCACAGTGTCAAAGAACTGATTATTTCTTTATGAAAAAGAGGGCCTACCAGAAGCCAACACCCAACCTCAGCACAATGCACATGAGACAATTTGTTGCAGCATCAAATATAGATGAGTAAGGAAGTCAATTGTTTCTGAGGCTTTTCAGTTTTTAACATTCCCAAAGCAATACATACTGTAGATCCCTGCATCACTGTGTTCCAACTAAATGAGTTTCTTTTCCACTCCAGTTCCAGTCCACGACTAAACTTTCTTTCATTTACATCATATGGCAGTATTATATGTCACTATCTTCAACATCATCACACTCTATCCCAGATGTAATGTAGCAGTGGACTGAGAAAGAACAATAATTATGTCATTGATTTGTGGAGTCAAGTTAGAGTCTTTCTAGACAGTCTATGTTTTAAAATCAAGCAGAAAGATTATTAATCTTCTCTCTGAACCTTAATTAATTTTCATTTCTATGCTTATAGCTTGAGTCAAATAATTTCAAAAAAATGAGCAGAGCATAATCCACCAAAGCTTAATTCCTTAATTTAGCTTAAGTCGTTTGACTTCTTGCTACAGTTAATCACAAGCTGTGTCATCAGTTACCATAAACAGTGCTATAGAAAAGAAAATAACTCATCTAAATTGTAAATAAATAAATCATCTAGATCGTAAATGCATGATATGGCTGGTTTTGTGGAACAGATTGTCTTTACGCTGGACAGCTTCAGCTATGATGATGGAAGATTGATAGTAGAAGAACCTTCAAAAAATTCTTCCGATTTAACCTTGGAAGTTGCCATCTATTAAGTGGAATGTCAGCAAGAGTATGCACACATGGCCTCCTAGTATAGAAAGCTGGAATCTGACAGTAGATGAAAACAAGAGAGAAAGGAAAGAAAGAGGGAAGGGAAAGAAAAGGGGAAGTGGGAAGGATAAAAGGACAAAGGGAAGAGGAAGAGAGAGATACAGAGAGAGAAAGACTAACAGAGATAGAGAGACACAGGGAGAGAGAGAATTGCAAGTGACTTTCTTCGTGGTTAAAGCAGTCACAAGGATCTCTAAAGCAAGGAATATACAGGATGTGCCTTTTGGTGAAGAGGGACAAGTGTCTGAAAGAGTTCTGTAATAATCACTCTCAAAATCTGAACTCTTCTGAATTCCTTTTGTAGTTATTTTACTGGGGAACAAAAGGTACAGTGGAAAAAGGTGAATATTGAGATCAGGGCAAATTGAGGGAAAAAATAACCAAAAGGAAATATATATATATATGAAAATCCCACACAGAAGTCTATTATTTTCTAATCTTTAAAAAATAAAATAAAACATAATCATCCAATGATGACAAATTTAAAAAGTTGGTTGTTGTTCTTTCTAATCTACAATATATGGTTCATAATGGTGATCTGATTTCAGCTCTTAATGGCTGACATATTAATTATGAGCAGTGACTCATGAAGAAAGAAGTGTTAAGAGCTGTTGGAAAAGGTGCCCTCATTTCTTCTATCATTTCAGACCTGCAGTGATATAAATACTCTGTGTCACTGGTTATAGCATATACATACATACATGCATACATATACCCACATACACACATTATATCTGGTTTAACAAAAGTACTCCCTCAGGAAATAATGAGTTCCTTTAAAAAATCTTTCTGCAGAAAAATTGCAGGAAAGGAATATTAAAAATCACATAAACACACATGAAATACAAGAAAATAGAAACTAACATAAGCATTTTTCTCCAGAAAAAGTGATACTTTTACCATAAGACAGTGTACCAAAAATACAAACCTAATCACATTGAAAAAGAAGATTCTGAGTAAAGTAACCTTTGAAATATTAACCACAACTGTTATTGGCAGGTTATGTCATGCATGGAGACTCTAGCAAATGATGTGGACCTGTTCTGACTCAGACATTTGTAAAGTGAAGAGAACCAACTAGAAGGCCAAGCCCCAAGGTAAGGAAGTATATATACCAATAATTTATTTGTTGTATCAAATACAGATGTTAAGTATTTGTGAGCCAATTCCAAGACTCTGATTCTGTTACTATTATACGATGTGTGAATAGAGGTGAAAAAAAATTTATTTGCTATATGCAAGTAAATGTATATTGTTAATGTGTAATATGTATGTGTGTATTTACACATGTATAACATCTGTAAGTATTTATTCATATTTCATGATCTATATGAATATATATCCACAGTATCTGGGCCTTGATGACAACTGAGGACAAAACAGCCAGGTGCACCTTTTGTTCCAGCACAATGAGCTGTTTTATCTGTGAACACTTTCTGCATTCCCTCATGACCTTTGCACATGTGGCTTTCCCTCCTAGAGAGGTGCTTCCAGGCACTGTTGTGACTGTCTTAGACCTCAGTTTTCTCTAAGACAAAGTGAATGGGTGACATAGGTCATGTGCTTAGTCTTACCTCCAAATTAATTTTTCCTTTTGCAAGATTTTACCCGATTTATGCCATGTCCATGAAGAAATTCAGCAAACACAAAGAACCACACTGAGCCCATGCACCAGCTCTGGGGGTGATTATTGGGTTAAATGTGAAATTTTAGCACTCTAGCTATGTGGGATACAAGGATTAAGTGGACCTAGCTGAAATGATTACTACATGAGATTATAGAGATTACATTTAAGGTTGAGTAGGCAAATATACTGAAAGCTCACCTGAATTTTTATGTTCCTTATTAATTATTAGTTGTAATTTGTTGTGGCATTTATGTGAAAAATGCTCTAGTTGGTTAATATTTTTCATTTTCCATCATGTATTTTCTGACCATTATCACTAAAGCAATACAGTCTCCTGCAGATTTGCATTTCTGTATGCAACTCACAATTCGTATAAAAATCACTTTAAATGTCTGAATAGAATGAGTGTCACATGTACAATAGTTAGTGGGCCTTACATTCAGTTCCAGTACCTTAGTTGTTTTAGAACTATTAGTTGTTTTATACTATTAGCTCTTATAATCCAACAAAAATGGAATCCTTCAATAAGCAAAAATCAATGAGTATTATTGATGACATTATTATTAGATGGTATTTATCATAAATTTTTATTTCACTGTATATTTAAAGAAATATGCAATACTACCTTATCATGGTATTAAAGAATCTAATTAAGGGTCATTAATATACCTTGAGATTTAGCTCACCAGCAATGTTCTCAGTTAAAGCATCTCAAATGTCAAGGCGAAGATATTTTTGGAATTCAACACAAATTACACATTTAAATTAACAAAGCTGTCATAATTTTTTTTCTCTAAAGTTGTCTAAATGTAAGTTAAAGTTTATAGCTAAAGATTATGACCAAACTGGGCAGAGTTGGACCTTTTTTTGTTTGTATATTTTTACTTTTAGGTACTAATTGCAGAAATAAAGACTTTTTGAAAATAACGATTTCTCCAGTAGTAGAAAAGTGATGAATATGGCCAGCCTAGGTTAAGATAGCCTGAGGCTTATCAGTGTAACAACAATCTCAATTCAAAGAAATTCAACAACGACAACAAATCCAGCAGGACAAACTGCTATGCCAGAGTGTATGTGTATGTGCACATGTTTGTGTGCACTTAATTTATTTCTGGTTGATTGATATTCTTCATATTGGTTCTTGACACATTTGTACTAGTGAACTGGTTCTTATTTGTGAACTAATAAATATTCATTTTAAAAACTGTACTTATATGATTTGACCTTCTCAGTGACATGTGTGGCATTATTATGTTAAGTGGCAATCTTTGTTTCACCCAGAAGAATATATCTCAGGACCCTGAAAGAATAATGTGGGCAAAATTACTTAAAGGCATGTTAAGAATTTTTCTCTTTAATCTCATTTGCATGGAGATCATAAAGTCTCAGAAAAGAATTAGTTTATTTGAAACAACTTATTGAGACAAATAAGTTAACAGATGTTTTTTAAAAGACTTGTGTTGAGATTTCTGACAAGCATTTAAGCTCTTTCTAATATGATTATGTCATAACAATGGCAGAAGTGAATAAATACTATGAAAATATTCAAAAGGGCCTGAAAAATACCAATGTAAATTTAGTCTGCAAGAAGCAAATGCTCTGGCTGGGTAAAGCTCCCTGGAAAAAGTGCTGGCTATGAGCATGGAGATCTGAGTCCAATCCTCAGAATCCAGGAGAAAAAAACCAAAGGCATGTGCTTGTAATCCTTCTATAGTGGAAGCAGAGACAGGCAGGTCCCGTGGTGCTCATTGGAGAACAAGAATAGTCTATTCGCCCAATGAGAGATCCTGCCTCAAAAAACAAACAGATGGCTTCTGAGGAATCACTCCTGGTGTTGACTCTCAACCCCTGGCTCACACAATCACATGCAACTGCACAAACATAAATACCTATACTAACACACACACACACTAATACAAACACACACGTGCGCACACACGTACATGCATGTGTGTACACTGAAGCATATGCATCTGGAAACAAAGACAAAAGTTTCAGATAAGGAAAAGCCACTCTATGTAGATGGCAGAGGAGCATGTGTTTTAATGTTGAGACCCTGGCTGAGCAGGACTGCTGACTCGTCTGTACAAAGAGCAACTCAATTCTCAGAATGCTCTCAGAGTCAGCCTGGTCAGTTAATCTAATCCATTCTTCAGAAATCTAGAGATTTAATATAAAAGAGATGGGCAAAGAAACCACAGATCAATGGAACTAAAGACTATGAGGAAAGCAGAAAGAGACACCATGGAAATGGTAACTTCTCACAATGTTCACACATATGTACAGGGAAGTCAGGTACCCTGAATATGCATCTCAAGACATAAGAAAGTACTTCTCTGATGAAGCTGCACTGAAGGCAAAAAAAGTGGACGTTTATTCTGAGGGAATAACTAATAAAATATTCACCTTGATCTTTGTCCTGGTTAGCATTAATTGTGACCTTGACACAGCCTAGGGTTATCTGAGACAAGAGGCTTTATTGAGAAATTGCCAAGACCAGATTCACTTATAGGCATGACTGTGGGATGATGTCTTGCTTGTGGATACATGAGCCAGGCCATGTTGGCAGTACCATTTCTAGACAGGTAGTCCTGAATAGTATAAGAAAGTTTGTTATGTACAAGCATACCAATGAGCAAGCAAGCAGCATCTTCCATGGCTTCTAGAGTCTTTCCTGTGAAGTGAGTTCCTTGGTTGAAAGCCTTCCAGTTCCTGCCTGGAGTTCCATGGTTCCTGCCTTACTTACCTCAGTTATGGACTGTGAATTGGAGTTGTTATAAGCTAAAATAAACCTTTCCTTCCCTATGTTGCTTTTGGAAGGAGAATTTTATGAGAGCAATAGAAAGATGTTAGTAAACTCCTCACTCAAGGCTAAATCTAACATGTACAAATTTTCTAACAGAGTGCCTTTATCTTAGATCTAAATCAAAATAACCTACAAAAATCTTGATTCAAAACAAGAACAACCTAAAGAAAGCAAAGACAATAAAAGGACAGAAAATTCTTTGAGAATCTTTTGTAAAACCAAAACAAATACGGTTTAAATGGATTAGTCAAGCTGCTAGAGAAACAGGCCACAGAAACCGTGAAATTGAGAAAGGTCTGATGACGTGATGTCTGCCAATGTGAACATTGTTTTTAGGACACCTTAAAAATGTCCATCCATTCACACTAAAAAAAGTTCTGATCGTTGTCTTTCTTTGATTGCTTCAATCCTACAAGCAATTCATTTGTACATGGTCTCTGTCTTGGCAGTTCTTGATTGTTGCTGCAAACCTAGTTATCATTTTTTAAAATCTATCGTTCTAGATACAGTCGATATTGAACTTTAATTATATCTAGGCAGTAAAACATTATTATATGTTTTCAGTAAAAACATTATTCTGTCAATTTTTGGCTAACTAAACTTATTTGTAACTGATAAAGTTGACTGCTCTGATAGAAAAAAGAAAGATTGGAAAGAACAGGAGTTGTGTTTGAATGCCAAATCCAGGCTCTTCAAATTCTTAAGTATTAGTATAAGTCACTAGTCTTTGTCCAACATCAACTTTCCCATGGTTATCATATCAATGATGGAGATGTATAGATGATGAGGTGCCTTTTCCTTGTGGTCCAAAGGTAAACAGATGAGAAGGAACTTGCCCTAAACCACAAACGCATGCTGTCAAAGATGATCTTAACTAGAATGAAGCTAAGGTTCTCTCTCTGGAGTCATAGAAACTGTCCTTTTATTCATTGCCATGTTTATATGATTTTAAATGGTATTTGAGAGGTAGAGAGTAGTAGATTTTAAAAAACTGAGTTTCAGAAGTTTTGCTCTGTTTTGTGTGAGATAATTTTTGTTTATTAAATTTTCAAAATGGCTTGAGCCTTTTGTGTTTTTC
>CM053749.1:26589309-26632885 GCA_028658305.1 Pachyuromys duprasi
TGATAGATGAGGACCTCCTGCCCTTCCATCTGAGCCAAGCTGATCAGATCTCTTTAGGGCTGGCTGCAATGTCCTCTTCTGTGGTCTAGCAAGGCTGCTCCTCCCTCAGGAGGGGGGTGGGTTGAAGAGCCAGCCATTGAGTTCATGTCAGAAATAGTCCCTGTTCCCCTTACTAGGGTACCCAGTTATCCAACTGAGCTACCATGTTCTAAGTTATATCCATACATGGTCCTTGGTTGGAGAAAAAGTCTCATGAAAGACCCCTGTGCCCAGATATATTTGGTGTATAAATTTCAGTATGTTTATCCTATCTCATAGTTCTATATAATTGAGTATATACCATGCGTTTCTTTCTGCTTTAAGTGACAACACATGCTGGAGAGGTTGTGGAGAAAGGGGAACTCTCCTCCATTGTTGGTGGGAATGCAAACTTGTACAACCACTCTGGAAATCAATTTGGCGCTTTCTTAGACAATTAGGAATAGTGATTCCTCAAGATCCAGCTATACCATTCCTAGGCATATATCCAAAAGATGCTCAAGTACATATCAAGGACATTTGCTCAACCATGTTCGTAGCAGCTTTATTTGTAATAGCCAGAACCTGGAAATAACCCAGATGTCCCTCAGTCGAGAAACAGATACAGAAATTATCGTACTTTTACACAATGGAATACTACTCAGCAATTAAAAAAGAGGAAATCATGAAATTCGCAGGCAAATGGTGGGACCTGGAAACGATCATCCTGAGTGAAGTGTCCCAAAAGCAAAAAGAAACACAGCTGATTTCTATATTGTCAAAACACCTTAGTGGAGATACATTCCACAGCATTGGAAAATGATACATAAAGACATAGAGTTTTGGGGGGGGAGGGTGATTGGATTTGTTATGTACTTTAATTGTTATTTCCAAAATTTATTTTTATGTGTCAATAAATGACCACCTTTCTCTTATTTAATAAATGTGATTGTACATTTTGATATTCAAAATATGTTATAGAATACTTATAGATAATAAAATGGTTGTTTTGGTGATTCAGAGAAACATAGCTATAATTTCATATAGTAATAAAAATATCATGTAATAATAACAAATAAAATATATTTATTTATCAGGAAACCTGAAATAAATTGCAATTTAGTATTTAAAAAAAACTTAGTTAACTGTTTCTATCCACAAACAGCAATTCTCTTCATTTGTTTTTCAATATTGTTGCTGTGTTTTTTCATAAAAAGTAAGTGTAAGCTCAAAAAAAGAATACCATTTGGCAAATGGATTGGGGGAGCATAATGAATGCAAATTGTACTTAAGACCAAATAGATTAGAAATGTAGAAAATTCCTTTTCTATTTATAGAATGAATATTAAAATACAGGATTGCTAGAGAGAATTTCCAGGGAGTATGGAGAAAAAGTAGGTAGATGAAAAATTTGGATTCAGAATGCTCCCAAAGTCAGTAAAAGACTTGAGCAAAAAGCATATATTTTATTCTGTGCTTATCAGACACTAAATCAGAACTATTCTTCAACCTCTGGAAAAAATTTCAGAAACACATATTTTCTATAAATCTGTTTTCACATTGCTGCATCTGCCTCTCTAATTCCCCTACTTAAACAATATCCTCAATGAAAGGACATATAAATCTTTAACTACATGTATTCACCATCTCACAGGGAGTGACAGAATGAATCAGATAGATGGGGAAGGACCACAGTATGTCTTAACACCCTACCAGCACCTGATTTTCTTTTACATGTCCTTCTCCATAAAAATATCGTTATCTTTGTAAAAGATCCAGTGTAATATATTACGGAAAGAATATCTTTGTGATAGAAGGAAAAATATAATATCATCCTTTATATTACATAATATAATTTGCTTTTTAGGTGTCATATTTATGTTACGTATAATGAAAATATAAGAATCTAGCATTTGCTCAGTGCTGTAAGCCTGGGTGTCTCAGCTGGTCTTCTGTATATGCTGGAATCCTGAAGGAGCAGGCTCCAATACCATGAAGGAACAGATGTGCTAGGAAGGCAAGTGCAAGCAGGCAAAAAAGAACAAACCCTTCCTTCTTCCATTGTCCTTACATAAACTTCCAGCAGAAGGTGTATCCCAAATTAAACTTGTGTTTTTCCTCCTCAATATCTGGAAGTAAAGGCAGGTGTCATCCCCCCTCAAAATCTTTATCAAAAGCAAGTTTTCTTCTTATGTCAAGATCTGGGCCACAGGTGTGACCTCCATTCCTGGACTGTGGTTCATTTCAGATACAGTCAAGCTGAAAACCAAGAATTTGCATCACACTCTTATTGCTGTCTGAAAACTGACATACAATGGGAGTTGAAAGCTGAAGCATAACCTTAGACCATGGCTGACCAGTGCATTTTTTTCAACTTTCTCATAACGTTTTTGTTATAGGCTGAGTATATGATGCATTGTTTCAGTCTGTAAATGGCTGAGCTTGATAATTTTCATCTGAGGTGAGATGCTTTGGGCATTTTGGACACATTGGACTTCTGACAGAGGCTTTGGGAAGTTAGTATCATTGCTACTAAAGCATGATGCACTATTGCTTCTTACTATATTGAAAGAATGACCTGGGGTCTTAGAGTCTCAGAGCCTGCCTTCAGTTGTATGTTAAGGAGAACATTATTATCTACAATAATTCCTAATTCTTTTGAGTTATTTCCACCTTTTGATCACAAGTCTGCTTCCAGTGTGTCATTTATGTGACTTCACAGCTTTTTTTTTTTTTTAACTGGCATTTAAAGAATTTAAATGTTTTTTTTTTTCAAAGCAAGATCAGTTTTCAATCTTAGCTAGATATGAGTGAAAATATACCACCATGGAATTTTAAGACACAAATGTAATCCATTCCATTTCTACTCATTCTGGTGGTTTGTTTCTAGCTTTACTTTGTGTGTAAGGGTGACATGTATAACTATGGAACCTGGATGACTGGGGTGAGGCAACACTGTGAGAGCTTCACACTAATTCAGTGCAGACACTTTGCTTCTGTTGACTGCATAAATGTTTCTAGGAGGCTCAGATAGGTTGATGCCTTATTCTCCCGAATTGTCACCCAATTGCCGGCAGCAGAACCTTCCAAAGGTGAAGTCTGGTGAGAAGTCCTTTCATTATTGAAAGTATAATAGAAGATGTAGAAGATGTAGAAGACAGCCTTCGTTTTCCAGTCATTGCATAGGGTGAATGCTTTTACCAGCCATCATAATGTACTGCCTTACTATAGGCCCCAAAGTTATGGGGCCAAACAATTATAAGTAAATTCTCCAAAATGGAGGGGGAAAGCATTTTCCCCTTATAATACTGTTATCTCAAGTATATGCTACGTATGTGAAAAGGGTGATTAACAAATTTATTTTTCAGGTATGAGTATCCAGCGCTATGCTTTTATAAGTCTTTTATTTATTTGCAATATGTGATACATGGGCTGACAGACATTCCAATGTGAGTAGGGTGATAGCTCCTTATGCTTTGATTGGTTTGTGCCCAGAGGGTTTCTATTGAACATTTGCACGTGCTTTTGAAAGATGTTTGTTCACTTGCATCTTTCACCTTTGCTTGTTTCCCAATTCAACTGTATGAATATTTTATATATTTTTAATATCGCTTTTTATCAAATACTCTGGAACTCAATTTATAGATGGTTCTGAGCTGCCATGTGTGTGTGCTAGAAACTGAACCCAGGTCCTCGCCAAGAGCGGCAAGTGCTCTTAACTACTTTGCCATCTCTCCAGCCCCATTAGAAGCATTTTATTGTTTTTATTTTTACAGTTTGGAATGGTACGTTTACATCTTTAATCCATTTTGAATTGACTTTTTTGTGTATGATGTGAGTTCAAGTTTAGTGTTTTTCTGGTTGTTGACATCTAGTTTCTGAATGCCATTCACTGAGAAAAGTATTGTAACTTGATTTTCTGTACTTGGTATATTCGTCTAGGATTGGTTGTCAGTAAAGCATACATTCATTTCTGGGTAATGTATAGAAGATAGGGACCAGTACAACAAGTGTTGCATGTCCTTCTAATTTCCCATATAGAATTTTTAGGTTTCTATAAGAAGGTCATAAGGATTTTGACAGAGTTTGGGTTGAGTCTGTAGGTAACTTTGAGTAGTTGCTATTGTAAAAAATAATAATTCTTTAAGTCCACAAATATAAGAAGAAGGTCCATTGATTGACATTTTCTTTAGTTTCTTCGGGGTTTCCTAGTTTTCAATGGCACGAACCTGTCACTTTTCTCATGAAGTTTATTCCTAAGCATTTTGTCTCTTTTGTTGCTTTCATAAATGGTCTGCTTTCTTAATTTTCATATCAGGAAAAACAAAGATAAGGAGTCTTGAAGAGGGTGTAAGGAAGAAAAACCCTGTGGTCTCTTGTTTTCATCTATGCTGCGAATCAATATGAAAATTTCTCAAAAACTTAAAATGTACCTGTTACAATTTTCTATTTATTTCAAGGAAATGAAATGTGAATCTTGAAGATGTATCCATTCTCCCATTTTCTGCAACATTTATAACAACAATGATGTGAAAACTACCCAAATGTCTGTAGACAAATGAAGGGATAAATAAAATATGGTATACGGATACATATAGGAATATTATTCATACATCAGGAAGAAGGCACCTTGCCATTCACTGCATTGATGATTCTGTAAAATGTTGTGCCAGTTGAAATACCTCATTGCCTCACACATGAAATTTCACTTAGTTAAACTCACAGAAGTAAAATATAGACTGATTAGAGATGGTAGTAACCACATTGCCATGGTTGAGAAGGAAAATTTGAACAGATTGCTCAACAAGGACCAACCTTCGATCATTACAAACAAATTACTTATGGTGTGAAAATCTACAGCATACTGACTACAGTAAAATTAATCTTATGGTATATATTTGAAAGTTGCTGAAAAAGCAGCTCATAAATATTACCCTGAATATACAGAAAATATGTTAACTATGAAGTATTCAATATGCGACACAACTGATTGTATGATCACTCTGTCACTTATAATATTCATGCAATCCTTAGTTGTCATATATGCCAAAAAAATTAAAAAATAAAATACTGAAATATTACAAATCAAAAGCATCTTTGCAATATATGGACATTAGCGGTGTTGCTTGCATTTATTTGGCAATACCTACCATTTATGTAGCTCTAACTATAAATAGTTTTTGTCTAAATTTTTTCTTGGTGTAAACCAGTAATTTTATACCATCTTTTAACTATTGTGTAGTAGAGCTTTTCTTTGTTTGATATTTTCTTTGATAAAGAATATGATCTCTTCAAATTAAAATAATGCCATTGAAGAGCACCATATATTTTATTTTCTTTTGTGGCTTAGATTTTTCTAATGATTCATTTATTTTTTTATGTGTTCACCTGCATGAACACATATAATAGAGGTCATGAATATTTGTTTCTTTGACACCCCGATGTTCTTTATATATATATATACCATGTCTGGCACCCATGGAGGCCAGAAAACAGTGTCGTATTTCCTGGAATTGGAGTTTCAGATGGTTGTGAGCCACCATGTGGGTGCTGGGAACTGAACTTGGTTCCCATGGATAAACAACCAATTCTCTGAACTGTTAAAACATCTATCCAGCCCCTGTGGCTTAGATTTTATGTTTGCTTTCATTTCTTTCTTCCATTTAAGCATAGCCTGCACATATATTCCCGTTAGGCTGTTACTTATAACTAAACAGTATTGAAGGTCTATGTAAGAGGAGAGGGGTAGGAAGCAGAGGCTTCTAAGTGAGGGCTTGGGCTTGGGCTGTCAACAAACCTGTTATTCTTCATCCTTCCCTTGAGACTGCTGGGAGGTATATAAGGTTTATTGTCACAAGTCAGGTAGACTCCTGGACTACCTTAAATCAGAGCTCCTTTTAGCTCCTACTTTTTGGTTCTGTTTTACAGAAATAAAATCCTGTTCATTGTTGGCATGTGCAAACATTTCCTTTTTCAGTCTTTTCTGTTTATCCTGAGTGGTTTCTTTCTACATGTCTTTCGGACAAGTGACCTGCCTACAAACAAACCATGTGGACTGACCTTCACCCTCACTTCAGTCTCACTTCGTGTATGGTATTGCAGCAAACATTACTTTCCTTTTAAATTTTAGCCTCATTTGATTTGCCTCTTTGAGAGAGGAAAGAACATTGGGGTGTCAAAGAAACAAATATTCATGACCTCTATTATATCGGAAAGGAAGATTCTATTAAGGGCACTATCATAGTATATACATGGAACACTACAGCAGGGATTTGAGGTAGGGAAGAAAATATATCCAATTCTGAACACAACACAGAAAAATGGGAATGCACAATGATGGTGGTGTCAGGTAGTTACATAGGTAACTATGAAGGTAACAACACACGAACAAACAAACAAAAAAATCTGGCATGGGTAAATGCTAGTCACACATGTATGAATACATTCTCCCAAGCAAAGAAAAGAGAACACGGTTCCCTGTAACCAAAGTACAAACATGTTAGACTGTGTTTGCATCACAAAATATTAAAAATTACTGTGTTTAAATTGTATCAGCCAGAGCCTCCCATATCCACATTTAATAACCCTCTACATATGATGAGTTTCATCAGCTTTTTCTGTTTAGTAGGCGGTGTCTTTTCACCCTGTCCTGCCCTCAACTTGACCAGGTGATTTTCTCTTAGTTCTAGTGTATCCTCTTATAAAATTTTCTATTAATTGATCCCACCATTCCTGAGACTTTGGTCCACACACTTACGTCTCTAAGCCTTGTGATCTCCATTGAAAGAGCTCCAGTGAGTGGCAGGTGCTCTATGGAAAACAAACAGAGTTCATTACAGTAAACCAGAGTGCACTCTCAGTTTGAGAGCAGCTTTTCTGAGGGCTTTTTCCTGTCCAAGCAGGCTTGAAGGACATTATAGCTGAACTCCCTCATTCAGTTTGCAACCTGGAGAACATCAGTCTCATTAAGTACCTTTCTGGAATTGTCTGAACAGAGCTGTCGATCACTTGGACAAGATATGTCCCGTCCTGTCTTCCATATGGCACTCTGCCACTCATCAGAATTCTTTCAGGGGCTCTCTCAGGATTGTAGACATAAAGGGTGTGGACCCAGATCCCTGGGATAATGGTGTCAGTGAACAGAAAATGTTTGAGAGGTTATACCAGGAGTAAGGGAACCTCACCTGCCCAACTTGATCCAACAAGATTCTTGCTGAAAGCAGAACACAGTGATGAATATAGCTATCAGAATAGTGGAAGCTGATGAAACTCACCATATGTAGAGTTCATCAATAAGGATATGGGAGGCTCTGTTGATGCACTTTAAGCAGAATTTTTTAAAATTTTGTAATGAAAAGACAGCTTAGGATGCTCACATTTTAGTTTACAGTAAGTAGTGTTCCCTATTTTGGGGTGGGGGGAAGTGGTGCATTCAAAGATGTGTGACTAACATTTGTCCAAAAGAAGCTCTTTGTCAATAGGTAAAAGAAATATTCTGTGGTATTTATATGTAAATGGAAAGTGTGATTTTTCAGTTCTGAAGTGTATGTGTTTGTGAGTTAACTACAACCCATCTGCCCAAATTCTTCCTTCCCTGTCTTGCATCGACTCATTCTGTTTTTTTGCAAAGAACCTCAAACTCCTTAAATTCTCTTTATTAGATTATTGAAAACAAACAGTCCAAAGAAAAGAAGGCAATAGAGTGAATTTGGTAAGCAGCAGAAGCAGGCAGGACTGTCTCCCGATCCCCACCAAACAGTCTGTGAATATGGCTTCCTTTGAGGAAAATAATAATGCTCAATAATTATTCCATAATAATATGTTTTCAAGTAAGGACTGCCTCAAACTATAATTGTGTTCCCTTTCAGTCAGCGCCCTTTCTCCTGGCACTCCCAGCTATGGTAGTGTTCCCTTCTCTTCCCTTTCCTTTGCCTTTTGTTCTGCTTTGAAAGGCTAGGAAATGAGCATAATGGTTGTTTTCCTTGGGCAGTGAGCAGAGAGTGAAATCTGGGCTCCCTGTGGATTAAGCATTTTGATGCAAATTTACCCAGAAGAAACAGTGCTGTTGAAGGCTGCAGGACCCACCCAGCGCAAGAGATGCTTGGCTGCACCCTGTCTGGAGGCTGAGTATTAACTACACAGTTGAGCAGCAGGTGCTTATCCTCCTCTGCACTCAGGCCTTATAATTCTGTAGAAAAGACAATGTCCCTCCGGGTAGCTTAGCTAGCCCAGAAGGTGTGGGGAGAAAACATATTCAGACCACAAAACTGGAGAAACAAAAGTAATTGGAGCTATTAGAAAAGTATGTACATTACTGCCACACTTCCAAGCAACTGCTTTTCAAGAAAGCTTTGCTTTTCAGGTCAAAAAGCAATGATTTCCTTAAATAAAAGCATTTGGCTACAAAACTGGAAAGCTTCTGTAATCCTAAATTTATTTTCCTACGATCTTCATTGTGTTATCAATTTTTTTGACATCTCTTAGATATTTCCAACAGTGACATAAAGAAGATTGAGATAGGATTCTTGTATTTTCGATTGCAATTTTCTCCCAATTCTCAGAGAAGATTTTCTAATGAGGAAAGGTTCTGAGAGATCAGAAAGATACAGTTTCAAGTTCATACGTTGGAACAATGAAAATCATACTGAATCGCTTTTATAAAGAAAGACTGCTCTTTTTGTGCATTCATGTTGTTTTGTGAAAACTTATTTAATGAATAAGAAATAGAATTCTACATGGTATATTTACACAATAAAATACTTAAAAGAATAGGGGAAGGAGAAAGGATAAAAGGTCTGGATGCCTAGTTCAGAGCACTTGTGGTTTTGGCAAAAGACTTGGGTTCACCTAGTTCAATACTCACATTACAGCTCTTAACTACCTGTAATTCCAGTTCTAGGGAGTTCAATACTCCTCTTTTGGCCTCCATAGGCACCAAGAGTACACGTGTTACACATAACATAACATAAAAACATATAAATACTAAATAAATGAATCTATTTTTATTACAGAATCATAAATAATGTGTTCCTTTACTTACTTACCTACTTTTATTGAGAGGTAAAGGCCACCCTGCTGATGTATGATCTTTTTTGGAAGTCTATGTACACAAGCATACATTTAGAAAATGCATATAGTGTCAGTGTTTGTGAATCTATATGTGACACTGTACCCCAGGATGAGGCGCTTAGCTTTCAAAAAAAATCTAAGGAGGGAAGATAGTTATAATCCCGGCTTTTCTCATGAAAAGAAAACAAGCCAAAAAGCATTAGGAAGCCTTTTCTGATCACTACATCACACAGGTCCAACATCCTTTCCAAACCCGGAGACAAAGAACATCATTTTTGAAGACAGCACAGATGCAGATTTGAACAAACAGGGTGCCTCTGTTTCCTCCAGCTCAAGACCAGATCACATGTTTTATCCAGTTACACTGTTCACAACAATCTGTTTCTTCCCTAAGTCTAACATAAGAGATGCATGGTGAGACCAATTTCTTCAGATCTCACTTTCCTTATGAAGGACCCTGCTATGGCTAATATTGTTGGTTAACTTGACTACATCTAGAATTAACTAAAACCCAAGCTGCCTCGAAAGCCAGTAAGAAGCACTCCTTAACAGCTTCTTCTTCAGTGCCTGACGTTAGGGTCCTGCACTGACTTCCTTTGATGATGGACTGCGATGTGCAGCTGTTAGCTGAAATCAACCCTTTCCACCCCTGGTTGTTTTCAGTCATGGTGTTTGATGACAGCAATAAAAACCCAAGACAGTTCATGGATCATAGAGCCTACATAGCATTTTGTTTAGGATCTTCATCCATGAATCTAGTATGGATGAACAAAACATATGTCTTCTTTCTTGAACCTGGAAGTCACACCATCTGTTAGGTACCATCCACGCAGTTTCTGGGAGTACAAGGAAGCCGTCCTATGTTTATGGGGTGAGTTGAGACTGTAGGGGCATGTGAGCGTATTGAAATCATACCAGAAAACCGGGTCCCAAACTTATTGAAGATGAGATTGAGGAAAGGTATAACCCTTTTGCCTACACACCACAAAATGACAGACATCTAGCACTGCACAGACAAGGCCCCACTGACCTGACACCTGGTGTGCATTGAGAATGGAGCTATACTGGAAACACATGAACTATAGCATACATTTGTGCTGTGAAAGCCAATTAGGGAAGGCTTTTTTTTTTTTTTCATTGGAGGTCTGGCATTCCAAACTACCGAAAACATAAGGAAGTTGTTCCAATTGGACACGCTAATTACCTGCTTAAGGGTCCACCTCTTAGGAAGCTGAAAACATCTCTAGGAAGGCAGATCAATCTCAAGTCCTACTAAACATATCCCCTGAATGAGATCATATAATTTCTTTCCAATAATTCCTGGCCCTCAGTGCCAAGGCTTTCATGAGGTTCTGTTGGGTTTGCCCACCTTTCTGTGTCAGAAAGGTGTAACTTTTCTTTTTCTTACACCCCCTGTTTTTGTTTGTTTGTTTTGTTTTGTTTCTCTGGGCTTCCCTAATCTTTCTTTTTCTCTGAAGCTCATCTACCCCTTATCTATCATGTAGCTGAAAAGCATGTCTAATTCAAACATCATGGTCCTGTCTTTTCCTCTGTCTATATCTCTGTCTGCCTCTCTCTTGTGCTCTCTCTCTCTTTCTCTCTGTCTATCTATCTTTCTTCTATCTATAATCTTATAACAAACTTCTTCCCAAAGCTGATCCTTTATGGTACACAGACTATTTTATTCTGTGGAAATTTCAGACCAGAACTGAAAGCAGTGGCTAGGGCAGCTTTGAGTTTCTAGGATCTTGCTTACAAGAAAAGATTATGTTGTTCTCAAAAACTCCCCAGTGTTCTCATATCCGAATATGATTGTGGATAAGAGAAGTCTTTTGGAAAAGACTCTTGTATTGGAGAAAAGGGGACTGTTGGGTAAGAAAGGAAATGGTACTACTGGAGGGCAGCTTCACCTAGAACTTAGGGGCCTCCAAGTAGGCACAAAGGACCTTTCTCCCTTAAAGAGGAATAAGTAGGGATAAGAAAGATGGATATCTGGAGAATGGGACAAACAGATGGATTAACAGAAAAGTAGACAAGGAAGCCCATTCTCTGAGGTCAGGTGATCCTTCAGAAGATCCATTCAGAGGGGCTCTGGAGCCTTACAATGATTGCTAAGCTCAATTAAAGTTTGAACAGGATGATCAAAGAAGCAGCTCTCATCACAAAAGAATAAAAAAGAAAGTTTATCCTAAAGCGAAATATCAATTATCCTGGCCCTGGTTTCCCCAAATGCCATGCTCCAACGATGGACTAATGTCATGATTTTTTTTTATAGTAGCAGAACAAAGAAGGCATAACATATATTTCAAATTCACGGGTGGGTACAACAGTTTAGCGGGTTACAACCAAGAAAGGGAAGCTCTGTGAATGTCCTCAGATCCAATCTAAGGTCTGTTCATATAACCCAAAGTTTTGCCCAATGGTCACAAAAGATGTTAGGTCACACACAGAGAAGGCAATACATGACTATTAAGCAGACTAACAATGCCCTATAATAATTTGATATGGACTTGGAACAGTTCAAACCTCTGCCCATCACAGATGATCAGCTAATTAGATTTAACAGACACTTCTTTCCAGAGATTCTGTTTCCTAGTGTCAAATTTATAAACCCTTCTCCCACTCCCTTTCAGTTTGGCTAATTATTTATGAGCCCAAACATGGGAAGATAACCTTTCCAAAGGTAAACACAAGGTCAATTTCTAGTCTTGCCTGTTCCACATAGGAAAAAAGAGATTGCCTGCAAAAATGATTTTCCAGAGCATAAAGGACTGGGAAGATGTTTTAAACTTGTTTTCCAGGAGCACAGCCTCTAGCAAAATTTAAAATTGTCCAATCAATGCTGTCAGAATATTTGTGTTTAAATTCTGATCTGATCAAGCTTATTTGTTTGCCTGACTTTTGTTGCTTGGATTTCCACTTTACTATCCCAGTATGTCAGACCATCTCTTCTCTTACAGCCTTTTCTTATTGCCTTTGTAACCAGTAAGACACTCTTGTGTCCTATTTTGCCAGCCAGAATATTAAGACAATGGCCCCAAGAAAGTCATGCTGGGCAAGGAGAAGCATAAATCCTTATGCCAGCCAGAGATGAGACTAGCCCCTCATTAAGAATTCTCACAGAGCTAACCATTGTCACAGCAGCTTGCAGGAGAGACTGGAACCAGCACTTAGATACATGTAACCCTCTGCTCCACTTACATCTCCACTTCATTTCAGAGCCAAAAAAAAATGGTTTGCAGGGCCCCTGAGTCTCTTTGTCCCCTTTCCCAATGTGTTTGTGTTGACTAGCTCTCCTTTGCTGGCTGTTTTATTTGGCTTCTCAAGGGTGAGTGGCCGAATGTAGCATCCTGGACAGAGACTTCCTGGGCACAGATTTCATGTTTCTCCTTATTATCATTCCATTCCTCTAACCAAAGAATTACCTAGCACAAAACAGTGTGCACAGTTCTAGAGCTGTGGTTAAATGTTTAACATGAGTAAGACCCTCAGAAAATATTTAAAGATCGCCTCATGATGGGAGTTCATGCTCCTTGGGAACAGGTAGGAAGTGCTTGAACATTGCTGGTTTCAGTTCTACTTATTGTTAAGGTTCCTTGAAAGAGTATGACAAAAAAAGAAGTTAAACAAAGGAAACAGCTCTTTGTTGTCACTTTGTCTTTTGTGAAATTCTAGCATTGCTGCACAATGACGGACAGGAACTGAGTGGTGCTGCCAGCATTTCCTTTAGAAACCCTTTAGATAACACCTAATGAGAAAGGATGGATTTAATTTTGAGATTTTATCTTTTGATGTGAGATCAGGGATGCAATAATCATGCTACGTTTACCAATTCATTGAGGGAAGGATGTGTAAGCCGATGGAGCCTGGCGTTTTCTCCAATTTGCGCCCTTAGATATCCAGATCACTCAAGAGTCTTAGAGAGTATCTACTCTAAAAACACATTTTTTAAAAACTCATAGTTTAGCTCCCCTTGTTTTGCTCTTATAAATATTGCAGAATGTAGATTCTGCTGGTTAGAAATAAAACATTCCATGTTGTTTTCATGTATTTTGAGATTTTCTCTATTACCCACTTATTATACCATTCTGTTTATTGACACCATACATTTACAAGTGTGGAAGAGATTCTATGCCTAAGAATGCTGACATTCCTGGTGTTATAGGTGCAAAAAAAGCCTTTTCCATCACTGTGTTTATCTGTGCAACTAAAGGCATAATGTAGTCTATGTTTCACAGAGGAACACTCAACACAGGGCTGTCAAGTATTTCTATTGCATTGGACATCATTTGTGGAAATTGAATTAAAAATTCATTTTTGGCATCATAAAAATTGAAATGTCACTTGCGAAACACAGCAGCTGGAATCTCAAAATAGAATTGGACATTTATTTAAACTTTGTAATAATTTTAAAAGTATAAGAAGCAAATTATCCCCCTTGCGCCCACCAAGAGGAAAAAGGCATGTTGCTGTTACATATATAGTGTGAATGTGTTGTATTCAGGGAGAGACATGCTAAATGATTTCTCTGCAAGGAATGGACACAGTCACTTTCGCAGCCAGCACCAGAATGTTGACATATTGTTGACATGTCAAGGGAGTCCTTTCTTCTCCAAGCTGATGACTCATCAGGTTTCCTGAATGAATGTGACAGTTGAGTATTTGTGAAATTAGTAAGTAATGATAAATTTCAATAGAAAAAGCTTGCATTCTGCATAGAACTGAATAGAACTGTCAAGGACAAGCAAAAGCTTCATGTTTGCCTCCATATCTGAGAATGCAAAGACCTGTCTTAGGAGGGACTGTTCACAGAGGCACTGGTGGTGCCATCAGTGATTGGCTATGTGAAAGCATCCACTTCTTTCTCTGTTAAGGTAAAAAAAATGCATTGACATCACGATGAACTGTTTCTTTACAGATATATGCTGCTGTCAAAGAGTCTTTAAAATGAAAGTGAAAACATTCGAGCAAGTGCTACAAAAATTGATTACCATTATTTAACATGGGCTACAGTGCTGCAAAATGCTTAAAATCTGTGTGAACACTTAGGGAACACAGAACTCTCCCATGGAGATCTGTGGTTTATCAAGGATGAACTCAATGAGACTGGGGACTCAATGGTGAATTGCAGACTAATTTTCACGAAAATGAGAAGGCAACGATTGTGCGCAGGTGATGGATACAGAGACTGACTAGACATTCTTCCTATGTGAGGCAGTTGCCAGGATCTACAACAAGGTGAGCCATCTCCTCAAAATAACACAAAATCTCGCGCTCCAAATGAGAAGAATCCTGGCACAGAAGGAAGTGAGATATTTGGAGAAGTGTTGTTGCTAAAGAAAACCTTAAAATGTTTTTAGCTGTTAACGTGGGCTTGAAGATGAGGGAGAATATTGGCTTAAAGTCTGGAAAAAAACTTCATGCATAAATTAAAGTGGCCCCTTCTCTAACACAAACATATGATTAAGGAGTGGTCTTTTCTTGGAAAAACAAAGTGTGGGTTGGGGAACTTCATATGGGCGGTAGTACTTGCCATAATACTAGCATTCTAGAGGCAGAAACAAGCGGCATGAACATATGATGTAGTCCAGTCTGGTTTCGATAGTCAATTCCCAGCTAGTAAATGACACATAGCAAGAAGCTGTCTCTAAAAACCTAAAAGCAAAAATCTACAAAACAAAAATAAATTATAAAAAGAGTGGAAATTTTTAAGTTGCAATCTGACGGATTGAATACCGAAAATGAGATTTAGTCTTTCTCTCTCTGTCTCTGTCTCTCCAGGGTTGAGGGAAAGGCAAGCATCTTGTCATTCATTGCTTAGGGAATTTCTGGTGTAATTTCAACTTCGTATGTGCTTCCATGTTTAACCAGCCTTGAAAACAAGGAGATAATCATATCTTTTTCAGCTGAAAATATCTGTGCTTATCTTAAATTCATAAAATTCACACTGAAGTGGAAAATTCCATTTTTATTTTTAGTTTAATATGCAAAGCTTGTATAAAAGATCTATAAGAAATATTTTCGAAGCCAGCATGTGAAAGTAATAATGTTATAATAGCTAAACCTACCACATTGGACTTTTCTTTCTTTCAGAGAGTTGATATAGGAGACACAGACATAACATCTGCATTCTTGAGTTCCATCCCCTGTGTTCTAACTTGTGTTCTGTTACCACTGTCAACACGAAGACCAAAAGCAACTTGGTGAGGAAAGGGTTTATTTAATTTTATTATTTATACTCCATCATGAGAGATATCAAATTTGGAATGTTAGGCAGAAGTTTGAAGCAGAAACTATGAAGGAGTGCTGCTTCCTCTCTGGTTCATGATCAACTAAGTTTCTTATCTAGCCCAGGTCTACCTGGCTGAGTATGGCACCTCCCCACAGAGGTGTAGGCCAACCAACATCATCATTAGCAATTAAGGTACCTCACAGGAAGTGCCACAGGCCAGTCAGATCTGACCAATTCTTCAGCTGCGGTTTCCTCTTTCTATGGTGATTCTAGGTTTACACCAAGTTATCCACTGAAGTTAACTATGGCATTTTTCACCCTTGTCAACTTCAACATACAGACATATCAACTTAAAAAGTACGTTTCCCTTCCTGCTTTGCACACTAATATAACCCAAAAAGCAGTCCAACTTTAAAAGTTCTAGTCTTAAAAAGTTCCAATAATTAAAAAGTTCAAATTTCTCTTTTAAAATCTAAAATCTCTGTGGGTTTCTGTGAAATCCAAACTAAGTTGCATAATTTCGTATTCCAAAAATAAAGAGCCCATTATAACTTAATAAGATCAAAACCCAAATATAAGTCTCTAAAAAGTTCAACATGGGCCTCACTCATGGTCTTTTGGGCTTCAAAGGGCTTGGCAGTAAGTACTGCTTCTCCAGGTCTGCCATTTGCAGCACATTTGGCTCAACTAGTAGGTTTAGGTTGCCTCTGCTCCATCCTTGCTGCTGTCCTTGATGGTCACCCCATGGTCCTGGCATGTCCAGTATGTTGGGATGTTCACAGCAAATGAGACTCTACCATTTCCAATGGCTTCCCTTGGGCTCTCTTCCAGGACTTTCACCCTACCACTTGGTGCCAAGTCTCAGCTACAATCTCTGACCACTTCAATAGCTCATCTCACATAACTTCCAAAACAGTATGACATGAGCGACTCAACACATTTCTAAATCTCACAGAGCATGAATTTATGGTGAGATGTGTAGGCATCAAGCAAGAAAAGAAATTAAATAAGAAGTTAAGAACCAAATACAGACATTGCAATTTTAAACACACAACAACTGTGGATACCTGCACAGGGATTTGACCCTTTAACATTTTATTATGGATGGAGGAGGCTTCCATTACACCTCATTTCTCCTGAGGACCTAATGACCGTCAATGGTGTCTATAAAAGAAGGTCTCATTTTTCTTAAATTTTGTAGTCATTGGGAGACAATTTGGGAAAATAAGAGGTTCACAGAGAAAAAGAAGGGGAATGATGGGTGCGAGTGAATATAATCACTGTACATTGTAGAAATGAATGAAACCTTTACAAGGGGTTAAAAATCAAACAGGCAACTAATATTCTACCTAAATATCAATATGCATTAAAATAGATATATTTTCATTTTCAAATGGAAGCACATAGAAAAAAAAAGCAGGCTGCGAAGTTAGCAAAAATAAGCAGAAATAAAGAAATATTTCATATTAAATGAGCATTGACAATTATTATTGTGTATTTTCTGTAGCTTAATGGTTGATCCACGTGCAGTAGCTGATTAGATTACATGATGTTATGTGGTATGACTGATAACATTTTCCAGAAGTAGCCACAAAACTAATTGTACAGTATGGTTGCAAAATGAATTTGATGTACCTTTCATGGATAGGTTGGGCTATTTCATCCATTAGCACAGTAACGTGCCACTAATAGTAACAAGTGCTTTTCAGACAAGATCACAAAAATAGACATCTTCTCTGACATATTCTCTGGGGATGTGAATTCCTTTAACCTATTGTCAACGATGTGAAAAAATCCTGGCATCATGAGGAGGAGCACATATGTATGGAAGTAAGTATTTTTCCATATACTTATGGAGGACATGAGGTCCTTGTGCTCAAAAATAGGCACTAGGAAAACCAGGAATGTTAAATCCTTCAGCAGAAGGGATGCATACTTGTTTCCAACAGGAGAGCTGGGAATGGGTATAGTTTAATAGCTGGAGACTTGTGCTATATCTAGTGACAGGTCTCATCTCAATTCCCAAGACTATTATATTTATACCAGACTCTTTCTCACTAGACCTTTATTCTGATCATTGTTCCTCAATCACCTTTCCCATGAAACAGTTCGCATGTACTTTGCAAAATGATGTTGATAAATCTTGAGGTTTCTTGTGGTAATTCTCACCAGGAAACTGTTTTCCCCTATATTTGTACTGAATTTAAATATGTGAAAAATAAATCGTCTAGAGTCAGACACTAGAAGTTTGTACCAGCGCAGGCTACTGAGTTGTGTTGAACCAGATTTCCTTCTTGTGTCACACAGATCTTTACTCCACTGGCTCTGGTGTTTGCAGAGGCCCTCCTCCCCACCTTGACAAGGAAACCCATTCCATTGTCCTAAATTCCCAGAACCCCAACTCTCCAGGATCTCACGCCCAGTAAGCCTCCTCTGTACTTTGCCTTTTAGGCTAAACAAAGGACTACCACCAAGCTAAGATTTTATGTGTTGTAGATAGTTACCTTCACAAGGATAAGTGACTAATGTATTTGTAATGGCAGAGGAGCATGTTATGACAAACACCAATGGGAGAAACACCAGCACTGTCACTGTGGTAAGGGACATTCTTCATACAATTTGTAGTAATTTATCAACAAAACTCTAAGAAGGTTTTAAGAGAGTGTTCACAGGAAGGCCTAAGAAAACAAATGTTATTGGAGACTGGGCTGGCTAGTTCGTGCCAATTTGACATTAGCTAAAGCCATTTTGGAAGAGCATATCTCAGTTGAGAAAATGCTGCCACCAAACTGACCTGTGTGAAAGCCTGTGGTGCATTTTCTTGATTGATTGATGTGTAAGGGTTCAGTTCAGTGTGGGTTGTGATGCCTGTGAGCAGGAAGTCCTAGATGCTTTATGAAAGCCGAGGAAGCAAGCCACAGAGAACAGGTCAGTAAGAGGTATTCCTCTAAGGTCTTCGCATCAGTTCCTGCCTTCAGGATCCTGCCTTGAGCGCCTGCCTTGATTTCCCTGGATGATGGACTACAAGATGAAGTAAGCCCTTCTCTTACAACGTTGCTTTTGATAGTGGTGTTTTGTCACAGCTATAGAAAACATGCTAGCTAAGACAGAAACCAAGGTAAGAGGAATCTTTGTTTTCTGTTTTTTTTTAAATAATTTTTATTTTTTAAAATATTAATCACAGGTTATTTACTTTGTATCCCAGCCATAGCCCCCTCCTTCATTCCCTCCTAATTCTACCCTCCCTCCCTCATCTCCTCTCTGTCCCTTTCCAAGTCCACTAATAGGGGAGATCCTCCTCCTTCCCTTTCATCTGACCCTATCTTATCAGGTATCTTCAGGATTGGCTGCAATGTTCTCCTCTGTGGCCTAGCAAGGCTGCTCATCCCTTAGGGATGTGGCGGGGGTGGGGGTGGGGGGGTGAGGCAGGGGAGGTCAAAGTGTCAGCCATTGAGTTCATGTCAGAAATAGTCCCTCTTCCCCTTACTAGGGAACCCACTTGGATAGTGAGCTGCCATGGGCTATATCCAAGCAGGGATTCTAAGGGATCTTTGTTTTAAAGGTCACAACACAATCACATGTATGAGCTAGAGTTTGGGAAATGTACTTTGTGAACTTGGTGTAGATAAGAAAACTTGAGAGCAGAATACTTTACTGCTGGCCTGCTTCATCCTCCTACCTTACACTATCTTGTTTCATATAGGAAATTAAAAGAAGACAAAGACACGGTAAAAAATAAAATAAAATAAATAAATAAAACAACCCTGCAACATCTTAAAACAAAATTTTAACTTTAAGAAATTAATATGGGCTTGGAATTAAATGAGAAAACTTTTGTATTTTATACTTTTTGGACTATAAATGCCATCTTTAGATGGTCCACTGTCCTAAAATTAGAAAATAACTTCTATCCAGACATCCCATTTACAGTAGACTTCTGAGACCCTTGAGGATCACAGAGACATTGAGAGTGGCACTTTACAGACTCTTTCTGAGCTCTTCAGAAAGCATCACAATGGGTCCCACAAAATATTAAGTTGTGAGACTTTTAGGATTTGTGTAGGCATTGCCTTACAAAATTTCATGTGAAGGAAGAAGGTCAGAAGGGCTAAGAATGCATGAGGAAGCTTTGGTCTAACATCATAGAATATAAGTTGTGATAGGCACAAAGCTTTTATATTTTTGAAAAGAAAAATGGACTCATTTGTACTAGAGATATCAGACACAGAAAAATAAGATAAAAGGTTGCCTTGTATACCCAAATGCCCGAGAGCAGGAAGAGAAAATGCATGGACTATTTCTTGCAGAAGAGGAAGGCTCAGCTAGAGAGCAAAGTCAGTGGTCCACAGTGTAGAATAGGAAATCCGGAGATTGGCCAACTCCTGAGAAGTATGTCTGAGAGCTCAGGATAGTGCCATCTCCTATTCTAATTTCAGAGTTGGTGTGTGCTAGCCATTTCTCTGCAGTTCAAGGTACTCCTGTTTTGAAAGGCTGTCTCAATCACAGTTATCCTACCTTTGATGTCTGTCGCCCAGTTTTGTGTGTGTGTGTGTGTGTGTGTGTGTTGAGTTTATAATTCGTGTTTTAACTCAGTTCTTAAGATAAACAGAAATGGTATTTAAGAAGTAATTCCTGTGACAATGAAAAGGACACTGTATCTTGAGGATGCTTACATAACTGCATTCTTTCTAAACAAACAATGAAAGAATCTTCTTTGTAGAATATGTTATGCTGTTTTCCAGTCTTCTTGAACTATGAAAATAAAAACTAATTCATTTTAAATGTGAAAAGGTCTATAAAATATAATATTTTGTTGACTGTTTATAAATAGTGTTTTATAGAAACACTAAAAATAACAATAATAATTGGAGTCCCCAACTATTTTCAGTACTTAACAAATATCATGGTACAGGATAGCTTTTGACAAATATAGATATATAGAAAAAAGTAGTCATTTGACTTATATCTTTTTAATTTAATTTTTTTGGAATTAAAGTGTAATTACATCTTATAAATACATCTTAATTTTTCTTTAAATTTAACATCTTGTCCAGAAGTTATAACTCAGTTGAAATAATGTTTGACCTAATTTTATTTCTGTTGATGTGATGAAATATCCTAACAAAAGGAGGCTTGGTGTAACCTTCATTTATATTTCTTTAAACTATAGTTTTCTGTAATGAAATGTGATATTTTTAATAAAAGTAAATAAATAAAACTTATCCAAGAGCAAGAAGGAAAAAAAAGTAATTTCTGATGAATTATCAGACAGTACATTCAGTCCTGACCCTGATAAGGTGACACACTATGGGCTCCACACTGACACTGTGCAAACGTAGGTGTTGGGGAAAGAGAGTAGATTTTGTATGTGAGAGGAAATCTTAATTTTGTAGTTAGAGAACAAATCATGAGGTTACATTTTCTGAACACGGCTGCCCAAAATTATTGCGTTGTACATACCCCTGTTACAATGTGAGTTGGTACTTCCTTGAGTGAATCTTTAGTTCCGAGTTCCTTCCTTATTCCTGGCTTTGGATGGATTGCTACTGTGGCGAAATTGATGTGCTGTTTCTTTCGAGGCTGTCATGGGAAGAGACAGTGTCTTGGCTTCGTTGTTTTGGGACTCTTAACTTTTCCTAAATAAATATCATACCTGAGGAGAGCTTCAGGAGCTCTCTTAGAGGAGCTCTGGTTGAGAGGAGCTGAGCCTGCTGATTCTATCCACACCTTACCATTGAGAGATCTTTCCGTTGAATTAAGTTTCCCTGATGGATCCTGCTGAGAACAGAAACGAGCTGCCCATGCCAAACCTTTTCAAATAGTAAGACTGTGATAAAAAAAAATTGTCATTTCAGATTAGCACAGTTTGGAATCATTTTATTAATGTAGAGTAGGCAATTAGAAGATTGATCCAAAGGAAGAAAAACTGAGGAAACTGGTTCTAAAGGTATATTTCCACAGCAATGAGACTTCTGCTTTGGTCTAATAAGCTTATTCATATAACTCTGATTGTAATAGTTTCTATTGGATTTATTTCTTTCTTATCTTCCAAGAGTCTGGACAGGTTTTTTATATGAATTTTGATGTGGTATTTTGAACACACATAATGAATGACAAAGATGTTTTCACTTCAAATAACATACTAATTTTAGTGTATGAATCATGGTTTCGAAGGAAAAAAAAACCCTTGAAATTCTCTTCTCAGTACAGTTCTACAATAATTGCATATATATTCTACAAGAGGACTACTAAAATATCAAGTCAATTATATGGCACCTGGCAAAAATAAAAATACCAACTGGCTAGTGCCCCCTTCCTGACAACTACTACACATCAAGTATTTCAGCCTACACTTTTGAGTTTGAGGAAGTGAAAACATAAGCAGACTACTACCTTAGAGGACTCCTGATTCTAAAACCTGGATTCCATAGTTCTGATGTTTATTTTATCTGAGAAACTAAGAATAGCAGTTTTTCTGTAGAATTTGATGTTGTGAGAATAACAAAACATAACAAACATTGAAACATATTTTCAAAATTACATTAATTCAGTAAAGGAAATCAACTGCTGCAATTGTGTGGCTCCATTTTCAACAAATATATTCAGTTTCCTTGAGTTAATTTAATTTTGTCTTGTTAGCGCCAGCTGCTAAACCTTTTCCAACATTGAATTCCTTCCAAATGTAAAGGAAATTCTTGGCAAATCTTCTGTTTTTTTTTTTTTTTTTTTTTTTTACTGAATTACGGTAAGTTGAGAAATGATTCTTTATTGAGAATAGTCTGTTGGCTCTGTTAGCAAAACTGAGTAAGAGTTTAAATTGTGAGTAGAAACTCAGACTAAATAATAACATCACAGGACCTCACCAGAGGACAAAAGCCATCCTTGGGTGTGGAATACTGCACCTTCCTGTCACAATTTATGTACAGAAAAGTGTATGGTAATGATTCTCCATTGGAAAGGCAATTTCAAGAGGAAGAGTCAGATTAGCTCAATACAAAAAGTATGATTTTGGCTTAAAATTCCCATTTGCCACTTCAGTTACAAATAAAGATTTATCATTCTATTAATTTTCTTAGTTTTAATTCCATCTTCATCTTTTCTTCAACTTTACATATTCTTACAAGGATTGCTTATATCATGATCTTTTTTTCTTCCTAATCTTTGAGACTCATTTATTATTATTATTTATTCTTTTTTTACGCCTTACATCCTGACAGCAGTTTTCCTTCCCTCAATTCCCCTCAACGACCTCCGTCCCCATCCACTTTTCTGTTTTCCTTAAAAGAGAGAGAGAGAGAGAGAGAGAAAGCAGTCCTCCTAGAGATATCAATCAAATAGAGTATAAAAGTTACAGTAACACTTGGCACAAGACTTGGTATTACTGCTAGGCAAGACTATTGGGACTAAGAACTAATGATTTTTCTTTCTTTATTTTTTTTTCCAAATTAAACCCTGAACATTGAACCTTGTAAGCATAGACGCTATCACTTATCTATGCCCCTAGAACTATTCAAACATACATTTTGTAAATACCTGGTATAAGATTTTGATAAAAAAGAAATTTGTGAAAATTAAATATAAGTGGAAGATGTTTCTAACCAGTTAGTATTTCTTAATATGAAAGCAAGTAAGTATTTTTTAATTTTAAAGTGCATTTTCCCCCAGGGAAACATTCTCTGGTCAAATGCAGAAAAAAGTTGTATGTAGGGGTTTCAAAAGTTGTAACCAGCCCTCTGTTTTCATGATTCCATAGCTCAGCTTTGAAAGGACTGTGGGTATCACAAACTTCATACCAGACCATAAATGTGACCTCTGTTCTTTTGCAAAGAAGTGAGTCATAGGATCTCGTTGGACATTGTGGGTTTTCTTGTTTAAAGGTTAAAAATGAATTGTAAATTAAACCTGCTTAAAAGATAAAATCAGTGAATTAGCTTAATTTATAAATATTTTTGAAGTTAATTGCTTGTTTTTTTAAAATAAAATCTTAGCCTGTTTGCTACAGTTGTGAAAAAAAAAATTCCTGTACCTGGCTGCTTGATGAAGACAAGGGGTTTATCCAACTTCTAGTTTGGAGGGCTAAAACTCTAGGAATGGCTGTACCTCTGTTGAGGGCCTCAGGATAGGTACCTAAAAACGGTAGGACTGTGTTTGGAAGCAGTCTTCCGGAAAACCTAGAAGCTTGTGTCATTCAGCAGCCAGGTTTATCCTTCAGAAGAATCTGCTTTCTTGGAAATCATTCAGGTTCCAGAACATTACTCTAATGAGCCTTCCATAAACTGTCTTCCCCGCCAAGCCCTCCGTTTTAGAGGTCCCACCGTCATGTCTCAGTATCCCAAACCTGTGGCCGAGTCTCCAGCACCTGAGTTTGGAGGGGTGGCGTGGGGATAGCTTCAAATCTTTTCTAAATCCCAGCAGATAGTTACAAGAAATTTCTAATTCACAAGACAAACTATGGAGAATTGTTAGACAATGGTCTAGTCAGCTCTCTGCCAACGATTTGTACTCAGGGAAGCAATGTTTAAGGACAAAACATGCCGCAAAATCTTGTGCCTTTTTTCTTCAGGAACTGTTGAGGCAACACGCCTAAGATATCCAAGAAGCAATCGATAAGGTTCTTTGTCAAAGCATCAAAGTGCTTAGAGTACCGTGGATTGTTTGGAAATAGGTTTCAATAAGCCCTATTGAACTTCCAAGTGGCATGTTCATGCATCTGTATGCAGAGATATTGAGCACACATTCACAGAACTAAGAAGAACATGTTAGCCGGTGTAAACTCCTCATGCTGAGCACTTAAAATAGATTACTTTTAACTCTTGCAACAACCTTGAGAGAGAAGCATTAGCAGAACTAGTTTACCATGAAGATGGTGAAGATTGTAAATAACAGGCAAGCTCAGAGCTTGTCACGGCCGTGAATTCTCCTGTGCTTCTGAGGCCAACACTAATTCTTCTGCATTTTGTCTCTTTAATTTGACGATGAGGATGATGACCACAGGGAAAGTTACAATTTCTCAAATGACAGTCAACTGCCACACGGCACGCTTTGTGTACTTTTTCTTATATTGCCTTGTATCCCTAAATCTTTTTTGTCATAATGAAAGATTTAAAGGTCTTTCTTTTAAATCTTGCATTGTTATGAAAACTGAGAATGAAAGCAGTTAAGTAATTTGTCCAAAATCATTCAGCACATAAATGGACTTGCTGGGATTTGTACCATGATGGAACAGAGGAACAGCTAAGACCTTTAACCTTCACGCAGAATTGATTTCAAACTGAGTCTCCGAAAATGGGAAGACAGCTATAGGTATTTACATAGGCTAGAGCCATTCTTTCAAATACCTCTCACTTCTATTCAGAGACTCTGTCATCACTGATAAAACCTACCTGGTGCTTGTGTTGAGGTTAAGATTTGTTCATTATTTGTGTTTTAACAGCTCATGCGCACTTACATTTAGCAGTTTATATATGATATCCCTGGATTTATCTTCAATCTTCTGAGATTATAGCAATTGGAAACCATGGGGAGAGAATGAGAGACTATACTTAAAGGCCCCCTTCAGCCTTGTGAGGAGGTATTTCTAGAAGCAGCTATTCTCTTTCAGTGCATAAACTACTTGAAAAAAAAATACTAGACATTATGCATGCTTCTTTAACATCCGAACCATGTTTATCACGCAAGGAGCAGTAGTGCAGCGGAAGGAGCTGGAGGGCCCAGCAAACTGTAAAGCTGCTGTTAGATTGTCAATGGGTGTAAAGTACAAATCTCCCTTAGCTGCGTTCACACACTATTGGCTTATGACTGCGATTGTTTGTATTTAGCACAGAACTAGGTTGGGGATACCTTCAAGCTGTTGAATGCTGTGTTTTGACTATGTTGAGCATATAAGAAGGAGGATCCTCACATATCTTCTCTAACATATCCTGTTAGTCCATCTGCCTCCTCAAACAACAGTATTTCTACTTGTAATTCATTTACAAATGCATATATAATTTTATATGTTCATATAATTTAAGAACCTGAATATGAGTAACCACACAATATTCATCTTTCTGCAATTTACTTAATGTGATGATCTCCAGTTACATCCATTTTTCTGCAAATAACATAACTTCATTGCCCTTTATGGCTGAAAATTATTTCGTTTCGTGTATAAACTACATTTTCCTTATCCACTTCTCTGTTGTTGGACAGCTGCTTTGGCGCCACAATTTAACTTATGATGTAAAGACTCATGAAGTGACAGACACTGAAGAAAACTGTATTAAATTAGCAATCTTAAATAAACTGTATTTTGTGGTGGAAAGATGTAAGTAACCTATAGTCCTTTTAATTGTACCCCCAGGAAGAGTTAGGAAAATGAATTTAGCAACTGCTTTTTTTCCTGAACCTGAGAGGTTCTGCTGGTACTTCTCCTGGATCAGAGCCCACGGATCTACTGCCATTCAACAGGTCAGTGTCTTCATGACCAGGAGATGGGTCAGGAGGAGGCAATCTGAAGAGATAACAACAAAGGTGATACTTGGGAAATTCTTCTGCAATGAACTGAGACGCATAGAAGCACTTCCGATCATTCAGTGTACTTTAGAGAACATCACTGAGCACTCAGTTTTCTCTAAAATCAAAGCCTTGTTTCAAAATTTAATACGGACTTTTCCTTGTAGAAGTATCAAATTCTTCAAAAGTAACAGATAAAGTAAACATGCTTTTGGTAGATATTCTTGGTTAAATTTTGCAAGAATGCTTGGATTCATTTTTCTGCAGAGGTTACTCTTCCACACTCACAAATTCTGTGCTCTCTGTATTCACACCAACGTTCTCCATTTTCTCCCAAATATACATTTTCCAGGCCGCTGCTTCCATTTATTCTCAACATAGTTAATTGGAAGAAAATTTTTGTATGATTCCATGGAAAAAGTTACTGGCTATAGTCTCCCCTATTTTCATATTCCAGGACTCTTTGGAACTAGGCAGATAATGAGACCTTACTTAAGCCTAGTAAAACACACAGACACAAGGTCTTTGCAGTTTTCCAACATCGTGCCCTTATGCAATGTCCACCAACATTCTCACTCCTCTGGGGAGAGGTCAAGGAGCACATGCTTGAATATAAGTGAATCCTGAAAGTAAGCAGTCTTTCTTTTTCCCCATACAATGTTTAGAACCCGATTTTAGCAGCACAGAAATCAGTTTCAAAAGAATGAAAACAGAAAATAGCTCAGAGTCATAAGATAGAGCCATTCTTTTAAATACCTTTCATGACCAACATGCCACCTCTTTAGAAGATGATCCCTACACAGACACACAGACACACACACACACATACACACACACACACACACACACACACACACACTGCTCTGTCAGATTAAAACTTCTTGTGCTAGTTTATAATAATGGTTCAGTAAGTCATTTATTCACAAAAGTCAAAGTTAAATCTGGTGGGAAAGACATCTTCCTCCCAATCTTTCATACTTTTCCCTTTGAAATGGTATTAGGCTGATTAATTGCTTACAGATGGACAACAGAGGGCAACAGAGATCCAGGCTACACTGTGAGCTGGGTGCTGCAGGTTCTGCCTGAGGTAGATGGAGGCATGCTTGCACAGTTCCCCTCACAGCATGGCTTACAGATTTGGGCAAGAACTCCACCTCTGTTTCATACCTCAGGGCACAGGAAAGCATTGGAATAAACCGTTGACTCACCTCTTGATTTTTGTCAGATATTATGGTAAAGTATGGCTTGTTCAGCTGGCCTCTGAAATATGATGTCACAATCTCATCTCATCCTACTGTTTTTGAGACCTAATTTGAGTAGGGTTTCTACCAGTGGTGCTAGGCAATTGAGTCATTGTTGTACAGGACAGAAGACATTCTTTCCTTTGTCAGTGATACCGGTAACACCTCACAAATATTGTGTTTGGCACTTCTGTAGCAAGTGCTGAATTCAACTGCCATTTAGCCAGGAGATGCAAGCAAATATTAGTTGAGAATCTATTACACAATGGGTGCTGGGCTTTAGACAAAGTTGGTACCTACAGCAGCTCCAAGAGGCAGTAAGAAGCTCCTAACCCACTTCATAGCACCACAGGGAAGAGCACAAAATAATCCCAGTTTCTCACATGTCGAAGTGCTATGTCAACTGGTACTTAAGAAACAGGATGCAGAGAAGTAATGCTAATGTCTTCAAATTGACAACCCTTCTGGTTTTGTTGCTGGGTAAATGTGCTTTGAAATAGAAACTATTCTTAAACCACATAATTTGTTTTGAAGTTAATTTTCATTTCCCTAAAACACGATTCTCACATTTAAGAGTTCCATCATGACTAAATGAACTTAATATGCATCACAGTGTCAAGGACACCTCAAAGATTTCAGTGTTGAGTGAGAGCATTTTAAAATCCTGCTTGTCACTTCCATGGCAACTGGAGGACATAGTGTTACTTGTCACATATATTCTATCCCTCCTACGAATGTATCCACCTGCATTATCTTACTCAGCAATGCTCCTCTGACTCCTCAAACCTGAACACGCCTCATTTCTGTCTTACAGGGACTCCAGCCAGGCCAAGCATGGCAAACACGACTCTGGCAGGCCTTGCCCTCCTCCCCACAATCTGCCCTGTTTAAAAAAAATCCTTAGATTACATTCCTAAAGCTAGCCACCAAGGTCCACTCCCTTACTTGACCATTTTCTCCTCTGAGGCTGACTACCAAGGTCCAGCTATCAAAGTGTTGAAGTCCATCGAAAAAAAGTCCTCTTTGGGTGCTCTAATTACCCTTTCCAGTGAAAGTTAAGCATGTCATTTTAGATGTGAGGTTTATCCTTTCATTTTTATACACCGCCATTTGCTCATGTCTCCTCTCAATCCAGAATAAGTCTTCTGTGCCCCTCTCCACCACACCCAGGACACATATACCTCCCCCCTCTATCTCGTCTCTTTCTGCCTTCTCCCTTATCCTTTGTCTCCTGTCTTTGTCTCTTATTCACTGCCCTTTGTCCCTTTGGGGTCAATAAATGTCTTTGTGCTGAGAACTTTGTCTTAGAGTGTCTTGAGCCAACTTATAGGCACCTACATGTCTCATTCCTGACAAGCCTTCTGTGTGCGTCCTGTCCACATGTACATTTTTCTACTCCACTGGAATATGAAGGCTTCCTGATGACTCCCTTCCAGTTACCCCCTCAAACAACAACTTGTCCTCAACATTTGCCTTTGCAATGCTCTGATTGCAGTTTCCTAAGACTCTCGCTTTCACTACTTTCCCCCCTCTGCCTCTGTTCTACAGTTCTCAGCATTCATCTTTCTCCAGAACCGGGCATAATCTAAGTTTCAAGTCACTCTTCTTCTTCTTCTCCTCCTCCTCCTCTGCCTCCTCCTCCTCCTTCTTCTTTTTTTCCCCAGCTCCAGCTCTACCTTTTCAGCTGTTTCTGTCTATTGATCCCATTTCAAAAACATCTTTTATTGCCATGATATAACCATTTAAAATCAGGGGTGTTAAATCTACCATAGAACTAGCCAAACATGGTACTCAGTAGTTGGAGGGATGTTGTTTGCCATCGGGCATCAGAGTCAGGGTTTCTCCTTGGAGCACTGGATGTCCTGCAGCTTGCCTTATACACTAGGCTGGCCTCAAACTCAAACTCAGAGATCTGCCTTTTTTCTGCCTTCCAAGTGCTGGCGTTAAAGGAGTGTGCCACACACCCAACTATGACAGAGCATGTTAACATGTGTACATAGAAAGGAAGATAAAGACCTGAAGGGATAATTAACAAAGGAGCTGTGGTTGCTCATATTCATCCAGATAGGAAGGTGTCAGGCATTTTTGAATTTGGACAATGCTCATTTTTACCCATATCTAGATATAAATGCAGAATTATCCTTTTGTCTTGATTCATCATGGTCAGAGTGGCCTTTTGGAATCCTGTAAAAATTTACCTTAGAAAAATCAAATGGAACATTGCTAATGGCTTTTGACCTTCTCCCTCACTGTAATCATGCACTGCACCTTCACATTTCTCACTCTCCATTCATTCATATTCTCACACCCATGTTTGTTGGCATTCTGTGTTTTTCTTTAAAGCAGCTTTATTTTTTCCCAGTATCATACTTATGATTTTATTATGTAGCAGAAATTTGCTTTGCAGTGAAGTTCTTATTTACATTTTTTAGACACATAAGTTAGGTGTTTTTTTTTTAAGCCAAAAAGTGGCAATTAAAAACAACAACAACAACAACAGCAGATGATCCTTTGGAATAAAGTCTGAAAGTGAAAATAAGATCTACATGAATGGCTTATAAATTTCTTGGCGCTGTAATACATAAAGCATGATTTATAATTTTTAAAACTCTATCACAAGATTTGTTATCTTGATGGCTGACTTACAATGATTTAAAGATAAATCTTTTCAAAAGAGATGTTTAATGCCATGCCAAGGAATAATTTTAAAGATTAAAATAGAAAAGATGGCATCAAGTTGAAGATGGGGGAAGAGTAATGAATTGAAGACAGTATAGGGATTTTTAAATGTAAGAATTTCTTAAGGGCAGACTTTTGACTAATCAATAATTGTCTAATTAATAATACTTCTTTTCTTCCTTGTTTCTATAAGAAGTACAGATTTTCCCAATGTCTGAAGGATCAGTATGGGAAAGAACATGGTATCAGAGCCTCCTTGCTGAGGCTGCTTCTGATAACAGTCCTCTCTGTGTTTGCCCTTCTTGGTTTGAAGACTGACTTTATGTCTCAGGTGATGTTCTGGAGTATCAGCTTATTGCCTCCACTCAACATGCAGTCCAAGCACTCACTAAGGTCAGAAAGCCGGCCCTGAGTGTGAGCTTAGTTCCACACTGCAGAGCATGTAAGGACACGAGAAATAATTCATGGATTATAATTAAGATAAGTTAGACGCTGAACTATGTAGCCTCCTAGCTTTGCTGAAACTCAACCCACAGATGGGGTAGAGGTTCTTTCTACACTTTCATTTCCCCATGTTCTGTCTCTCACCCTTTTCTCCATTTCCTCTTCAACCCACCAGATTTCCTTAAATTTCTCTCCTGTGTTTTCATGAAATTTGCTCTAAATTTAGTGAGCATTAGTAATATCCAAAATCTTTGCCATTAGGGCTCTTTCATCTATGGCCCTTATGGAAGCAAACTGAAGGGAAATGGAAGCTACAACCTTCTGGTGCCTTTTTTTTACTTATCTTAATTATCATTTTCCTTATTTGAACACATTCCTCTTCAGCTTTTTAAAATGTTTTTTTTTTCATCAGAAAAAAGTGGAACACATTCAACAATCCATTGTCTTTTCTTTCTAAATTGAAATAATGAGAATGAATCTATCATAACTAATGAGTTCTGAATTTAAATGTATCTATTTAATTGCCAATATGTAAAGTTTCATTTCTAAATTTCAGTGTTTAAATCATCATATAATCCACGTTTTATTTTCTGTACAGAACTTTATAGTGAAGTAGAAAAGAGAAATTACCATAGTGCCTCAAGTCATATGCCACTATAAATATGAAAGTTTATTCTTGCTGGATGAAAATTTTCTTTTTATGTTTCCTCCTTTTAATTGCTATTTATTTTCTCTATTTTTCCTCTTCTATTTTTTCTCCTTTATTCTTAAAATTCCTTTCATCTACTTGCCAGTATATATCTCTCAGGACTAAATAGAGAAAACTTAAAAAGATTCAGGTTACAAGAGATAGGTAACTATTCACATTGCATAAGAAAATATAAAAGAACATATATTCATCATTCAATTATTGATTTATTGTTATACTTTCTATCATAAAAATTTCCAGACACAGAATATTTAATATGCTAATCATAGTCTGAATAGCATTGCTTCTATAAATTGAAGTATTTTGCACTAAAATCCTATTAGAAATTCTTTTTGGTATATTGCTAAAATTTTTATGAGATAACATGGTAAATGGCTCGTCTATTAAATTCTGAAAATGATAAGAAGAGTCCAAGTATTTTGCTAATAAATTAGAGTGAAATATTTAGTGATAACAATGAATTCACTCCATTGTTGTTGGGTGTTCTTATCTGTTTCATGGCTGAGAATTAAAATATTACTGAATTATGTCAAATTACTAATTATAGATTGCTGTTTTGGCGCAACATTAAATTAAGTACAGACAAAAATTTTAGTAGATAAGCATTGTTTTAGAGAATCAGCTCATGTGTTATTTTGGATTTTAGAAAAATTACTAACTGCCCATTATGTTGGTTTCTAAAGTATATTCCTTTCTTGTTCTGAAATAAGTAGATTATTTTTTTGAGATTTCCAGGTTAGAATTATAATTTGGAATTTTTACTGAGATTTATTTTTTAAATTAATGAATTAGTTTATTAATTGCAGTTTATACACTTTGTTTGCCAGCTGTAACACCCTCCCTCATCCCCTCCTAATCCCATCTTCCCTCCCACTTCTCCTATGCCCCTCTCCAAGTCCAACGATAGGGGAGGTCCTCCTCCACTTCCTTCTGACCCTAGTCTATCAGGTCTCATCAAGACTGGCTGCATTATCTTCCTCTGTGGTCTAGTAAGGCTGTTCCCCCCAAAGGGGAGGTGATCAAAGAGTCAGCCTCTGTTTCATGTCAGAGACAGTCCCTGTTCCCATTACTAGGGAACTTTCTTGGACCCTGAGCTTCCATGGGCTACAACTGTGCAGGGGTTCTAAGTTATCTCCATGCATGGTCCTTGTTTGGAGTATCAGTCTCAGAAAGGACCCCTGGGCCCATACTTTTTGGTTCTGTTGCTGTCTTTGTGGAGCTCTTGTCCCCTCCAGGTCTCTCTATCTCCCCCTTCTTTCACAAGAGTCCCAACATTCTGCCCAGAGTTTGGCTATGAGTTTCAGCATCTGCTCTGATACCCTGCTGGGTAGAGTCTTTCAGAGGCCCTGTGGTAAGCTCTTGTCCTGTTCCCTATTTTTTTCCCTTTTCCCAATGTCCATCCTGTTAGCCTTTCTGAATGAAGAGTGAACGTCTTACCCAGGGCCGTCCTTCTTGATTAGCTTCCTTAGGTGTACATATTTTAATATGATTATCCTTTATTATATGTCTATTACCTACTTATAAGTGAGTGTATACCATGTGTGTCTTTCTGCTTCTGGGATACCTCACTCAGGATGATCTTCTCTAGATCCTACCACTTGCCTGCAAATTTCATGATTTCCTTGGTTTTAATTGCTGAGTTGTATTCCATTGTGTAAATGTACCATGATATTTGTATCCATTTCTCAACTAAGGGACATGTGAGTTGTTTCCAGATTCTGGCTATTACGAATAAAGCTGCTACTAACATAGTGGAGCAAATGTCCTTGTTGTGTACTTGAGCATCTTTTGGATATATGCCTGGGAGCGGTATAGATGGATCTTCAGGTAGCATTATCCCTAATTGTCTGAGAAAGCTCCAGACTGATTTCCAAAGTAATTATAGAAGTTTACATTCCCACCAGCAGTGGAGTAGAGTTCCCCTTTCTCCACATTCTATCCAGCATGTGTTGTCACTTGAGTTTTTGAACTTAGCCATTCTGATGGGTGTAAGGTGAAATCTCAGGGTCATTTTAATTTGCATTACTCTGAAAGCTAAGAATGTTGGGTATTTCTTTAAGTGTTTCTCTGCCATTAGATATTCCTCTATTGAGAATTCTTCATTTTTTATGTTGATTACTTGATTTGTTGCTGTTTAACTTCTTTGGTTCTTTATTTACTCTGGATATTAGCCCTTTGTCAGATATAGGGTTAGTGAAGTTCCTTTCCTAATCTGTAGGCTGTCATTTTGTCTGATGACAGTGTCCTTTGCTTTATGGAAGTTTTTCAGTTTCATGAGGTCCCATTTATTGATTGTTGATCTTAGAACCTGTGCTACTGGTGTTCTGTTCAGGAAGTTGTCTCCTGTGCCAATGAATTCAAGGCTCTTCCGTGCTTTTTCTTCTAATCGATTTGAGGTGTCTGGTTTTATGTTGAGGTCTTTGATCCACTTGGACTTTAGTTTTGTGTAGGGTGATAAATATGGATCTATTTGTATTTTTCTACATATAGATATCCAGTTAAACCAGCACCATTTGTTGAAGATGCTGTCTTTTTTCCATTTAATAGATTTTGCTTCTTCGTCAAAAATCAGGTGTCCATAAGTATGTGGGTTTATTTCTCGGTCTTCAATTCGATTCCTCTGATCTACCAGCCAGTTTCTGTACCAGTACCATGCAATTTTTATTACTGTTGCTCAATAGAACATCTTGAGATCAGGGATGGAGATACCTTCAGAAGATCTTTTATTTTAGAGGATTGGTTTAGCAATTCTGGGTGTCTTGTTGTTCCATATGAAGTTAAGATTTTTTTCAAGGTCTATAAAGAATTGTGTTGGTAATTTGATGGAGATTGCATTTAATCTGTAGATTGCTTTTGATAAGATGGCCATTTTTACTATGTTAATCCTGCCAAGCCATGAGCATGGGAGATCTTTCCATGTTCTAGTATCTTCTTCAATTTCTTTCTTCAGAGTGGGAGTTTTGTTTTGTTTTGTTTTTATACAAGTCTTTGACTTGCTTGGTTAGAGTTACACCCAGGTATTTTATGTCCTTTGTAGCTATTGTGAAGGGTGTTGTTTCCCTAATTTCTTTCTTAGCCCATTTTTTCTTTTGTATACAGGAGGGTTACTGATTTTTTTTTTTGAGTTAATATTGTATTCAGTCACTTGGCTGAAGGTGTTTATTAGCTGTAGGAGTTCGTTGGTAGAATTTTTGGGTCATTCATGTATACTATCATATCATCTGCAAATAGTGATACTTGGACTTCTTCCTTTCTGAACTAAGTCCCCTTGGTCTCCTTTAATTATTTTATTGCTCTAGCAAGAAGTTCAAGAACTATGTTGAAAAGATCTGGAGTGAGCGGGCAACCTTGTCTTGTCCCCAATTTCAATGAGATTGATTTAATCTCTCCGTTTAGTTTGATGTTGGCTATAGGCTTGCTCTATATTGCTTTTACTATGTTTAGGTACATGCCTTGTATCTGTGATCTCTCAGTACTTTAAACGTGAAAAATTGTTGGATTTAATCAAATGATTTTCCAGCATCTAAGGAGATTATGTGTTTTTTTTTTCCTTCAGTTTATTTATGTGATGGATTACATTGATGGATTTCTGTATATTACACTACCCCTGCATACCTGGGATGAAGCCTACTTGGTCATAATGGATGATATCTTTGATGTGTTCTTGGATTCGATTTGTGAGTAATTTGTTGTGTATTTTTGTATCAATATTCATAAGGGAGATTGGCCTGAAATTCTCTTTCTTTGTTGGGTCATTGTGAGGTTTAGGTATCAAGGTGAATGTGGCTTCATAGAATGAGTTTGGTAATGTTCCTTCTGTTTCTTTTCTTTTTTTTTTAGTTCCCCTTTTATTTTATTTTTTTCTTAATTACACTTTATTCACTGTGTATCCCCCCCATAAACCCCTCCCTTCCCAATCCCACTTTCCCTCCCCCTTCTTCACACCTCCCCCTCCCCAGGTCCACTGATAGGGGAGGTCTTCCTTTCCTTCTTTCTGATCCTAGTTCAATACCCAAATGGGTTCCTTCTGTTTCTATTTTGTGGAAGAGTTTGAAAAGAACTGGAGTAGGCTCTTCTTTGTAGGTATGGTAGAATTCAGCACTGAAACCATTTGGCTCTGAGCTTTTTTGGATGGGAGACTTTTAATGACAAATTCTATTTTCTTAGGGGATATAAGACTATTTAATTGATTTACCTGGTCTTGATTCAGCTTTGGTAAATGGAATCGATCAAGAAAATTGTCCATTTCATTTAGCTTTTCAAATTCTGTGGTATATAGACTTTTGAAGTAAGACCTAATGATTGTTTTGATTTCCTCAGTGTCTACTGTTATGTTATTTCTGATTTTGTTTATTTGGATAGTGTTTCTCTGCCTTCTAGTTACTTTCGCTAAGGGTTTGTCTATCTTGTTGATTTTTTCAAAGAACCAGCTCTTGGTTTCATTGATTCTTTGAATTGTTTTATTTGTTTCTAATTTATTGATTTTTAGCCCTCTTGGATGTATTTGTGTCTTTTTTTTTTTTAGGGCTTTCAGGTGAGCCATGAAGTCACACTTATGAGAAGTTTTAAATTTCTTCTTGAAGGCACTTACTGCTATGAATTATTCTCTTAGCACTGCTTTCATTGTGTCCCATAGTTTTGGATATGTTGTGCCTTCATTTTCATTGAATTCTAGGAAGACTTTAATTTCTTTCTTTATTTCTTCCCTCACCCAGCTGTCATTAAGTAGAAGTTTATCAGTTTCCATGTGTGTGTAGGCTTTTTGCTATTTCTGTTGTTGTTGACGTCCAGCTTTAGTCCATGGTGGTCAGATAAGATACAAGGGATTATTTCAATTTTTTTGTATCTGTTGATGCTTGCTTTGTGACCAAGTATATGGTCTATTTTTGAGAAGGTTCCATGATGTGCTGAGAAGAAGGCAAATTCTTTTGTGTTTGGGTGTAAGGTTCTGTAGATGTCTGTTAGGTCCATTTGATTCATGACTTCTGTTAGAGTCATTGTTTCTTTGTTTAATTTCTGTTTTGTTGACCTGGCCTTTGTTGAGAATGGAGTGTTGAAGTCTCCCACTATTAATATGTGGGTATCTATGTGTGATTTAAGTTTTATTAATGTTTCTTTTACAAATGTGGTTTCTATTTTATTTGGGGCATAGATGTTAAGAACTGTGATGTCGTGGAATTTTCCTTTCATGAGTATGAAATTACCTTTCCTACTTTTGATTTATTTTGGTTGAAAATCTATTTTATTAGGTATTAGAATCGCTACTCCTGCTTGCTTCTTGGGTCCATTTGCTTGGAATACTGTCTTCCAGTCCTGTACTCTCAGGTAATGTCTATCTTTGTGATTTAGGTGTGTTTCCTGTGTGCAAAAGATTGTTGGGTCTTGTTTACGTATCCATTCTGTTAGTCTGTGTCTTTTTATTGGACATTCGAGTCCACTGATGTTTAGAGAGATTAATGACCAGTGGCTGTTATATGCTTTGTTGTTGGTTGTGGTAGTGTGTTTGTGTGCTTGGCTACTTTCAGTTTTGCTGTAGTGAGGTTAGTGATTTACCATGTTTTCCTGAATGTAGTTAGCTTTCCTAGGTTGTATTTTTCCTTCTAGCGTCTTCTGTAACAATGGATTTGTGGTTAGGTACTATTTAATTTTTTTTAATATCTTGCTTTCTCCTTCTATGATGACTAAGAGTTTTGCTGGGTATACTAGCCTAGGCTGACATCTGTGTTCTCTTAGGCTCTGCATGATTTCCGACTAGGCCCTTCTGCCTTTCATAATCTCTGTTGTTGATAAGTCAGGTGTGATTCTGATGAGTTTGCCATTATATGTTACTTGGCCTTTTTCCCTTGGAGCTTTTAATATTTTTTTCTTTGTTCTGTATACTTACTGTTTTGATTATTATGTGGTGGGAGGATTTTCTTTTCTGGTCTAATTTATTAGATTTTCTGTAGGCCTCTTTTATGCTTATAAGCTTGTCCTTTAAATTGGGGAAAATTTCTTCAATGATTTTGTTAAAAATATTTTCTGGGTCTTGGATTTGGGAATTTTCTTTTTCCTCTGATCCTATTATTCTTATGTTTTGTCTTTTCATGTTGTCTTGGATTTCTTGTACAGTCTGTATTAGGAATTTCTTAGATTTAACATTTTCTTTGATGGTTACATGGATTTCTTCCATTGTATCTTCCACACCTTAGATTCTTTCTTCTATCTCTTGTGGTTTGTTGTTTATGCTTACCTCTGTAGTTTCTGTTTTCTTTCCTAAGTTCTTCTTCTCCATGATTTCCTTCATTTGTGTTTGCTTTAATTTTTCCAATTCTATCTTCAGATCTTGAGTAGTTTTGTTGACTTCCTTTACCTGTCTGACTGTATTTTCCTGTTTTTCCTTCAATTCCTTTACCTTTTTATTTGAACATGCCTCTGTTTCTTTTATTTCAGTGATTATTTCCTCTCTGAAGGCCACAAACTATTTGTCTTTATTTTTCTCTGTTTTTTTTTTACAGATGGCCATAATCTGTTTGACTTTATCTTCCTCTAATTCTTTACATATTTTATTTATGTCCTCTCTTTTCTTCTTCATAAGCATAGATGTAAGGTGATCTTCTTGAATTTCATTTATGATAGGGTGTCCATGGCTGCTTGCCCCTGTATAACTGGGTTCTGGAGATGCCATATTGCTTTGGCTTTTGTTGGTTGAGCTTGCCTCTACCTATCTGGCTGTCTCAGGTGTTGGCTGTTAGTTTCTGGTGCCGTCTGGAATCCTGGGATGGGGAGAATCCCCTTGGCAGGAAGATGATTTTTCCTGATGAAGGTCTCCTTAGCTTTTTGGGTATGGTCACCAAATAGCCAGTGCTTCTCAGGAATTGCCACAGCTCACCTCAGGCATATGCACCTGAGTGGTAATTTGGTTTTTGGTTGTGAGGGGGGCTCTTCTCTCACCAAGAGAAGTCCTGGAGACAGCTGCTCTGCTGCTGAGTTTCTTGCTCTGAGTTTAGTGAGCGATTTCTGTTCTTACACTGTGATTTCTGGGCACAGCCCTCTTGAAGAACCAGGGAGCCTTGTGGGATGTTCAGTTTAGCAAGGGATAACTGGTTGAACCTTGGAGCAGTATCTGGGGGCTGATCACATGGATCTCAGATTTCTGTAGGTCTGAAGTTGGAACTCTGTGCCCCAGTACCAAACGGTAATCAGTGGCAGGTGAGCATAGGACTTATGTGTGAAGCAGGAGGTAGTGCCTAGAACCTGTGAAAATCCAGTAACTCTTCTGGAGCTGGGTGTCCTGAGGATGGACCTGATGTTTCCCCCACCGTGGTGTTTCCTTCTGACAGGGAGACCCAGTCTGTGGTGTTTTGGGGTCCACAGGTTAGTCTGGCATGATAAGTAGAGCACACAGCCACAGGCAAGTGGCTCTGCACTGAGGACTGGGTGCCCGCAGGAACCGTGGACTTTTTCTGAGAACTCTTTTTGGGGATGGGTCAGCTGAGTCCTCTGAGGTTGGACCCGATGTTTTCCTCACCATGGAGGAGTTTCCTCCTGACAGGGAAACCCTTTCTCTAGTGCCCTGGGGCCCATAGTTCTGTTTGGGACAATGAGTTGGGCGCTCAGGTAGGTCTCTGGGCTGGTGGCTGAGTGCCCACTGGATCTGGAACCTTTTCTAGGGATTGTCTGGGTGATCTGAAGTCAGTCCTGATTACTTCCTTCACCGTGGGGTTTTCTTTCTACTGGAAATCCCAGTCTCTGGTGTTGTGGAGCCACAGTTCACTCTAGAATGGTGGTCAGATCATACAGGCATGTGGCTCTGGGCTGGTGACCAAGTGTGTGCCAGGATCCCAGAACTCTTCTGGGGTTTAGGTGGGTGACCTGAACCTGATTGCTTCCCACACTGTGGGGTTTCCTCTCAGCTGGGAAACATAATAGCTGCACTTTTAGGGCCCAGAGTTTGGTCTGTTGGTCACTGTGCATTCAGTGCTGTCCTGCTTGTTAGATAGTGTCCTCCTGGAGCTTCCATCTTGGATCCCCTTCCCCCTGAGTTTTCTTATTTTTAAAGATTAAATTTGACAGCATCCAAATGACTGCCTTTTTATGTATGTATGTATGTATTATTTGGTTTGGTTTGGTTTTGGTTTTTTGAGACAGGGTTTCTCTTGGTATCATTGGTTGCTCTGGACTCACTTTGTAGACCAGACTGGTCTTGAACTCACAGAGATCCACCTGCCTCTGTTCCCAGAATGTCCCACCATGCCTGGCATGACTTCAATATTTTAAATAAGTTCATTAATATGGAACAATTAGCATCAAGAATTGCCATCAAATTATGAAGTATACTGATTATTATTTGGCAAAGTTAGAACTAATTTATAAGAAGAACAGCCAAATTTTGATGCAATTGTCAAATCTGAATATAGATTGGAAACATACATTCATTTACTAATATGCATAATATTAATTTTTCTGGATTGGGCATATTTGCTTAATTAAAAGTCCTGAATTTATTTGACTATTTTAAAAAAAGCAACACATATTTTAGGACAAGAAGACTGCAGCTAACTAAAGTCAGAATTTTAGGGGTTTTTTCGTTAAATTTTCACAATAACAGTTACTAATCCAAAGCACTAGATTTTAAAGAAAAATGAAATTTGTTTGTTTATTGAGAAAGCTTAAAAAACCATCTTGAAATGAATAACCTCCAGCTTCCACTGCCTTCTCTGGTACTGTTTACCTAATTTTTGTTGAGCATCTGACTGAAGCCTTTCAACACACCATTATTGTAAAAGTGGATACAACTTAAAAATGGATAGCAGGTTCCAGGATGGCGGCACCAGGAGGACACTCTTTCTGACCAGCAGCACAGCAGGATCTGCACAGTGACCAGCAGACAGAACTCTGGGTCCTAAAACACCAGCGACCTGTGTTTCCCAGGTGGGAGGACACCCCACAGTGTGGGATTCAATCAGCTCCAACTCTCCCAGCTAAATTGCGAAAGAGGTCCAGGTTCCACCAGGCACTTGGTCGCCAGCCCAGAGCCACACGCCTGTGTGCTCTGATCACTGTCCCAGAATGGACTGTTGTGTTGCCCCACAACACGAGAGACTGGGATTTCCAGTTGAGAGAAAATCCCCACGGGGCAGGAAATGATCAGGACTGACCTTAGGTCACCCAGACAATCCCTGGAAAAAGATCTGGTTCCAGCAGACGCCCAGGCACCTGTACAAAGCCAGGAACACAGACACCAGCAGAGTCCTGCCTGCACGCCTGATAGCTTCCCTGAATAGAACTGTAGGCCCCAGGGCTCCAGAGAATGAGTTTCTCTGTCAGGTGACCCACAGAGAGGGGAACAGCAGGTTTGACCTCAGAGCACTCAGCTGACACCCCCTGCCCTGAAAAGTTCTCGAGAAAAGTTACGGTTTCAGCAGACATCCAGGCACCCAAACGCCAGCAAAGCAGAGGCACACTTGTGCCTGTTCTACTCACCATCCCAGAAAGAATCGCTGTCCCTCAAACAGTCTGGGTGTCCCTGCCGGGAGGAAAACCCACAATGGAAGGATCATCAGGTCCATCACTCAGGACACCCAGCTCCAGAAGACTTTCTGGGTTCACGCAGGCCCTAAGCTCTAGCCTTCTACTGCAGGTATAAGTGCCCTGCTCACCTGCCATTGATTACTGCTAAGGCACAGGGACACAAACTGCAATCTCAGACCTACAAAAGCCTGAGAACCATCAGAGCAGCGCTCAGATACTGGTCTAAGTTATGACTGGTTATCCCTAGCTAAAAAGACAAAACCACAGGACTCCCTGGTTCTTCAAGAGGGCTGCACCCCCCAAAAAAATACACCTTAAGAACTGAAGCTGCAGTTCACTAAACTCAGAGGAAAAAAAAAAAAACAGCAGCAGGGCAGCCATCTCCAGGACTTCTCCTGATGAGAAGAGAGCCTTCCTGAACACCACAGTTACCACACAGGTCCATATGCCTGAGGTGAACTGTGACAATTCCTGAGAAGCACCACCATTCAGTTGAGCCATACCCAAAAAGCTGAGGAGATCTACTTCAGAACCCTGCCAAGGGGATTCTCCCCACCCAAGGACACAGCAGGCACCAGAAATTAACAGACAACACCTGAGATAGTCAGATGGGTAGAGGCCAGCATAAAAATACAACCAACAAAAGGCAAAGCAATATGGCATCTTCAGAACCCAGTTATCCAGGGACAAGTAGCCCTGGACACCCAACATAAGTGAAATTCAAGAAGATGACCTTACATCTATGCTTATGAAGAGGTTAGTGGAGGAAGCAATTAAAATGCGTAAAGAGTTAGAGGGAGATATAATAAAACAGATTGTGGCCATCCATAAAGAAATACAGGAAGATGCAGCCAAACAGTTTGTGGCTTTCAGAGAGAAATGATCAAATCACTGAAAGAAATAAAAGAAATAGTAGAATGTTCAAACAAACAGTGGAAGGAATTGAAGGAAAAACAGGAAAATACAATCTCATATGAGAAGGAAATCAACAAAACGGTTCAAGATCTGAAGATAGAATTGGAAAAATTAAAGAAAATAAAAATGGAGGAAATCATGGAGAGGGAGAATCTAGGAAAGAAAACAGGAACTACAGAAGTAAGCATAACCAACAGACTACAAGAGATGAAAGAAAGAATCTCAGGTGTGGAAGATACAATAAAAGAAATTGATATATCTGTCAAAGAAAACAATAAATCTAAGAAACTCCTGACACAAACCACCAAAGAAATACAAGACAACATAAAAAGACAAAACCTAAGAATAGTAGGAATAGAGGAAAAAGAAGATTCCCTCCTCCAAGGCCCAGAAAATATGTTCAACATAATCATAGAAGAAAATTTCTCCAACTTAAAGGAGAGGCCTATAAGAATACAAGAGGCCTACAGAACACCTAATAAATTAGACCAGAAAAGAAAATCCTCCCACTACATAATAATCAAAACAGTAAGTATACAGAACAAAGAAAAAAATACTAAAAGCTGAAAGGGAAAAAGGCCAAGTAACATATAATGGCAAACTCATCAGACTCACACCTGACTTCTCAACAGAAACTATGAAAGCCAGAAGAGCCTGGACAGATATCATGTAGAGCCTAAGAGAACACAGATGTCAGCCTAGGCTACTATACCAGCAAAACTCTCAGTCCTCATAGACAGACAAAACAAGATATGCAACAACAAAAAATTTCAAAAATACCTACACAGAAACACAGTGTTACAGAAGATACTAGAAGAAAAAATACAGCTCAGGAAAACTAACTACTTGCAAGAAAACACAGGAAATAAATAATCTCATTACAGCAAAACAAAAAGTAGCCAAGCACACAAACACACTACCATAGCCAACATCAATATCAAAGGATCTAACAGCCATTGGTCATTAATCTCTCTCAACATCAATGGACTCAATTCTCCAATAAAAAGACACAGACTAACAGAATGGATGCCTAAACAAGACTCAACAATCTGTTGCATACAAGAAACACACCTAAGTCAAAAAGATAGATATTGCCTGAGAGTAAAGGACTGGAAGACCGTTCTCCAAGCAAACGGACCCAAGAATCAAGCAGGAGTAGCCATTCTAATATCTGATAAAATAGACTTTCAACCAAAATTAATCAAAAGAGATAGAGAAGGACACTTCACACTCACTAAGGGAAAATTTCCCCAAGAAGATATCACAATTCAGAACAGCTATGCCCCCAATACAAGGACACCCACATTTGAAAAGAAACATTAATAAAACTTAAACCACACATAGATACCCACACATTAATAGTGGGAGACTTTAACACACCGCTCTCAACAAAGGACAGATCAACAAAACAAAAATTAGACAAATATACAATACCTCCAACAGAGGACATGAATCAAATGGACATAACAGACATCTACAGAACCTTACACCCAAACACAAAAGAATTTACCTTCTTCTCAGCACCTCATGGAACTTTCTCCAAAATAGACCATACAGTTGCTCACAAAACAAGCCTCAATGGATACAAGAAGATTGAAATAATCCCTTGTGTCCTATCTGATCACCATTGACTAAAACTGGACCTCAACAACAGAAATAGTAAAAAGCCTACGCTCACATGGAAACTGAACAACTTGCTACTAAATGACAGCTGGGTCAAGGAAGAAATAAAGAAATTAAAGTCTTCCTAGAATTCAATGAAAATGAAGACACAACATACCCAAACTTATGGGACACAATGAAAGCAGTGATAAGAGGTAAGTTCATAGCTCTAAGTGCCTTCAAGAAGAAATTCAAAACATCTCATTCAAGCAACTTAATGGCTCACCTAAAAACCCTAGGGAAAAAAAAGAAGCAGACACACCAAAGAGGAGTAGATGGATAGAAATAATTAAACTCAGGGCTGAAATCAATAAATTAGAAACAAACAAACAAACAAAAAAACAATTCAAAGAATCAATGAAACCAAGAGCTGGTTCTTTGAGAAAATCAACAAGATAGACAAACCCTTAGCCAAACTAACTAAAAGGCAGACAGAAAATATCCAAATTAACAAAATCATAAATGAAAAGGGGGACATAACAACAGACACTTAAGAAATCTAAACAATCATTAGGTCTTACTTCAAAAACCTATATGCCACAAAATTTGAAAATCTAAATGAAATGGACAATTTTCTTGACCAATTCCACTTGCCAAAGC
>CM053749.1:26633385-26667744 GCA_028658305.1 Pachyuromys duprasi
TCTAATAATATGTTCAATCTTTTTGCTTTCTAAGAGATCAATGTGGGCTCGTCCCCTGTGAAACCCAATTTCACAGCTCAGCCTGTATTCTCCAGAGGCCTGCAGCCACCAGGGACCACCATGAAGTTCAAACAGCTCCCCCATACCCTGCCCACTTGTTCCCCTAACATACTACCAACAGAGCTAAACCATACCTGCTTTCTGGTGCTACTTTTTCTGGTCCGTATTAGGCCTGCATTATGGAGGACTGCCAATACCAGAGACAACCAGATGGCTAAAGATCAGCATAAGACCATAACCAAGAGCAAGGATAATATGCCACCACCCCAGAAACACGCCATCATACAACAATAAGCCCAGGATATCTTAACACAGGTGAAGCACAAGAAAATGACCTTAAAACCAGTCTTATGGAATGCTACAGGCCTTTAAAGAAAAAATGAATAACCCTTAAAGAAATAAAGGAAAATACAATAATAGGTGAAGGAAATAAATAAAATGGTTCAAGTCCTGAAAATGGAAACAGAAGCAATAAAGAAAACAGAAACTGAGGTTATCCTGGAGATGGAAAAACCTAGGCAAGAGAACAGAAACTACAGACTCATGCATCACCGACAGAATACAAGAGATGGAAGAGAAAAATATCAGGCATAGAAGATACAATAGAAGAACTTGATACATCTGTTAAAGAAAATGTCAAGTGTAAAATGTTTCTAACAGAAAAAAACAAAACAAACCAGGAAATTTGGGACACTATGAAAACACCGTACCTAAGACTAATAGGAATAGAAAAAGGAGAAGATTCCCAGCTCAAAGGCCCAGAAAACATTTTCAACAAAATCATAGAAAAATATCCCTAACCTAAAGAAAGAGATGCCTATATAACACCAAATAGATTGGACAAAAAAAAGGACAAAAGAAAGAACAAAAGAAAGAAAGAAAATGCTACCACCACATAATAATCAATACACTAAATATACAGAACAAGGAAAGAATATTAAAACCTGCAAGGAAAAAAGGCCAAGTAACATATATTGGTAGACCTATTAGAATAACTTTTCAACAGAGACTTTAAAAACTGGAGGGGCCAGGGCAGGTGTCTTGAAGTCTTTAAGAGACTACAGATGCCATTGTTCATTCATATCTTTCAACATCAGTGGACTTAGTTCCCCTATAAAAGAAATATAGAAGGAGATGAGGGAGGGAGAGTGGGATTGGGAGGGAATAATGGAAGGGGTTACAGCTGGGATACAAAGTAAGTAACCTGTGATTGATACAAAAAATAAAAATTAATAATAAAAAATGGAACTCACTCAAAAAAGAAAATATGGACTAACAGAATGGATGCAAAAAAAAAGATCCATAATTCTGCAGTATACAATAAATACACCTCAGCAATAAAGTTTACATTACCTCAGAGTAAAGGGTTTATACATTACCTCAGAGTAAAGGTTTGGAAAAAGATTTTCCAAGCAAATGGACCCAAGAAGCAAGCTGGGGTAGTCATTCTGATATCTAGCAAAATAAATTCTCAACAAAAATTTGTAAAAATAGATGGGAAGGACATTTTACACTTATCAAAGGAAAAATCCATCAAGATAATGTGTCAATTCTAAATCTCTATCCCCCAAATGCAAGGGTACCCACATTTGTAAAAGAAACATTACTAAAGCTTAAATCACACATTGACCCCCATATGTTAATAGTAGGAGACTTAAAATCCCAATTTTCAACAATGGACACATCATCCTGACAGAAACTAAACAGAGAAATAATGAAACCAGCAGACATTATGAATCAAATGGATCTAACAGATATTTACAGAACATTTCACCCAAACACAACAGCACACACCTTTTTCTCAGCTCCTCATGGAACCTTCTCCAAAATTGACCATATGCTCAGACACAAAACAAGTCTCAACAGATACAAGAAAATTGAAATAATCTCCTGTATCTTATCAGATCACCAGGGAGTAAAGCTGGACTTCAACAACAACAGATGCAACACAAAACCTACAAACTCATGGATACTGAACAATTCCCTACTCAACTACCACTGGGTCAGGGAAGAAAGAAAGAAGAAAGAAAGAAAGAAAGAAAGAAAGAAAGAAAGAAAGAAAGAAAGAAAGAAAGAAAGAAAGAAAGAAAGAAAGAAAGAAAGAAAGAAAGAAAGGAAGGAAGGAAGGAAGGAAGGAAGAAAGGAAGGAAGGAAGAAAGGAAGAAAGGAAGAAAGGAAGAAAGGAAGAAAGGAAGAAAGAATGAAAATGAAAGCATACCCTATGTGACACAATGAAAGCAGTGCTACGAGGAAAGTTCATAGCACTAAGCATCTTCATAAAGAAAATTGAAGGGATCTCATACTAGCAATTTAAAAGCAAACCTGAAAGCTCTAGAATAAAGAGAAGCAAATACACCCAACAGGAGTAGACAACAGGAAATAATTAAACTCAAGGCTGAAAATAATAAATTTTAAACAATCAACAAAACCAAGAACTGGTTCTTTGAGAAAATCAACAAGCTGGACAAACTTTTAGCCAAATTAACTAAAATGCAGAGACAGTGCCCAAATTAACAAACTCAGAAGTGAAAGGGGGAACAAGACAACAAACACTGAGGAAATCCAAAGAATCATCAGGTCTTAACTTCAAAAGCGTGTACTCCATAAAATTTGAAAATCTAAAAGAAATGGATAGTTTTCTTGATAGATAGCACTTACCAAAGTAAGATCAAGATCAGGTAAACAGTTTAAATAGACCTATAGACCCTAAGGAAGTCAAAGTAGTCAAAGTAGTCATTAAAAGACTCCCAATGGGGGGGGGGGAGAAAGCCCTGGGAAAGACTGTTTTAGTGCAGAAATCTATCAGACTTTCAAAGAAGACCTAATATCAATCTCCTCAAACTATTCCACAAAATAGAAACAGAAGTAACATTGCCAAACTCATTCTATGAAGCCATACTCACCCTGATACCGAAAACATACAAAGACTCAATAAAGAAGAAAAATTTCAGACCAATTTCCCTATGAACATTGATGCAAAAATAATTAATAAAATATCCACAAACTGAACTCAAGAACACATCAAAAACATCCTTAACCATGATCAACTAAGCTTTATCCCAGAGATTCAGGGATGGTTCAATATATGAGAATCCATCAATGCAATCCACCATATAACCAAACTGAAGGAAAAAAAAAAAAAACCACACCTGATTATCTCATTAGAATAAAGCTTTGAAAATATCCAACTACCCTTCATATTAAAGGTCTTTCAAAGATCAAGGATAAAAGGAGCATACCTAAATACAGTAAAGACAATGTAAAACAAAACATTGCAACATAAAATTAAATGGAGATAAGCTTTAAACAATGCCACTAAAATCAGGGACAAGACAAGGCTGCTAACTCTCTCGATATATATTCAACATAGTACTTGAAGTGCTGGTAAGAGCAATGAAACAACTAAATGGGATAAAGGGTGTACAAATAGGAAAGGAAGAAGTCAAACTACTGCTATTCACAGATGAGTAGTTCATAAGTGACCTTAAAAATTCTACCAGAGAACTATTGCAACTGATAAATACTTTCAGCAAAGTGGCTGCATGCAAAATTAACTAAAAACAAAAATCATTAGTTCTCATTTATACAAATGATAAATAGGATGAGAAAGACATTAGGGGGAAAAATACCTTTCACAATAGCCAGAAATACTACAAAATAACTTGGCACAACTCTAACCAAGCAAGTGAAAGATCTGCATGACAAGAACTTCAAGACTCTGAAGAGAGAAACTGAAAAAGATAGCAGACAATGGAAAGATCTCTCGTGCTCATGGATTGTAGGATTAAAAGAAAAATGGCCACCTTACCAAAATCAATCTACATATTCAATGCAATTCTTATCAAAATTTCAACACCATCCTTTATAGACCTAAAAAGAGTAATTCTCAACTTCATATGTAAAAATAAAAAGCCCAGGATAGCTAAAACAATAGCTATATACAATCATAGAACTTCTAGAGGTATCACCATCCCTGATTTGAAGCTGTACTATAGAGCAATAGTAATAAAATCCACATGATAATGGCATAAAAATATATAGGTTGGTCAACGGAATTGAGTGGAAGACCCAAGAATAAACCCACACCTACAGATGAAGCCAAAACCATACAATGGAATAAATGAATGCATCTTTAACAAATGGTGTTGGCCTAACTAGATGGCTGCATGTAAAAGGATGCAAATAGATCCATATTTATCACCCTGCACAAAACTTAAGTCCAAGTGGATCGAAGACCTCAACATAAAACTGGATACACTAAACCTAATAGAAGAAAAAGTGGGGAATAGCCTTGAACTCATTGGCACAGGAGATAACTTCCTAAAAAGAACACCAACTGCTCAGGATGTAAGTTCAACAATCAATATGAAACATGAAACAGAAAAGCATCTGTAAGACAAGGGACACTGTCAATAGGACAAAATAAGAGCCTACAGACTGGGAAAAGATCTTCACTAACCTTACATCTGACAGAGAGCTAATATCCAAGAAATTAAATACCAACAAACTGAAAAAAAAACAATTTAAAAAATGGGGTAATGAGCTAAACAGAAAATTCTCAACAGAGGAATCTCTAGGGGCTGAGATGTACTTAAAGAAGTGTTTAATGTTTTTAGTCATCAGGTAAATGAAAATCAAAATGACTGTTAAGATTCAATCTTAAACCTGTCAGAATGGCTAAGATCAAAAACTCAAATGACAGCACATGCTGGCAAGGATGTAGAGAAAAGGGAAGACTCCTCCACTGTTAGTGGAAGTGCACACTGGTACAACCACTTTGGAAATCAATCTGGGGGTTTTTCAGAAAATTGGGAATGGGTCTATCTCAAGACCCTGCTATACCACTCCTGGGCATATATCCAAAAGACATTTCTCAATACCACAAGGATACTTGCTCAACTGTGTTCATAACAGCTTTATTTGTAACAGCCTGAAACTAGATAGCCTAGATGTCCCTCAATCTAAGAATGGATAGAGAAAATGTGGTACATTTACACAAAAAATACTACTCAATTAATAATGATAATAAAAGACATCATGAAATTTGCAGGAAAAAAATGATGGAACTAAAGAAGATCATCCTGAGTGAGGTAATCCAGACCCAGAAAGACATGCATTGTATGTACTAATAAGTGGATAATAATGTAAAATGCAGGATCACCACCCCATAATCCACAGACCCAATGAAGCTAAGTAACAAGGAGGTCCCAAAGGAGGATGCTTAAACCTCACTCAGATGGGTAATATTATAGACATCCAAAGTAGACGGACAGAGGAAGCTGAGTGGGAGATGGAGTGAGAATGGGGACAGGGTTGGGAATCAGGTATAGAGGAAGGGCAGGAGCACTAGGAGAAAGAACTGAAATGAGTAGAGGGGCATCTGTGAGACTGGGGAGGCTCTAGGGAGTCTATGGTGGTGACCTTCACTGAGACTCCTGGTAGAAGAGAAAAATGGAGTCTGAAGTGGCTAGCTCCTGAAGCCAGGGGGATTTTCAGTGGAGGGAGGGGAACACCAAACCAAGCACAAAATCTTTGACCCAGCCAATCAATAACTGTCCCAAATTGAGTAGCATGCCATGAGAGATAGCCCACCACTGACAGCACCAATAATATTCTTCAGGCAGAATGGTAGCAGAATAATCATCTGAGTGGCTTCACCCAGAAGCTGATGAAAACAGATACAGAGACACAGCCAACATTAAGAGGGGGAAGAAGGATTGAAAGAGCCATAATCGGCTACCCTGGACTCATAAGGGCCTACAGAACTGAACCATCAACCAAAAAGCATCTATAGGAAGGTTCTAGACTCTACCCCCCTAAAACACACATATGTAACTGATGTACAGCTTGGTCCCCATGTGGAACTTCTAAACTCAGGAGCAGGGACTCTCTCTCTGACTCTGTTGCCTGCCTTTGGATCTCTTTACCCTAACTGGACAGCCTTGCATAGCCTCAATCAAAGAAGATGGGCCCAATCCTACATGAAATCTCATGGTCAATTGATACTCATGGGAAGTCTCCTCTTCTTTGAGAAGAAAGGGAGAGGGGCGTAGGAGAACAGGAAGGGAGGTGAGAGGAAGGGACTAGGAGGAGAGGGGGGAGGGGCCCTTACTACAGGACATAATTAATATATGAATTAATTAATTAATTAAATGAAAGATGAGTGCCTGATGTTGAGAATGAGTTAGAAAACTGTCTATTTTCTAAAAACTCCTATTCTTTTTGAGATTCTTAAAATATGTTCTTAGTTTCTCCTTCCTTCCATATCCATAGCTATAGCTTCTTTTTTCATTTATAATAGTTGAATTTATGATTTATTTCATCCCATATGTTTTCACATCTGCTAAAAGATTATATGAATTTAAGCTATTACCAAACACACTGATTTGGTTTACTTCCTATTTTAGCTCATCTTTGATATGTGTTCATTTCTTTTGCCTCTTATCAACTTGTCCTGTGGCTATGTTGCAGTTTTAAAGTAGAATTTGCAAACTGTTGAAATTCAAAGTTAGTAATAAGCGCCACACCTGGCACTTTGGCTCAAGCTGTGGTCTCCAAAGTCTTGTGTGATGAACAAATACCTCCAGAAATCTGACAAAGGTTAGCAAAATAATTTTCTAAAGCATAAACCATCAGGAATCTCTCTACCAAAAGGAAGCATCTCAGAAGACCTGAGGTAGGGATAGAAATGCTGCACAAGCAGACTACAATTTGGGTGCAATATATTTAAAAAGCAATAGGTATTAAAGGTCAAGTGGACGGTCCACTTGGACATTTCTTTTTACTAAATACATGAGCCTTTTTTGATATTTCCCACACTTTATGGCATTCTTTCTTTTTTATAGTGTTTATCTCTACTTTATTTTTTAATGTAATTTATTTATTTTTATATTAATCACAGGTTAGGTACTTTGCATCCCAGGCATAGCCCCCTCTCTCGTTCCCTCCCACTCTCCCCATCCATCCCTCATCTCTTCCCCACCCCTGGCATGTATTGGGGAGGGTCAAAGAGTATGGCATTCTTTCTAATGTATATGGCTTCACAGAACACATTGCATCAAGCCACTGCTTACCTGTAACACCGGCTGTAAGGCAGTCAGGGCCAGGATTTTAACAATAGCTGAGAAAAAGTTGAGTCTTGGGTTCAGGGGAAAACCCTGCCTTAAAGAAATAAATGATGAGTGATAGGGATTACTTATTTTCCTTCTCTAGAGTTCCACATGTGCATAGGCACACTCACCCCACCTCCTCTCATATACACAAATACACAAACAAAGCTTTAAAAGACATTCTCCGGGTGTGTCTATTCATTATTTTGAGTTCACCAAGTATTAGGACATTTACTGGTAAATTAGAGATACTACTGACAACTGAATCATATTTCTCTGGATCCATGGAGTTTATGTATTTACAGATGACAATTTGGGATTCTATAACCAATCAAGGTGCTCTTCCCTAGAGGAGACTGATTTTCTTCCTTCACACCCATGAATTGCCTATAGATCTTCATGTAATAAAATCTTGCACAGATCATCACAGAAATTCACAACTGGTTAAAGTGCGTGAAACAGCTATGTTTGGCTATCTTCAATTGACATATCTACAACACAACTCCTATAACTAAGGCTCTAATGACATTGTGGAAGAGAAGACAGGAAGATTTTAAGAGCTGGAGGACCAGACTGTCTGGTGTGAGACTGCAGTCAAAGTTTTTATTTCTTGAAAAACCTAGTTATGGTATGTGTTTTGTTTTAATCCTGTGTGGGATATGGAACTGCTTTTAGTTTGGCCAAAGCTGGTAATTGTCTTGTGTGGCTCGGAGAGGGATATGGTCTTTGCCAGCTGCAGTTAATTTAATCCTGAAGACAATGAGGGGATATAAATACCAGCAGATTGAGAGAAAAGGATGCTTCGAGAAAAGGCTTTGAGGTCAGAGGAGGAAGAAGGCTGCTGCTGCTGCGTTTGCTGTATTTACTGTTGCTGGTTTGATGGACTGATAGATATCCTGACAACTGAGATTGCTATCTTTCCAAAGAACCTGACCACCCTAACCAGCTGATTGCTTTATTTTAGTGTGTGTGTGTGTGTGTGTATGTGTGTGTATCTGTAGTGAGAAATTTGGTTTCCTTAAAAAAGACAGAAATGGTATGCAAATATGTTTTTGTTTACTCCTAGGTATAGGATATGGGGCTGCTTCAGATTATCCATGGAAGCTGACTAAGTTTTGCCTGGTGCTCTAAATGATTTTGCCAGTTGAGGCTAGTTTCTGCTTGGAATTCTGGTGACTCTTGATAAATACGGGAGCCCTGAGAGAGCGCAGAGTGGCTATGCCCTCTGCAGTTGCCCCTGCTGCTCCTACTGCTGTTGCTGGTTGCTGTTGGCTCAGATCAAACTGGCCCCAGGAACTCGATGTTCTAATTAGCAGGATGTAGTCTACAGATATCTATGGCCCCTTTCTAACCTTCTTTCTCTCCTACCTAGTGTTTGGGGTTGGAGGTTAGAAGGGATAAGGGTTTGGTGTGCCTGCAGAGACCAGAAAAGGGTGTTAGAACCCGGACCTGGTGTCATAGGAAGCTGTGAGCTACCCAGAGTGAGTACAAGGGCCAAATTCAGGTCCTCTACAAGAGTAGCTATTGCTCCTAAGTGCTAAGCCATCTATCTCCCCCGCTCCCTCCGGATCTCCCTCTCTCTTTTTTTAATGATTTTTTTTATTGTTTGAGATTATAAGATAATTACATCATTCTCTCTTCACAATAAATCACAATAAAATGATGTATAAGTGAATCAAAACACAAATAGACACATACACATTCATAATTTTCAAAATTCATTTCATAATGTATAACATAAATGGTTTTGTGTGTGTGTGTTTGTGTGCGTGTGCACGTGTGCCTGTTTTTATATACACTACTTATTTGCAGTGCTCCCAGAAGCATATCGAAACTGCCGGAACTGGAGGGACTAGCCAGGGTGCGCTGCCTGATGCAGGAACTGAGAACCAAACCTGGGGTTAGGGTCCTAGAATTTGGGAATAATTCGCTATGAAAATCAAGTTCTAGCCAACAAAATGTTCCTTAATTAAAAAAAATAATAAACCTGATATATCAGGGAGACAGCTGGGTTCGAGATCCAAACCATGTCACAGGGGTAGAGCAGGGAAGAATTTTAAAGCAAAAACTGACAAATTGATGGGGGGCGGGCGGTGCATCCGATTAGATACATTCATAGTGTATTTCACATCATACTTCACACCTGGTGTCTTAAGTGGCTTCCTACTTCTCAAGTGTCTCCGGTGGCTTCTGCTTTAGCTTGGAGTGCATTGAGGCCAGCCAATCAGAGCTCTTTCAGCAGCTGCTGGGCCTCAGTCCCGGCTGGGTGTTAACTGAGGAAGCAAGGAGTGGGGAGGCATCTGACTCTGAGGCTGTTTCTGGGAATTTAGCTCAGTGCAAAATGGACTCGCTGTAGCTAAGGACCCAACACCTAGGTCTTCTTCAGGTCCTCTGAATTGGTGGGTCATCTCGGTGCAGTGGTTCCCTACCTGTGGGACACACCCCTTTGAGGGTCTAATGACCCTTTCATAGTGGTTGCATGTCAGACCCTGAATATCAGATATTTCCATTATGATTCATGACAGTAGTAAAATTACACTTATGAAGTAGCCATACAATAATTTTATAATTGAGGGTCACCACAACATAAGGAACTGTATTAAAGGGTCACAACATTAGGAAGGTTGAGAACCACTGGCTAAGCGGTGTTATTTTAAGGAGTGAAAACCCATTAATGACTAATGTACAGCAGTACATAAATAAGACAGGGCTTTAGAATTTGTCACCATGTTCAAGTCTTCTGCTGATAATTAAGTATAAGTGTTGGCTTAATTGGGGGAAACCATTTTACCAATTATGACTAAATGCAATTGACATGTTAAATTCAATTAAATAAAAAGATTCTTAGTATTTTATACATGAAAAAATGTTTTATTTCCCCCAAACATGTCCTTTATCATATTAAAATTATACATTCTTTGATAAACTAAAAATTCCATATGCATTTGTGATTTTGTGTCTTTCTTTTTTTATTTGTGGTGGTAAATCTTTCTGCAGACTAGTGCATAATAAAAATAAAACACAATGCTAACTTCATAGTTATAAAGCTATAAAATGGATCCCTCTAGAGGACATTCTTATAATGATTCTTGTTAGAAAAACTATTTTTCTACATCTGATAGCTAATACAAGTTGAATGTATTTTAAAGCAAAAGTGGCAGGTTTAGTATAAAAAGTCTCAGATTTCAACACATTTGTTTATTGGCTCATAAAATATGACCAATATATAAACCTGCTAAAAAAAAAGTATCATAGAACTTCAGAGGACAAAAGATAAAATCATGGAATTAAAGTAAAAATGAAACTCGAAATGATTGTTATAATGTATTAGTAAGGGGCTGGAGAGACAGCTCAGAGGTTAAGAGCACTGACTACTCTTCCGGAGGTCCCATGTTCAATTCCCAGCAAACACATAGTGGCTCATCACCATCTATAATCAGATCTGGTGTGCAGGTACTCATATATGCAGAACACTGTATACATAATAATTAAATACATTTTAAAAATAACATATTAATAATTAAAATTGAGCTTACCAGCCCTTTCATTCTCAAATGAGAAAGACCATGAGTCCCCATCTAGACAGCATGACTATTGTTACTGAGTACCACATAGTTAGTGATTTCATGTATCAGCCAAAATGGTTTCACAAAGAAGCAGCAATCCAAGACTTCTTACTGCATACATCACAGTAAAAATGAACTCTTACCTGTAGAATTACAACACATTTATCTTCTGAAACATAGTCTGTTTTCTCTTAAGTAAAGATGCACATCCGTGTGAAATGTTTATGTTGACACTTTTAGCTATAGCAAAAGTAGAAAGTGCTTGTAGAAGAAGAAGAAATTGTCTGACCCAAATATCAGGTAGAACTATGTCTTATAAAATATTAGGGCAGACAAAGCTTCAACAGGAAATCTGTCTTCACTGACGTATCTTCCATTATCTGGAAGATGTTGCTTCCAGGTGAACTTACCAATTAAAATAAGTTATTCATGATGCAGAATGGAGAGTTAGACAGGGTTCAGATGACACACACAGGGCTTGATGGGTTTGAGAATACAAAGAGAGGGGAAATGACATAGAAAGAGGCTGGGAAAAGGTTGAAAAGCCTAACTCTGAGTATTGCTCCTGATGTGAGCATTTGCCCTGTGGCAAGTAGCATCACACCACACCAATGTCCTGCTTATAAATCAGCAAGGTGCACCTGTCATCATTCCTCCAAACTGTTATAAGCTAGCACATGAATCAGTGATCCCTTCAAACTGTTGATGAACTGAATAAAGATGAATAAGTTTGTCTATGAAGTTGGTAATTCTCACAAAGTAAAATACACTTGACTTGTCTATCTTGTAACTCTGCACTTAGCACTGTGCGAGCCCCATAATGAACACTCAGTAACTACTTAGAGAACTGATGAAATTCCTAATAATGAAGTTATAATGAAGGAAAAGGCTTTTGGCTTTATTTTCAATACTGACGCTTTGGCATAGCCAAGAGGACACTTAACAAAAAACAAAATCAAGACATTTCAAAATCTGCTTTGAAGAATAAACAGGGGGCAGGATTATGATTGCTATTTGTATTTGCTTTTCACACTGTAATTTATACCTAGGTATTGGGCTGTAGAACTTCATAATTACCATGAGAGTTCTAGAACACTTGCAAAGCTGGTGGTGCTGGGTAACAGTATGGCATTTGGTACTATTTTGATAATGTTAAGAAAACAAAACTATCTTATATTACATCTTTATCTATGTATATGATCCTATTGTGCTTCTCTCATTGACCTGCCCAATCTTGGTCTCTGGTTTTTTAAGTCTTTCATTCCTATTTGTTTACATTGCTTATCCACAGAGACACTGTTCTGTTCCACTGAAGGCACATTTATTATTAAGTAGCTTTTGTCTCAAAGTTCCCAATCATTTAGAATGTGTTCAGGAAATATTTCTTTTTTAGTATTAAGGTGGACATCTTCAATATGGAACATACAAATGATCAATCATGTCCTGCAATCTGGGATAAATATAGTACTTATGAAGCTGCAGCCAGCTTGGTTATGAATAAGACTGTGTAAGAGAAAGAGATAGGTGTGTGTGTGTGTGTGTGTGTGTGTGTAGAGACAGAAAGAAACAGAGAAGAGTAGATAGAGATAGATAGATAGATAGATAGATAGATAGATAGATAGATAGATAGATAGATAGAAAGAGAATGGGCAATGCTGTGGTATTAACAATGTTTGGACCAGATTCACATTAAAAATGTATAAATTGGAGAATTTGAACTATTTTTAAACCAAAATTTAGAAAGCATCAAAATAAAAAATAAAGAAGGCAGATGAGATCAGGCATGTTCATGGTGGTATGGCTGTACCAGGGATCTTTCCTGAGATTGATACTCCAGCCAAGGACCATGCATGGAGATAACTTAGAACCCCTGCACAACTATAGCCCATGACAGTTCAGTGTCCAAGAGGGCTTCTAGTAAGGGGAACAGGGACTGTCTCTGATATGAACTCAGTGGCTGGCTCTTTGATCATCTCCCCCTGAGGGGGTGAGGGAGCCTTACCAGGCCACAGAGGAAGACAATGCAGCCAGTCTGATGAGACCTGATAGACTAGGTCAGAGGGAAGGGGAAGAGGACCTTCCCTATCAGTGGACTGGGGGAGGGGCATAGGAGAAGAATTGGGAGGGAGGGTAGGATTGGGAGAGAACAAGGGAGGAGCTATAGCCAGGATGCAAAGTGAATAAATTGTAATAAATAAAAAGGAAAAAAAATGACCAAAAAATAAAGATGAAAGCAAATCCGAAAGAAAGAAAGAAAGAAAGAAAGAAAGAAAGAAAGAATAAAGGAAAGAAAGAACAAAAAAAGAAAGTCTTCTTCTGTATTTCAAATTACCTAAGAACACCTGAAAGGATGTCACTCTAAATCACACTTGTCTTTTGTTGAGAATTTTTTTTTTTTGTCCTTTTGACCTGGGCTCTTCTTCTACTATCACTGTTTCATTGATTTCGTCTTTTATAGTGTCCAAGATTTCCCTCATGTTCCATTCTTACTTTGGAAGGGCTTTGGCATTTTCTTTGACTGGGTGATACAATCTTGACACCACGACCTGGTAGTCTCTCTCCATTTGTTGCGCAGTGGGCTTAGTCTTCTTACCTCAGTTAAGACAATCTCCCACAGACATGTCCACAGGCAAACCCAATGTAGACAATCCTTCACTGAGACTTTCTTCTTAAGCAATTTCAGGTTGGGTCAAGTTGACAATGAACGTTAACCATCACAGCATAATATTCCATGCAACAACATTTCACTGGACCATTTGAAAGAATATCAAGGTCTATTTAAAAGTACTTCTGATCATAAAAGTCTGTGAAAATTTTAATACAACAGCCAAAAAACTCAATTAAATTTTCACACAGTGACATTTAAGCAATCTTTCATGAAGAAGAATTAGAGATACAGAAATAAAAAGAATAATAAAAAAGTTGGAATGAAATGTGGAGGCCTAGTTTTCAATTAATAACAATTAGAAAAAAGGAGAATAGAGATAGTATTTGACATGAAAATAATCATAAACAATAACAACAAAGTTTACCAACTGGCATTCTCCAGACTGGATGACTTTTGAAATGCCACTACAAAGGAATAACAGAAGATTGCAAGATGATGAAAAAATTTTACATCAAAGATAATGGTAAAATTTCCTCCAAGAAAAACAGAACACATATTACGCCAAAGATTTGAAACTTGAATCATATGAAGCTTATTTACAGCTTTAAAAATCTGATAATGTTGCAATGCCTTTAAAGCTGCAAAGAAAATCATCTTCAATCGAGATTTTTGTACTTAGAAAGTTAATCAAGTCATAATCTAAAATTATAAATAGTCTGTCAATTTTTTCAACTCCTTTAACACATTTTCTTAAAAATTTCTTTGTATAGTATGAAAAATAAGCAGAGAGAGACAGAGACAGAGGAAGAGAGAGAGAGAGATTCAAGAAATAGGATATTAAGAAAGAAAATACAGTGTGAAACAGAAATCTCAAGGAATGGTAATCCAGGGAAATCTTGGGTGCACAGTTTCACAGCAGGTTTACAAAATAGCAAGGAGTGATGATAGGTTATTTAAAGGCAGAAGGCTTCAGATAGATGTCTTAAAGTAGCCAAGGCAACTGCTCATAGATGCATGGGTCTGGCGTTATTAGGAGGGCCTTTCATCAAGCTTGCACATAGTTTTGGTTACACTATTTAAAACTGTGAAGAATGTCAAGTCAATAAATAGAATTAGGTGCTTATTTATGCTTAAAGACATAGAAAGAAAGAAAGCATTATTATGATATAAATTGACTTATCTGTATGTATTTGCAAGTAATTGCTGTATAGGTGCTGAGCCTTGACTTAAAAAGTTAGTGGTTAGATAGGGTTCAAGACGGAAGTGGTGCTGTGGGATGGATGGTGTCATGTGGTACTTGGATAGTGGAAAGGGAACAGCTAATGTATTAATGACAAAAGCCTGAAAACATGGGATAAATATCAAAACCCAACTGAGCAGACCTAAAGTGTATTCTCCGAAAATGTCATGAAATGAAAATTCTAGATAAGAATTATTGAGCTTTGCTGAAAATTGTCTCCATTCTATATTATTTAGAAAGATTTTTTACTTTATATTGATCTAGATTATTGAGGGAAATTGCAACGCAAATCTGAAAACCCTGCTCACATCGTTGCTACAACAGAGGCTATTCTGACATTGATTTTACAGGATCATTTTATTAGTAGGTGAAGCCCTTTTGGAGTAAAAAAGTGAGAGAGTAGGGAGGATGGAAAGAATGGGATAGGAGTTTACTATAATTGAGTTGCAGAGAACCAGGGTGATACCAGAAGATGTACACATGTTCTAGGAATTTGCCTTTATTTTTTTTACATAAAAAGAACTGGTTATTTCACAGTAACTACAGAAACTGAGCTGACTTTATAAAACAGCAATTGCTTGCTTATTTGTTTAACTCCTAGGATGTTGACAACATCATCATTATGCTTAAAATTCCGATGCGTTCATAGCCTCTTCCTTCTCTTTAGCACTGAGGCATTACAAGGAAGTGTTTGGTTGAATCACAAGATGTAGGGAAAGTAACAATCAGGAACCGTTTCTATACAATGTTAGCATGCAGCATCAATGCCAGGGCCCTTTCCCAAACATCATGACCCATAAAGTAAACTGATCGCAAAAAGCATTCCTTTCCTACAACAAGGACTCCATGACAAAGAATGCCTGTCTCACATGTATGTCAGAGGCAGACAAGGAGCTCATGCTGCCTCTGCAAAACTAGAACCTGACCAATGACATGATGGTGTCGCTGAGGACATAAATATCATCTGACAATGTATACATGGATCTTGTTTGATACTAATTAGCAAAATTAATTCTGTCAATATTTTTTTCTGATTTTTCCTGATGCAATATATTTGGTTTGCTGTTTAATTTGTTAGCAGGAGAATGGCTCTTGCTCAAACACTGGAATTTTGGATCTTAATCTTCACTTGGCACTAACGCCACCAATTCATGCAAAAAAGCAATATTTTCATTTATTCTAATGAACAATCTAATTTTTAGGTTGACCAGTGAGATCCCCAGGTCTTTGGTTTTCAGTGATTTTATCTTGTTATTTGACAAACTTTCAATATAAACAACATTCCAAAGAATAAACATGGATGGATCAGTGGCTCAATGAAATTCAATTTTAGTATGTACAGTTCTTCCTGCTGGCACCTTTATGACTGCTTGTATAAAAGCATCCCACCAGATTTACTTGCTCTGGCGATGCAATTTATTTGCCTACAATATAATAGATTGTGTGTATAATGTTGTTTGAGCTGTAGCATTTGTTACTGTGTCTCTTTATGCTTAAGATTTATTAGGTCTTAAACCATTGCCCATATCAGTTATTTAAGGATATAATATAGCACTTGGAGAAAACAAAAATACAAATCTAAAATATACACAAGTTAACCCACAGATGACCTGAAGTATGTCAGCTGAAATGAGCTACATCTCTTTGGTGAAGATGAAGTTCCATGATCGTATAGCTGACACGCACTCCAGGGCTGCAGTGTAACTCTGAGACTTAGTTTATATAGAAAGATGTCTATGGACAGACTAAAGAAACTTTTATTTCAATCCTGTGAGCATACTATGGAGGACTGCAATTCTCAAAAAGTTATTGTCGATGGTAAATTCCCAGAAGGTGCCCCCGATGGAGACCTGCATAGAGAGTGATCAGTAGAAATCTTGAGATCAAAAGCAGTGAAAAAAAAAAGAGTAACGGAGAGTGGTGGTGCCTACCTATAATCTCAGGTCTCGGGAGGTTGAAGCCAGTCTCAGCTATGCAGCGATATCCCATTCAAATAAATAAAATGAATGAATCAATCAATAACTACCCAGTGAGGCTAGTAAAAGCGACTTGGTGGAACAGAAAGAGCAGTGTTCTCCATGCCAGTCTCCACAGCGTCTACCAGCCTTGTAAGGAACCATTCTCAAAGTGGAAGACCCCACAGACACGGAAGACCCCATAGACTCTGCATAACCATGTGTGCTCATGTGGAAAGCCATTTCTGTACTTTCCCATCATCTGTTCCCCAAATCTCCACACTGCCGTTTTACTTAACTTTGAATCATTACAGCACATTTTTTGCTATCTGTCAGCTTCCTCCAAGTTTCCTGTCTTGAGTGAAAGTGACTTTAAGGGTTGGCATCTCTCCTTCACTCTAGCCAACGGATAAAGTTGACCTGGCACCAAAGCAGGTGCCTGGTGATATTTCTCTTTCGCGTACTCCAGAGAAATTCCAAACAGGGAAACAAATGTCATTTTTTGCCCACTGTATATGGATTGCCGCTGCAATTGGGCATACACACATAATTCCAAAACTTGCGTCATCTTAAAGAATAAATACGTAGCTTGTGATAACCCAGTTCTTGTGCAGTATGCTTCCGATTCTTCATAAGCTCACCCAATGCTGCAGCCAGCAGAGAGCAATAACAGCTGGGGGTCGGGAGGGGGCAGCTCACCTGCACCATGCCACTGGAGTCATCCCTACTATGTTATTTAGGCAAGATTCCGGACCTGCTCTCCCGAGTACTGCTTCTGGTGAAGAGCAGAGCCTGTCCTACTGCTCTCAGGACCTTAGCTCCAACTCTCCCCACTTCTGCAGGTAGCGAAGGGTGAGGGGGGAAGGGATGAGGTGGGGAAGGCATCATTACCCATGAGCCCAAATTGCATGGAGGTTTCATCACAAGGCAATATGTAAAGTGTATTGAGGTCTTATCGTTCTCATTCAGCTATGTTTGCTTCCAGTAATTCAAGACCCCATTTACAATCATAAAAAACACTAAGCTTTTAAGTAACTCCTACAACAATGATATTTATTCAGAGAAATACAGTTTGAATCTTAAATCAAAAACAGCCAACTAGCTCTTACATTCAGCTGGGTCCAAAATTCACAAACCGTAACACAACCACCATTTCCTCAAGACAGCAGGTGTTGAAGGAGTCAGTAAATGTTAAGTTCAACATTGGTAATGGTAATTAGGGTCCCCGTTTACCAGTGCTCAGCTCTGCAACCCAGAGAAGGTGACAGCACTACTTTAAATCTACTTCAGGATATGTCTTACTTTCGTTTAAAATCCTTTGTAAGGATAAAATTGGAAATGTGTGTGTGTGTGTGTGTGTGTGTGTGTGTGCAAAACAATGCTAGAGAACTACAGCAGCAGTGGCAGGGGCAATAAGAAAACCTGTCTAATTATTGAATCTTCTGGGAGCACAATCTCTCGCACATCACACAAAAGCTCTATCACATGGTTCCACTTTCCCAGCTTTCAAGTGAGGAAACTGCATTTGATATGAACTCTGCAGCTTGTCCAGGGTCATTCCCGTCTGAAGTCAAAGCCCAGTGGTTAACCTTAACTTTTGGTCCTCAGGAAACTAGTAGGCAGATAGATATCTGAATGGTGTAGCTCTGCCCCTGAGGTTTGAGGAGCAATGTGGAAAGGACCAGGCTTGAGGAGAAGGGAATGTGCAGCCACTGAAGGAGCAGGACCCGGAATGAGTGAGCGCTGTAGATCTTGAAGGTGACAGGAAATTTACATAACAACCTGGTAGCCTGTTTCTGCCTTTAATAAGAAGCTAGCTCTTCTCCAGACAGAAAGGCAGTGACAAGGTGAGGACTGAGTAAGGGTAAGGTTCAAAAGAGGAGTCAGAATCGAACAAGGAGGCCCTGAGAACTTGCCGTGCCCCAACTTGCCTAGTGTGGTCTATGGTAAAAAGGCAGGAGCGGAAGTGTGCAGCTGTGGCACTCGCCTTGCTGATCACAATGAATTTCGGGTGCACTTGAAATATACTTCTCTTTACAGGGCTCTGCTTTTCAGCAAATTTAGCAAGTTTCCCTCCCCATCCCTCATCCCTCTCTTTCCTGCTTGTAGTGATTATTTTTATCTCATCTTTACACAGGCTAGAGTCTTTTGAGAAGATGGAAACATCAGTTGAGAAAATTCCTTCATAAAGTGGGGCTGCAGGCAAGACTGGAGGGCATTTTCTTAATCAGTTACCATTGGGGGAGGGCAAGGGTCACTTGGGTTGAGCAATCTGTGGAGAGCAAGCCAGGAAACAAAACCCCACCATTACATCTGCATTAGCTCTGGCCTCCAAGTTCCTGCCCTGTTTGAGTTCCTATTCTGACTTTCCATATTGATGGACTATGTTGTGGAAATGTAAGCCAAGTAAAACCCTTTCCTCCCCAGCTTGCTTTTAGTCATGGTGATTCATCATAGTAATAAAAAACTTAACTGTGACAAAATTCGTTCAGGAGTGGGGTATTGCTTTAAAAAACACTGAACTCTGTTTTGGGGAGGATTGTAGAACTACTATGGAGCTTTGGGCTAGAAAACCCATCAAGTGTCCAAAGCTTGGAGAAATATTCCCTTGGAACTTGTAAAGTAAGAATGTTGAAAACAAACGCAGACAATGGGGGCCTGGCTTGTGAAGTTCCAGAGGGGAATTTGAGAATCACTTAAAAACTCTTTTTAGGGTATCCCAAAAGCAGAAAGAAACATATGGTATATACTCACTTATATAGACCTATAGGATAGGAAGGTCATGCTGAAATCTATACACCTAGGGAAGATAAACAAGAAGGAGGACCCAGGTTGGGATGATCAATGCTCACTTAGATGGACAAATGGAATGGACATCGAATGTAGGAGAAAACAAGCAACAGGACAGGAGCCTACCAAAGAGGGCCTCTGAAAGACTCTATATAGCAATGAATCAAAGCAGATATTAAGACTCACAACCAAGCCTTCAGCAGATAGCAGGGAATAATATGAAAATAGGGGGAGTTAGTAAGACTTGGGGAGAACAAGAGCTCCATAAAGACTGTTTCTCCAACCAAGGACCATGTATGGATATAACCTAGAACCCTTCTCAGATGTGGCCCATGGTAGCTCAGTATCCAACTGGGTACCCTAGTAAGGGGAACAGGGACTATTTCTGTCATGAACTCAATGGCTGGCTCTTTGACCCTCCTACACACACACACCCGGGAGGAACAGCCTAGCTAGATCCCAGAAGAGGCCATTGCAGCCAGCCCTGAAGAGACAGGATAAGCTAGGGTCAGATGGAAGGGGAGGAGGTCCTCCCCTATCAGTGGACTTGGAGGGGGAGCAGGGAGGAGATGAAGAAGGGATGAGAGAGTGGGAGGAAATGGGGGACGGGGTTACGCCTGGGATACAAAGTACCTAACCTGTGATTAATATAAAAAGAAATAAATTACATAAAAAACACTCTTATTAGGGCCATTGCATATTTTGAGTTAAGAATTTCTGATTCTGGTTAGCTGAGGCTGAAGAATCAATTGTGATTAACAAGATCCCGATACTAATGTGAAACACCTGCTTTGCTGAGACAATTGATGCCAATCAGCTGGAGCTGAGAATGTATCGTGATCAAGAAGAGATCAGTGCCACTGAAGTGAAATCTTCTAGGGATTGTGTCCTCAGGGCCTGCCCATAGAATTTGTGTTTCCCAGAGCAGCCCAGGTTGTACCTTGTGCTGGTAACTAAACTTGGAGGTGCAAGTGTCACCCAGGTGTTACTAGTTTTGAAGGCATGGAGAGCAGCTGAGATTTGGCACTGTGAGAGCCCATTGGTGAAGGTGGGGGTTCAGTAGCAGTTGAAGGCAGAGGATTAAAGTGGTCATACAAAGAATTTGAGGCTTGGTACCATGAAAAGAGCCTAGCAGAGGCTATTGGTGAAAGTGCAGTCCAGTTTCAGGCAACCCCACCCCCTCCCCCAGCAGTTTGGAGAGGCCAATACCATGTGAAAACTACCAAGTGCATCAGTGACAGAGTGGAGCCAGCTGGAGCCTGGAAGACAAGTTGTTTGTGGTGCAGAGAGAAGACACAGAGAAGGTACCGAAGCCCTGTGGAGGCATCCTGAAGATTGTGTGTGGATCCCAGCCATTGGATACTGAGTTTTGTACATCTGGAGTTTGGGTCTGCTCTGATTTGATTTGATTTGATTGTGCCCTGGCTTTTTTTCCTGAAGTAAAAAAGTATTTAACTTCTCCCTCCCCTATTTTGTTGGAACTCACGGTTGAAAGAAAGACCTTGGATTTTAAAAGACACTGATATTTTAAAGAGACTGGATTTTTAAGTATTTGAAGTTTTAAAGACTGTCAGACTTTTACATTTTGAAATTTACATGTATGATTTTGAGATTTACATGTATGATCTTCAGGATGAACAAGAAATTAAAGGTTATGACTTTACAGTGATATGTCTGTGCGTCAAGTTGACAAAATATCAGTTGTGTTGGTTATTCTTATGTTAACTTGACACAGGCTAGAATGGTTTTAAATGGGACCATCAATTGAGAAAATGCTTCCATAATATCAGGTTGCAGGCAAGCCTATAGAGCATTCTCTTAATTAGTTATTGATGTGAAGGGCCCAGTCCATTGTCAGTGTGGCCACTCTAGGCTAGTGGTGCCAATTTCTATAAGAAACTATGGTAAGAAAGCCATGGAAAGCAAACTGGTACACCCCCTCTTTTTATAGTTAATGTGTTTTTATTTTCTTTTTTATTACATTTTTATTTTTTATATTAATTACAGTTTATTCCTTTTTTATCCCAGCTGTAGACCACCTCCTTCATTCCCTCCCAATCCCACTCTCCTTCCCTCATCTCCTCCCTTGACCCTCTCCAAGTCTATTGATAGGAGAGGTTCTCCTCCCCATCCATCTGAATCAAGATTATCAGGTCTTATCAGGACTGGCTACATTGTCCTCCTCCATGGCCTGGTAAGGCTGTTCCCCCCTCAGAAGGAGGTGATGAAAGAGGCAGCCACTGAGTTCATGTCAGAGACGGTCCCTGTTTCCCTTACTATGGCACCCACTTGGAGACTGAGCTGCCATAGTCTACATCTGTGTAGAGGTTCTAGGTTATCTAGGTTATATCAATGAATGGTACTTGGTTGGAATATCAGTCTCAGAAAAGACCCCTGTGCCCAAATATTTTGGTTCTGTTGCTCTCCTTGTGGAGCTTCTGTCCTCTCCAGGTCTTACTATTGCTCCTTTCTTTACTAAGATTCCCTGCACTCTGCCCAAAGCTGAGTTATGAGTCAGCATCTGCTATGATAAACTGCTGGGTGGAGTCTTTCAGAGTCCCTCTGTGTTAGGCTCCTGTCCTGGTTCCTGTTTTCTCCTTCTTCCAATGTCCATCCTGTTTGTCTTTCTGAGTGAGGATTGATCATCTTATTCAGTGTCCTCCTTCTTGTTTAGCTCGTTAGGTGTACAGATTTTATTATGTTTTTCCTATATAATATATCCAATATCCACTTATAAGAGAGTATATTCTGTGTATTTCTTTCTGCTTCCGGGAAACCTCACTCAGGGTGATATTTCTAGATCCCACTGTTTGCCTGCAAATTTCATGATTTTCTTGGTTTTAACTGCTGAGTAGTATTCCATTGTGTAAATGTACCACAATTTTTGTATCCATTCCTCCATTGTGGACATCTGGGTTGTTTCCAGATTCTAGCTATTACAAATAAAGCTGCTATGAATGTGGTTGAGCAATGTCCTTGTGTACTTGCGCTTCTTTTGGATATATGCCTAAGAGTGGTATAGCTGGATCTTGAGGTAGCACTGTTCCTAATTGTCTGAGAAAGCTACAGATTGATTTCCAAAATGGTTGTACAAGTTTACATTCCCACCAGCAATGGAGGAGGGTTCCCCTTTCTCCACATCCTCTCCAGCAAGTGTTGTCACTTGAGTTTTGATCTTAGCCATTCCGATGGGTGTAAGGTAAAATCTGAGGGTTGTTTTGATTTGCATTTCCCTGATGACTAAGTATGTTGAGCATTTCTTTACATATTTCTCTGCCATTCTATATTCTTCTATTGAGAATTTTCTGTTTCACTCTGCACTCCATTTTTAATTGGATTACTTGATTTGTTGCTTTTTAACTTCTTTAGTTCTTTATGTATTCTGGATATTAGACCTCTGTCATACATAGGGTTGGTAAAGATACTTTCCCAGTCTGTAGGATGTCATTTTGTTCTGATGACAGTGTCCTTTGCTTTACAGAAGCATTTCAGTTTCATGAGGTCCCATTTATAGATTGTTGACCTTAGAGCCTGTGTTGTTGGAGTTCTCCCCGTCTTCATGGCCTCTGCATCAGCTCCTGCATCCAGTTCCTTCCCTGTTTGAGTTCTTACCCTGACTTTCTTCAGTGGTGGACTATGATAGAGAATCATAAGTCAAACAACCCCTATTTTCCCCAATTTGCTTTTGGTCATGTTTCATCATAGCAATGTGAACCCTAACTAAGACATTGACTTAGCATCAATAGAACCAAAATTAATCGTTGTTTTCTTTTTGTGTTCTGCTCATTTGCACCCTCTGTGTTCTGAGGAGCATGAATGCCAAGGTCAGGCCTGGGTGAGTTTAATGAGAATCTTAGAGTAGGATAAAGCTAATCTCCCCACCCCCCATTTTGCAGTGTTTTTGTTGGTAGGTTTTTCCTCCCACCCCTTAGCTCCTGGAATAATGACTCAATTATTACTTTTCAAGTAGGCCATATATTTATACTCTTCTCTGAAAACTCATAATTTAATACAATCCCTTTATTCCGCCACGTGGTTGGTTACCTGAGCTAAGGCACCATGAATCCATCTTCTTCATATCTTGTTGGCTGAATCCCACAGGCCCAGATTCACTTCTGCTTCTGGATATCCCATCTATCTTCTGCCTCAGCCATGGGTCATAGTTTTGTTGTTGTTGTTTTTTAATTGGCAAGTGTTACATCCGTACAATACATAAGAGATTCCTTCTACACAGCGTCACTGTTGAGATGAGAATGCTACCGTATTTCCAGACTGTAAAAAAGAGTGTTGCAACAGCTATGGCTCGCAGCATTGTGGTTGCACTCTGTTCCTCTTGCACTGAATGGAATTCAGAGATGTTTAAACAGACAGAAGAAGCTCGGTCTCAAACAGTGCTTGAGGAATCTTTGCAATGCTGGGCAAAGATTGCTGTTTCAATCTCTTTCAATGCAAAAGCCTCCCCACGGCAAGTCATATACAGACACATCTTCAGTCCCTCCTGTGACGTGTGGCTTGGCTGAACTTCCTCTGCTGCATGTATGATTTCTGCTTGGGACTTCATATGGGTGGCAGAATAAGGTAGTCTACATACTAGACACTGTCGATATCGTGTAGATGTCTGAGATAAGTGTGTAAAGCAGCTACTCTTTCTGTATTCTTCATCTGCACTGAAGTCTGAGAGAATAGACAGAACATGCCATGAGACACAGACCAAGTTGTAAAGGATGAGCATCTGCCATGTTTCAATTCCTCTTACGTTGCTTCATTTTTTATAATGCACACCCCTCTTCCCTCTTTGTCTCCTCCTTCCCCTTGACAAAGGGAGTTAATTTGTTCCTGTTCAGATCTATGGCTCATATGGTGATAGTTTCTGCAACTTAAAAACGGACACAAAAAGCATTTGCTAAATGCAAGTGTTTCTGTCTCACCGGTGAAATTGAAAAGGCCACAGCTTAGACTTTACTACCAGCAGGGGGTGCTACAACCATGAGTCCAGAATTCAGAACTTTCAAGACTCCACAAACTGGATGCCCTTTCCAACTAAAAGTGTGGGAAATACTCACAAAGTGAGTGAGTATAAGAGAATCAGAATTACATGTGCATATCTGCAGGAATATAGTAAGCCCGGGGTTGAGGGATGAACCTTTACTTCTTTAAAGTTACTTTTACCTTTGAAAACCAGAGTTGAATTACGTTGAACCATTAAAACTGGGTTTTGGCTCACTTTACACTCTATTTGAACATCCAGTTGTTTGGGCAGTACATTGTTTGAGGTTCATTGTCTTGTATTACAAGCTGCGGAGAAGCCGTGTGCATTCTTCCAGGGCTGCAGTTGCTGCAGTTGGCAGGCAAGTGGCAATCCATAAACTTTATCCAAACCTCTACGGTGCCCTTATTCAGTTTTGGTAGGAAACCTTCAGTGACATCACCAAAACACGATAGTTATTTGTTTATTTGTGTCAGCAGCATGACTCTTGATCAATGTTACAAGTATGAGAGACTTGTTTCTAAAGATGAAATAACATGCCACAGATATTAGACTGGCAGTCATGTGCTCATGTAGCATGACAGCTGAGTGCATGTCAACCGCTATGTTGAAACACCAGCTTCGCCAACAGTTTTCTTGGTGAACTTTGTTACTCATTCCTTCTGTAATTTCAGTGGCCTTCAAAATCACACAGGGGATGCTGTGAAAATAGAAATGTTGAATCTGTCCTTGATGAAATGCCTTTGTACAATCATGTGAAAACTACTGACTTTAACAGTAAGATAATTGTCCTCATCTGCAAAATCAAAGAGGTTAAGAAGACCCATGACTGGCATGGTAGTTAAAAGACTGGATCTTGGGCTGGAGAGATGGCTCGGTGGCTAAGAGCACTGCCTGCTCTTACTAAAGGACCTGGGTTCAACTCCCAGCACCCACATGGCAGCTCACAACCTTCATACCGATGCATAAAGAATAACATAAATTATTTTTTAAAAAAGACTGGATCTTTTTAAACCCAATGCCTAGCACCATAAGCTCAAAAGATGCTAGCTATAGTTTGTTCACAAGACATTCGGTAGATTTTCTTAAAAAATAAAATCTCCCATGCTGGTAGGACAGGAACTTACCCTTCGGAACCTCTGGGAAGTGAAGGTAGTATTTGCTTTCCCAAAAGACTAGGCTTTCTGTTTTATGCGAGATAAAATTTTGAGTTAACAATAGAAATTTTGTTTGCTTGTTTGTTTTTTTAGCTGAGTTCTCTTTGAAGCTATCGTAAAGTCTTTGTGGTTTAATGCAGCTTGGGAGACTATTTTAAATATGACTTAAGGATAAATAAGGAAAGTAAGATTATACATTGTATAGTTTCATAATGCAGAGACTTACACTTTTACACATTAAAAGTAATGTCTTCTTGCCTGTTAAATATATTAAAAATTTCTTCCTTAGCTGTACCATTCTTAATGACAAGATTGAAATACATTCTAGTTTCACAAAGATAGACATTTAAGAAATAAAACTTTCATTTTACAGTTTATAAATTATAAAATATATAAAGTTTTACTTAGCCTCTGCCCTTGTCAGCTTGCTTTAGACCTGTGGTTCTTAAACTTCTGATTGCCGTGACCCTTTAACACAGTTCCTCATGTTGTGGTGACCCCCAGACATAAAATTATTTCATTGATACTTTATAAATGTAATTTCTCTACTATTATGAATCATAATGTAAATATCTGATATACAGGATAGCTGATATATGACCCCAAAAGTGTTGCGACCCATAGATTGAGAAATGCTGCTTTAGAACATGATCTGTGTAGGAGGGAGATTGTAAAAAATAAAGTGAAAATGTCCAAAGCTACCAACATTGTTACAACTGAAAGAAACTTGTGGTTATCAAAAATGGGGAATACTGGTATTTGCTAAGCTGGATGTCCTAGGTTTATTTGCAATTTGCCTAAAATACTCTAAAGGATTTGCCATATCATTCCTAAGGACATGAAACTATTAATAACTTGCTGTTAAACAGCCCTATTTGCCTCCATTATTGATGTTTTAATTAAATTACAAATTTAAAGTATAGATAGTGTGAGTATTTAACCTGTATTTTACTTACCCGTGATAATAATCTACAAGGCTCTAATTATTTTTTTTCCTTCTACCAAGCACATGTCATTACAGATGGTCAGAAACAGGCACTCTCATCCTCAGGTATAAATGGCTTTGAAGAATCTAAGCTATCTCATGTTGTAACCCCCCAACACCACATGGGTACATGCACATGCACACACACACACACCGTATACCACACCACACACACATATTACACACACATGCATCTGTACACATATAAATATATACCACACACACATAGCACACAGAACCCACATGTATACTACACATGCACACACATATACACCACAAACCACACACACACATGCCTACACATAATAACGTCAAGCAAAATAACATACATTTCTGCACAACCACTTATTATTTGCTTGCTTTAACACTAGGTGGGCTCAAAAGCTCATAATTATGCTTGGTTTTGAACATCTGCTGCTTTCCATCATCACCACAGAGGCTATAATCATTTCCTTATGATATTTCTAACTTTTAAAACATTTCCATTGGTATTATTCTAAAACCAGCACACTTTCCCCTTAAAGTATAACACACTGTTTATCCAAATGTTTATTTTCCCCACATGTTAAAACATTTCCCCACCATTTGTGTTTAAAACTAAAACAACATATTTTGTTTACAAATACAGGTCTTCCTTGGCATCTCTAGAATGAACTCAAAAACATGTGAATAGAGAAATATCAGCCCCATTGCTGTTCTCCTTCACAGCCAATAGTCTCACACTGTTTTTCTTTGTTCATTTTATCCTAAACTATTTGAGAGAGTTTTCAACTTTTGTGTTAGTTTAAAGAATTTTATTCTTTTGCCATTTTGAGAATTAAGCATATGAAACTAAAATAGCAATGTCATCTTTTTCCTCCCCTCTCTAAGATAAAACATTGAGGCTTAGGAAAGTTAAATGGTTTGTTGAAGACCCCAAAGCTAGAAAATCCTTCCCTACCTTCTAGGATTTTTCTACTTCTGCTATTTTGAGTATACTTATTCTGCATTTCTACCGTTCCTTCAAAGCTTGGTTCAAATCCCAATTCCTTTAAATATTTTTGAGGCTTATACTATACATACTTAAAGTTGCTAATCAATCATTCTTTTTAATCACATGAATGAATTAAGGTAATTTTAGTAAATTTTTAAATACTAAAAATCTAGACAAGGACACAGAGAAAAAGGTTAGCATTGAATAGAATCACAGTGGCCTGAGAGTTACTTAAGGTCAACTATAGGAGATGGAAGAGGTAATGAACTTCGAACAAAGCTGCATCTCACTCTGGAAACAGCAAAATCCACAGGGTTGCTGGCTTACATAATTTAACTCTGTTTTCTTGTTGTTTTGTAAAACTAAGTTGAGGACCAAGGTGCCATTTTGAATTTTAGTGAAGATTCCTTCCCAGTGACAGAGTATACAACCCAATGTTAATCTGTAAACTCTACTTCCCTGAGGACAAGATAACTTCCTGCAGTGCTGGGAGCTGTAGTTCTTGGAAAATAAGAAACCACATGTTTTCACTACTGTAAATGAATCTATTTGAACCAACTACACTGGAAGTGCATGATCACATGTAGGTGGGAGGTTTGTAGGCAGGAAATATGTCAGAACATAAGCTTGCTCCTGATTGGACCTGATGGGGAATGTAGTTACCTTTAAAAAGCCCTGCAAAATATGACTCGGGTCCATTTCCTGGAAACTCAGACATGGACCTGGCCAGAGTCCATCAAACTGGACTCTATTTAATTAAAGCTTGCTTTAGATTTGGCTCAAAATTATGAAACTGGTCTTTTTCTCAAGAATTTCAGGATTAAGAAGAAGAAAAGGGAGGAGCCTTTTGCAAATTTTCTTTTTTTACTATAACCTATAACCTCTTTTTAGTCTCCTTGTGAAAGCTCTAAATCAAAGTCTAGTTATGCGAAATACTAGTTTTGACATACCAAATGGAGGGTGCAACAATACATGACAAGAGCTTACATCTAAACAGTATTTTCTGTTGCCAGTTTTCTAACAACACATACACTAACTTTCATGACCTTTACAATACCATATGAACTATTGTCATATCTACTTTACACAGAAGATAACTGGGACACAATGAGCATAAGTAAATTTCTTACAATAAAGAAACTCCAATGTAAGTGGATTGACCTATTTATTTGTGCAATTAGCATCTAGGCCACACAGAACTGTAAATCAAAGCAGAAATGTAGAAAAGTAACACAGATACCACAATATTAATAAATTTATGCACAGCATTTCAGGTAACATATGTGTGTGACAGATAAAAACAAAGTTGGAGTAGATAAATGTTGGGTCCCACGTCAACTTTCTGGGCAATAAGCATGTGATTAAATACATTATTAGCTTATTTCAGATAAAATATTCAGTAAGCTATTTTGGAGCTACTCTTTAAACAACATAGCATAGATTCATATTATTACTTCAAAATAAAATATTTGCATCCTTAAAATGCACAATTCATGAGACACAGGCAAACAGACTTCTGAATTATAGATCAGCCTAAGGTCAGTCTGGGTTATAAAGTGAGGCCTTGTCTTGAAGAAGAAGAGGGAGGAGGGAGAGGAGGGGATGGACGGGAAGGGGTGGAGTAGAAAGTGAAGGAAAGAAAGATGAAAATAAAGACAAAGAAAGAAGACAAGGAGGAAAGTGTTTCATATATACATGACAAACAAATTCATGTTTTTCTCCCTAATTCAAAGAAAAAATTAAATCTACAAGAATGAGGACAGTGGAGACCGTGATGGTAAGTTTTGTTTAATAAGAGAAGTGGAAACAGAAAAATGATGGATTAAAGAAAATTCCATTGGCAGCGGAAATAGAGAGGCAAAATAAAAGGCAAAGGAAAAGAAATATAGAAGATCAAGAAAGGGAGGATGTTTTCGAAAAGGAAGGTGGGAGAGAAAAGAGGGAAGTATGGCCTACGTATCAGGTTCTCAGTGGGAAATATGATAGACAAAGAAAGAGAAATCAGCGTGCTGGAAAAAAATTAAGGACAAAAGAACTCTTGGAAAATTAAAATGGCTTAAAGGGGCTTTGCTTCGCAAATTAGTAAGTACATTTAATATTTTCCGGAAAACGTCAAAAAAAAGAGTGACGGATATTATAGAAAAGACAAGAAAATTTGACCAAATGCCATAGAGCCTAAAGCTTGAATAATAATAATAATAATAGGAAGAACCACATCACAATCAACTAAGGAAAGTAAAGCATAAAATTAAAACAACAAAGTGTGGAGAGATACAGAGGGCAAGAGGACCTTGTATTCACAGAGAAGCACTAAGAGAACCAGGAACGTCCATCACTAAGGGTGTCACCTCAACGGAGGAGATAAAGTCAAATATCTGCATTCCATCCAGAAACCTGAGAGCGAAGGATGCTAATGACCTGGTGATCGTTTTGCTATCTCTAGAGGCAGACTTCATTCTAATTCCCCAGAATGATCATTCCAGAATTTCCCTCCCTAGACCATTACCCATCCTTAGGGGAAATGTCACTTATACTTTATGGCCTGCTGACATTACACTACGTTCTATGCCTTTGAGCTCTAGAACCCACTCTCATGGTCACATGTACTTTGTAAAGGAGTTTCTATGTCATCCTGCCTTACTAAGATACAGCTGACAGTGGGATGCGCTTGGGAGATGAGAGGAAAAGAGAAAGTATGAGGATAGAGTATCAGGCAGAATGGATGCAACCAGGCGCACTTCCAAACTAGCTCCATGAATCTGTTCCTCGGACAAGCTTAGCATTAACAGCTTATATTTGCAATTGATTTTTTAATTGACATTTAAAAGTTCCATTGTATGTTTTTTTTTGAAAATTAATCTCAAAGTTTGCTTCAAGTATAATTTCACTCCACAAAATGGAATTTTAATAAATGTCTCTTCTTGATTTTATCTATTTTCAGCAGCATCAGTAACTGAGCTGTTCCCGTTTGCTCTTTCTTTTTCTACAGAGTTTAACTCTAATTGGCCAAATAACTTCTGCTATGTTCCTAACTCAACTTCAATGCCTTGCAATATTCTCCAAATATGGAACACTGTGATTTATTTAGTCTCACATTGTTAAATTTCTTGAGTCATTACTAAATGTATAGAAAATGATGTCAGATTAAACCATCTTTCCAAACACTTCCTGTAATATTCTAAAATATATTTTGCCTTTAAAAATATTTCTGCTTAGTCTCTCAGCTTTTGATTCAGGCTTTTTACTGTCAATCAAGTTAAAACAGAGACTATGAGGTAGACATCAAGAACATTTGCTCTGTGTCTCAGTGAGCAACATTCCTAATTAATAATGGGATTTCCATGAAATGTATATTGCTAGGACAGCCACTTTCTGTAAGATCTTCTTTTATATCAATTTCAGATGTAGGTGTCAATAAAGAATTCAGGCATAAAGGACCTCCCAAGGTAGATAAACTTTGATGTCATGTCATAAATCACCTCATCACTAAGATAGATACTTGACTAATAGGACATATGACTTCTAGACACAAATAATAACTTTTAGCACTTACTGTTTTATTGAGACAAACAGGATAAAATTATTTTAAAATACAATATATACAATAGTGATGTATTAAGCAGCTATATAGTTCAGATCTTCAAATGAATTTTTCATTTCTAAAAAGGAAGATTGTTGAGTCTTGGGACTGCAAATGTAAATCTACTTTGAGCATGTATAGATAGAATAAGTATTTCTAGAAACACGTTTTAGAGAAAATTAGTCTTGATGGTGATGACACTACACAGCAAACATCTTATCCTTTAAAGCTCTTAGGCTGACCTAACATGGAGGCAAATGTCTCAGTCACTGTGCTATTTCTGTGATGAGACACTATGACCAAGGCAGTCTATAAAAGAAAGCATTTAATTGGAAATGTGCTTACAATTTCAAAGGGTTCTCCGTGATCATCATGGTGAGGACCATGATGATAGGCAGGCAGGCAGGCAGGCATGGTGCTGGAGTAGTAGCTGAGAGTTCACATTTGATCTGAAAGTTTCAGGCAGAGAGAGAACAAGCTTGGCATGGGCTTTTGAACCTGAAAGTCCACCCCCATTGACACACTCCCTCCAACAAGGCAACACTTCCTTATTCTTTCCCAACAGTCCACCATCTGGCAACCAAATATGTAAACGCATATGGGGACCACTCTCATTCACCGCAAAACAAAAAGCATATAAAAAACTTCATTTAGCATTGAAAAAGAGACCTCTTACATTTTTATTCTTAGGTTGTTTTTTTTTTTTTTAATTGAAACTGGCTTGAGCGGGGTATTACTTTCTTCCCAGCATGAGCTATGATTGCAACATGGAACCTCTTATTCTGATTTTAATAGCAGTTGATAATGAGAACTATTTCCCCACTACTTTGATCAAAATTAAAAATAAAAGTGAAAGACTTAATTGGCACAAAATATTACTATTTTCAATCTGTCTGAGCCAGAGAATATGTTAATTCAACATAGTATCTGTACATTTCTTGATTTGAATTGAGACACACTCTTATTACACAGGGCAGGCTACTTTCACACTCAATCTCTTTCTGCCTCTGTATCAGAAGTGCTGGGATAACATAGAACAGTAAATACTTGCATAGTTCAGTATTTAATATAGGCACTGATTCCTGTATAGTTTCATTATATCCAGGGAAATATCACTCCTGCCTTCTCTCTTCTGCCTTAGTATTTTCTCACACAGTAAAGTTTAGTGTGTATGTGTGTGTGCAGTCCAAAGTACTTTTTGTAAATGCTGAGGTATAGGTTTCAAGGTTTAAAACTGTTAATGAACGAGATCAGTGGCATTTAGAAATACAATGGACCATTCATACTTACTCTTATGAAAATAAACTGAATATTTATATTTCATTCAGCTAACATGAAAATGAAGGTCATACAAACTGACAACAAAACAATCAACTAGGAATTTTTCTTAGAAGAAAGAAAGGTTAGAGTATTTTGGTTGCTGGATAAATAATTTTTTAAATGGAGCTCAAGTTCAAACCTGTTCTTCTAAAATAAAAACCTATTCTTCTAAAATAAGATGTAGCATGATATTTTCAAGGCCAGTTTACACTATAATGAAATAGAATCCATATTTGTGGCTTTATATAAGCACCGAGTCTCCTCAAAAACCTCAACCAGTAAACCAAATAAACAGAAAATGGATATTACAGCGATATTAACTTATTAGCTAATAAGTTCAATAAGTAAAAAATTATTTTGTAGTGCCATGCTGCTACAATTTAATATTATTAATGTATCTGAGTTGGAAAGTCGTGAAATGTTGATTTTTATGACTTTGGTCTGTCTTCCTATAAATTAAAGTCTCTGTGGCAGGGGACATAGTCAGCCAGATTGCTTCAGAGAACTGTGACCTGCCTCTGGGACTGAGCTTAGTAATGCCTGCTCAGCCGAGCAGTACAATCTGGTCTGAAGCACTCTAAATGAAGAGCTACCTCTGATCATATGACAAGAGTCTGTGATAATGGCCTCTTGTAGCTAAAAATTCTTGTTGTAGAGCATTTCAAATGCTGAGGTCCAAGGATCACGAAGTGATGAAAAAGGTGAGCCCATGAGTTGTCTGGATCACAAAACGTATAGACAGTCATATAAATCACTTATAAACATTTCTGGTCAATTCTGGAGCTTAATAAAAGTTACCTTCATATACAACAACTTCAAATATAATCCAATATATAGGGAACACTGAGTTCAGTGTTTTCAGGCCACTTGAATAGTGTGGGCACCATGCAGGCAGTGTGTCAGGTCTGTATGGCAGATTGGAAAGCAGCCCTTGTCTCTGCATCAAATATTGAACTAAGCGTTAGGAGAGGAGGCATGAGGACTAAAGTAACACATACTTCTACCTTCAAGGTCACAGTGTAGTGGACCTAACTGCTGGGAAAAATTGTGCTTATAGAAAACAATAAACAGATTGCTGTGAGGGCGCTCTGTGAGATACATAGACAAAGATGCTCTGTCCTTCCACAGTGTCAGAATTGACTGGATAATCATCAATTCACAAGGAACATCAGTTTCAATTGCAGCAATTTGACAGATAATCCCACTTTCCTTTGTAACCTGGTTTGGGCCAACACAGGTTGTTTTATTCCAATATTAATTATTAAATCTAGCTCCCAGGTCACAATAAATCTTTCTGTCTAGCTACATGAATCTAGGTTATGAGATGGATACAAAGAGCCAAACAGGCTGAGGCAGGGTTTCAAGTGCAAGCTGATAGAAACACAAGCAGAGTCCCTAACAATGAGGAACCCTCTCAAGGACTGCAGGGAACAGCTGCTGCTGTAAATCAGGCTGCAGAGGGCCATGGGCTTGAGAGATGAGCTGTAGATATGAGTCCTGGTGTAGCAGCAGAAGGACAATACTGGGTACAGATGAAGAAGCAAGAGGATGGATGGCTAACAGGTCCACAAAGATGGACAGAAATATAGACAAACAGTTATTGAGCAGGCAGCACTGAAAGTTGGAAATGAACCAAGCTGAAGCCCCAGGGATAACTGGGAGTTTTCTGCTTGCCATCCTTCACACACACTTGATGGTTAGATAACAAGTCTATGGAGAGGGAATGAGTACATATCACCGTCACAGAGTTGGCTGTTTACTTCTTCCTGGAGTCCAAAGTGAGAAAGGAGCTACTCCTTTTCTTTGGTCTCAAGTTCTTGAACCTGGTCACTATGATATGGTCTTGATATACCTATATGCTCCTACTATCTTTGTTCCTTCAAATAAATTTATAAATTGGAATTCTTTATTCTCCCGGGAATCAGGCATTTATCAGTCTGCGCAGCATAAATGGTACAAGACAGTCAATATTGTCCATGCATCCTCTCAAGAACAGAGTCATCTTTCATCCTCAAGGTAGAGTCAAAGC
>CM053749.1:26668244-26683585 GCA_028658305.1 Pachyuromys duprasi
TTTTTCCCCCCTAGCACTTTCCTGATCAGTACGTCTGGCTGGGAATTTTTCTCTGAATGACCCAGCAGTGCTTAAGAACTCAGTCTTGTCTTTGCAGAGCTCGCTTTTCCAGAACCCCTCACTCATCTGCTGCATATGTAGAGATGGTGGCGTCATCTGTCAAATCTTCTAAACCAGAAATTGGCAAATGATCTGTCATAGTCTACTCTCTCATGCTCAGTCAGTGAAGCATTCCTGATTGCTCCTGTGGCATTGCCCTTTGTTATTTTTCAGTTGAAAGACTCCAGTGGTTTTGTGGTCTGATGCCCGAATTCCCTCTTGCCATACGCTCATTTATCTTCATCTGTTATGTTGAATGGCATCTGTTGTGGAAATTAAAAGGAGGGACACAAGAGAGATGGATTGTTTTGAAATTGAAGAGCAGTAGTATAAGGTTTCTTGAAAGGTGGCATTTGAGTCAAGAAGAGAATGAGGCTTTGTGCCACGGGCATTTCTAGGGAACGATTGTGGTAGGCAGAGGAAACAGCAGCTGCACCACCACTGATGGAGACGATTGCATCGCAGACATTTTTATTAACACAGTGTGAACTAAGAGGAAGGAAATGAAAGATGGGATCAGCAAATTATTGAGTGTATTGTGAATCAAAGTTTCTGAAGGAAGCCACACTTTACAGTGACCCCAGTCCAAGGCAGATTAATTAATTGACTGTAAAGAGGTTGAATTGTTGCAGGTCTAACTAAAATTATGTTCCAAGAGGGTTATAGTTACATCCCTTAATACCTATTCCTCAATTACCTGTGTTTCTGACATAACATCCTTTTGACCAACCGATAAAGTCTTTTGGAATTGGAACATAAATGAAAACCACTGAGAAAAGTTTTACAGGATTTGACAAGGTTTTAAGGAAAATTTTTCTGAAAGTAAACAATGCATTTAAAACAAAATAAAAGTCAAAAATTACCAAAAAAAAAAGTCTTTTGGAATGTATTGTTTAGCAAAACCAAAATTTTCATTAACCAAATGTTGAGTACCTTGAGGCAGCATCTGAGACCTTTGGCTGAAATGTCCTTGCTCTGCTGTAACCTGCCTACCTGATATTTCCAGATGTACATTTTAAAGGTATCTTGATTTACAATCTTCTGTTTCTAAAACACATTGGAATCACATTGGAACACGTAATTTGGGAGAAGCTGTGTTCTCACACCTTTCCATTCACATTTGGCTCCAGAATAAGCTACAATCTTGCTCTTTGGAGGGGAGTCCTGTATTTTTGCTTTGACAACACAGAAGTGGCAAATAGTTGGGGACGTATTAAAATATAGCGGTGATTACAATGCTGACTCTGAAAGACATGGGAAGCTATTAATTACCATGATCTAAAGAATTATATGCATTTATATTTTACAAGACTTATTCTATGAACTATGCTGGGCATGGGTGGGTTTCTGGGAAAATACAGTCAATAGAAAAACTAGCTAAGAAAAAAAATGCAGGTAAAGGAGAGTGATTAGTTGAACTTGGAAGTTAGTACGACAGGGGGCAAGAAATCATTTATGTCTTTATGATTGGAGTCAGGGAAAGTACAACATTCCTCACAGCCTGAACAGTATCTAATATTATGATACAGCTTTTTAAATTTATATCTTAATCTGGTATACAATCACTAGCCATAGACTAATAATTTCCCCATCCATACCAGCTGATTAAACACACACCCTTTATCTATCTTAGTGTGTTTTCACAAGAAAACACTTCAGGGCCAAGAACCAGACAAGCAAGAGTAGTCACTCTACCCCAGAGCCTGCTAAAATTATCCAGGTCAGTCAGTTCTAAACTCTTGGGTTTTCTTTCTTTCTTTCTTTCTTTCTTTCTTTCTTTCTTTCTTTCTTTCTTTCTTTTTCTTTTTCTGCACAAACATTAACAAAACGACATTCCCATAGCTCTCCCAAGTGCCAAGCCCTGGCACTTCCCCATAGTGGCAATGCATGGTCTGCTGTTTCTCCCAAGAGAACTGTGTGTTCATATACACAAGGACAAAAGCAGGATAAAAAAAAACTCTTTTTAGTTTATTGACATTTTCCTGTGGACTCATTAAACCTCACCTGAGGCAAAGTGTTTAGAGCAGATATACTATAAACATTATTTCTCGCTTAATTAGTCTACTTGAAAAACAGTTTTTTTTTTGTTTTGTTTTTGTTGTTTTTGTTTTTTGCTCTAGAAATGTAAAGAGGTACCAACTCTTTGCCTTTCCCACATTTTTCTGGATCTCCCCAAAGAAATTACTACTCTTCAAATATAGTCTCAAAGTTCTTGTTCAGCTTTATTTTGTTTTCTTCTTTGAACTGTATATTTCAAATAGCCCATCTTTGTGCTCACTAACAGTTACTTCATATGATCTATTTTGTTGTTTATATGGCATTTTTTCATTTTATTAAATGTATCTTTCTGATATAGAATTACTGCTGAATTGTTTAAGTGCCATCCATCTCTTTGTTAATTTATTCTGGCATTTTAACTAAAAAATCCATATATATATATATATATATATATATATGTGTGTGTGTGTGTATGTATTTCATCAAGTTTCTTTAAATCAACTCATTTAAATTTTCTATCTGAAAATTCTTTGTTGATTATAACCTGGCTATTGAATTGTGAATATTTGATGAGTTTATGTTTGCCTAAAACCATTTTATACTGTGTATTTTTTTGTGAAAATTATGTTGTGTGTTCTATAGATGTGTTTGAATGTGTGTTTGGGCACATGAGGTCAATGTCCTCAGATGAGAGAGGGAAGTTTAGGATCCCATAGAGCTACAGAAACAGTTCTGAGTAGACTGAGATATATGCTCAAAAATAAACTCCTCAAGAGCAGTACATATTCCTAACTGCTGAGCAGTCTCTCCAGGCCCTCTTGAAACATTCCAATGCCTGTTGACATGTCAATTTATCAGATATACATTCTACTCTTTGTACACATACAAAGGCATACACCCATTTAATTGATAAGCACGAAGTTTTTTTTAGTTTTTAGGCAATGTTACTATAATCTTTACATATTCCTTTCTCATACATATCTGTATAACCTTGTTACAAATATGTGACTATTATTAAAAATGCAACTTTCTGGGCAAGGATCTGAAATTTCTCCTTTGTTTGCCGCAAGAGTCTGAGTTCTATGAAGAAAGTAAAAGGCTTTCACTCCTCCAAAGCTGTTTTATAGTCATATCTGTCTCTGCTAGGGTTTATAGAAGACCTGGCCCTTAACAAAAAATAATTCTGCTTTTCCCGGCTGCCTCATGCACCTATCTCAAACTATTTCATGAATCAGTTCTGTCATCTTGACATAATGATTTAAACCTACACATCAAGGCTGCCAAAAGCAATGGCACACATTCTCACCCAACCTTAGGGAAATAGTGGTACCTACAAATCCCTGAGAGTTGGGTCAGTAGAGTAAGGAGATTCTTGACAGCACCAATAGTTTTTGAGTTCTGACTAGGTAACCCAAATATAATTTTATTCATATTCAAGAGCCTGATAAGCTGACTCTAATAATAATTCCTTTATATTAAACTTAATAAACTTAGTCACCAGGAAGGGCAAAGCAATGTTATTTACAAAGACCACAGTGTAGAAATTGTGAACAGTTATTTTTTTGAAAAACAAAAATTAAATAATATTTACTCTTAGAAATATATTTATGTTTCAAAAATAAGTTTTATAACTTTTATAATACATTCTCAAAATCACTCAGTACATGATAAAAAGGAACAGAGATTAGAAGGTAATGCAACTTCTTTCCCTTTCTAGTTCACAGACCCAGTCTACTTTTCAATAAACATTGTTACTTTTAAAAAGTAAATTAAGATACAGTAACTATGAAAAATTATTATGTAATTACTAGCTAATTAATTACATAGAGGGACTTAGTAATAAGTAATATTAAATATGAAGTATCTGGGTATGGGTACGTTGTAAAATTATCAAAAAGCATTTCTACTAATATTTAATTAACTGTGAAGTGACAAATGTTTTTAGTATACAGAATAATAGGTAAATAAGAATATACTTACACGTCTGTGATTTTTTTCTTAGTATTTTATTTGATTACTAAACTTTGAATTTGTGTTAAATAAACAAAGTATATGAAGACAACTTGAATATTAATCAATCAAAATCTGATATTGTGCTTCCTTTTTGAGCTTTAAAGGGCCTCAAGATAGTGAAATGTCACTTACAAAATTTCTGTATTTTTCCTCATCAACAATACACAGCTATGACTATTCAGGAGGACCCCAAAATGTTACCAGTTTAGGAATATGTTCCACTGTGCAGTATAGCTGATATCTGAATACCCTCTTTCTAAAGAACTTGCACATTTTCCTTTTAGCTTGGTGTGCCTGTTGAGCTTTGTCAAGACCCTCCAGTAGTTACGGTCAGTGCAAAGGCACAAAGTTTGTTACATCGTCAAATGCCACACTCACCAATAGACCTGAGACCTGAATTTTGTTCACGTCATTTGTTAAGAACACTAAACCACTAAAGTTTTAGAAAATACATTGCCAATAAGAATGTGAATAAAAGGTTGTTATCAACTAAATAAGAAGGGTTGTGTGAGCTAATTTAGGATTACAAAATCTTAGAGAATGATACACATGCTAATATGTTGTTGAAAGACTAAGCTACATTGTAATACTAATATAAATAATATAGTGTCACGACATTTGTACATTCAGCCGAACAGTAACTGTAGAATTCTTATTTCACTAGGTTTGGCTCAAACACTTTTAGCAAGGCGCTTATATTTTTACTGTCTTGCTGATTGTGAAGATGAGAACTCTGCAAATTCAAAAGCACACAGGAAGAAAAACACACACACACAAAAATCACATCAATACTTAATCATTTCTGACACATATTTTTAAGACTATAATATACAGAGAAGAAAGAGGCTAATGGAGTGTTGTGAATAAATGACTTGCCTCTAAACAGCTTGCTTCTTCATTGACTTCATTTGAAAGTGAACATCTGTCACCTACTGTTGGTGAGCAATCTCCTGACTACAGTAACCCAGGAGCCACAGTGAAAGGATTTCACACTTTCAACCACTACTGGTTTGATAACTCTGTTTCAAATATAATTAGATACTTTAAAAATATTTCAGATATAACCTTTATTCCAGAATATGATTTGTGTGTGTCAGTTTTCTAGGTTAGGCAGAATTATTACAGTGATCTTTAAATTTTGTGTGTTCTGAATAAAATGTACTATCAGAGCACCCTTAAATAACACAAACGTACACACACACACACACACTGCACAACATAAGGAAATGAAGGAAACATAAATAAATAGATTTATTTAAAAGAGAAACACTCTTTTGAGATCTCAACAATACTCTCATATACAGATTTATTACCTCAGGTGCATTTTACTTTTTTGTGATTTGGGATTTCTGAAGTTTTGATTCACACATTTAACTATGTCAGAGAGATGATATAGATTAAATAAAAATAATATCATAGAACATAGACAGGTTTGTTTTATGTAATTGCTGAGATTTGGTTGTATAGTAACTCATTGCATCAATACCAAATATAATTATTTTGAGTAGAAGTTTCATATAAATGCAAAGCTTGAACAAGGACGTTATCTTGATATCACCATGAGATTGATATTAGAGAAATCACAAACACATGTATGTATGGTTTAAAATGACATGGCAACTGCCATGTTAGATACTATGGAAGAGGAATTAAGGAATACTACTAAAAGTTACTTCAGCAACTACCAATTTTCATCACTTTGCATGTGTTGAAGACTTTGGGTATTGTTGTGAGATCCTGAAATAAAAATATTTCAAAGCTCAGGCCTTAGCTAGGCAGCCTCTCAACTAGCTCATCTAAGCTAACCCGAACATCTAGCCCCGTCCGGCCTAGTGGCTAGGTATACCTTCCAGGCCTGCAGGCACATCTGTCTCCTTTCAAGTCTCCTGGTGAAAGACTTCCTCCTTTTTCTCAGAATTTCTTTCTCCCCACCACGAAGTCTTGCCTTCCACTTCTCTCTCTGCCCAACCACAGGCTGTCAGGAATTTCTATTATCCAATCAGGGGTAATTTGGGAGGCAAGGTTTACACAGCATAATCTTGGATATGTGAAAATTTGCTCATAAGATAATAAGGATCTTGGGAAGCAAGCAATTAAGATTTGAATACATAGTAGCTCCAAACCAGGCCCCAAAAGCCTGTTGCAAGCCTCTTTCTAAATATAGTACTATATTTTGATGGTCACAATAACAGTATGTCATATTATAGATAAGAAAATAGAACTTAGTAGACACCTTGCCCAAGGCCATCTCATTGTGAGAGGAACATTGGATTACAACTGCTATTTATGTATGCCAACCCAGTGCTCTCCACAGAGGTGGCTGTTCCTTGGGAATTGTGGGAGGGGCAACAATAACACATAAAATAACTTATGAACAAGAAAAAAAATTACGTAGAATGACAAATAAGAAAGAAATAATCAAGCAGGTTTTAGGGATGCGGAAGACTTGATCTGAGGATTAGAATAGAGAAAAAACGCTAGGCAGATGTGAAATATTGCCAAAAAAGTGGGAGTAGGGTTGATTTCTCTAGAGCAATAGAAAATAACTTTTGTAAGAGGTGATGAATCTGCCATTTGCCTTACTTTCTTCAGCATATTTTTAAATTTTAAATGTGATAGCTTGAGTTTTGTCTAGGTGAAGGCGTTTCATAATAAAAAAAAAATCACAGCATGGAAATTGGTGCCTGATAGATAATTTTAAAGTTAGTAAAGTGTGAAATGAAAGCAGAATAAACCAATCTTAATATCTGGGTGCAGGTCTTTTCTATTTTTTTTAATCATAGCAGTGAGATAGGTAATTAAAGGGAATTCTTATTTCTAAGAGAGAGAGATGGAAGAAAGTAATGAAGAGTAATGGAAACATGAAAGGAGAAGGAGGAGAAAAGGAAACCAAAAGGAAGTGGAGGAAAGTTTTATTCTGGTTGTATAGTTACTTATCAGAAAAAGGAGGGATTATAAGCCTGTGAATTGGAAGCCAACATAAATCAGATATTTCCAGAAGCTATTCCTACTGCTTATTCTTCATTCCCCAGACAATCTTACTTTCCACATGAAAACTCATTGTATTGGATTGCAAATGTACCTTCACTTTAAAAAAATTATCTACATGGTTTGGCATTTTTAAAACTCAAACTTGTGAGACTAATATGATAAAGACTCCTTACTCATATTACTTGTGATTGGATAAGTTATTACATGAGAAATCATCATCATTGTATGTCTGGCATTAAGATCTTTTTATTGATTGCAGTGATGAAAATATTTCAGAGAAATCCATCGGTGTATGTCACTACATGACTGAATGGTGGCTTTCTTTTATAATCTCTTTTAACCAAGAAACTATAAAATATAAATTATTTCCATGTTGGATTTAGATTGCATGTTTGATAGTTTTCAATTGCACAGGTTTTGCATGGAAAGTTTCAGGGAATTACATATAGTGCTACTCTGAAATGCACAGTAAAGGTTACAGTTTCTGAGGGAAAATATTACACAATTAGACTTATCAATAAATATTAGAAGCCAGAGATACCATTTTAGAAAACGTGGACCTTATTCCACTTCAGCTAGTAAATATTTGCACAAAACTTTAAAATGAATATGCATCCCCACACATATACAATATATTTGATGAGTGGACTGTACAAAATTATTAGAATGAAGTTATTGAATTCTAATTACTTAGTCTGATCTAATTCTATGGACCAGAAAAGCAGAATTTTACAGCAGCATCTTTTCCTTACAGCATAGAGTTCTGGAGAAGAAGAAAGAGGTTACCAGGCACCACTCCATCTTGCCAGTCCCTAGTCTATCCCTAAATTAAGTCTGAAGACAGGGGAAGATATTTGTTTCCTGCACATCAGTCACTGTCAGTGGTCACATGATGGGAGGATTTTATTAAACAGTTTCAAAGGTTTCTAAAGTGCCATTCTCTAGAGAGTTGTGAAATATTCCTTAGCATCATAAAACTAATTTAGTTCATAGAACAATTTTTGTTTCTTTGTCTACCTTTTTATGACACTTTTATTCTCCACAGAAGATGTTTTGGAACATCAGAAGAATTCTGTGTTATTCTTTTGTATTTGAAATTTGTTCCTGGGAGTTCAGCCAAAATTCCATCAGAACTGCATAGAAGCTAATGCATTGAGCAAATGTGATAAAGTAATGGAAAAGAAATAGATTATAATTTTAAAATATGATTGAAAGAATGAATATGTTTTAATTTTTAAATAATCTACCACTTACAAATTTTGCATAATAAAATTTTTAGAAGGACCCGATTAACTTAAATCATGTGAGAAAAAATTTTCTTATTTAAAAATCTTTTAAAGCAAGTCAGTGATACTCATGAAAAAGTTTTGTGTAAACATCTTGTTGTAGGGAGGTGTTCAATTTATGCCAGTTGTATGATTTCTCTTTTATATACTTAATGTTTGCAGCAATATGGCAACATTTTAAATAGTAAACTTCCTAAAAAGCATTCAGGAAAACCTTCTCCTGCAATGAATATATACATGCAAATTTACTAATTTTCAGTTTAATATGAATTATAAAAATATTGTTAGCTTCATATCTAAATTCATTTCTATTTCCCAAGTTTAAAAGTGGTCTCCACAAGAGGTCAATTACTTCATTGTAAACATCTGTAACTTCATGGGAGGGAAAGGTTCCCATTTACATTCTGAAAACCAATGGAACTAAAAAGTCTGTTCTGCCCAGCTGGTTTACTGTCACTTATATGATGCTATCGGATCCTCCAGCACTTTTCACAGTCAGGGTAGTTTTAGGTTAATGCACGTTTAATGAAAAGTGAAGTGGATGGTACTAGATATATACAAGTGTAAGTTCTGAGCGAATGCTCTCTCAATATTATTCATAGAAATGTTTAAAGTACAGCCCTCTGTCAGAACTGAAAAGAACTGTAAACACCTGATAGGTTTGACAGGAGATAGGAAACACATCTATTTGATATTTGAAGCCTTGTTTAAAGGCAGACTTGCCTTTCCAAAGGAACAAAAGCAGAGCCAGCACGGAAGGGGCAGATAAATATTCTCCTTTTCCTTTGGATCAAAATCTATTTTCCTTTGCCATTGAGAGAGGAAAGAGGCTTTTGTGGAGGGAGTGACAGATGAGCCTCACGCTGTTATACAACAGTGTCTGCCTATCTAAAGCAGAGTGTTGGTGAGCTTTTACTAGACTGCTTACTGCCATGAGAGACCCTCCCTCTAGAGTTTCCTTTTTCTCTCTTACTCTTTCAATCTCTCTAATACACATGCATGCCATGTAAAGAACTGATAAGACTTTCTTCATAAGATTTCACCCATGTAAGTATAAGAAATGGAGCAGTTAAGTTGCTTCACAGATAAATGGAGACTATGGAATCTGAAACCTCAATTTCTAGGTGTTTTAAACTCTCCCCTGGAGGGAGCCTTTGCTTTTTGTGTGTGTGTTTGTTTTTTTATCTGAACAAGACTATGGCTGTCTTAAATTGTCTCAGAATTTACCTGGAAGGCTTTCCTTTATTTATTTATTTTAGAGTCAGTCTTAGAATTCAATTATAGCTTTACAAATCTCAGTGTTTACAAGATTTCCATTAATTTTCCTGAATGTCCTCATTCTCTTTGGTAAATGATGGGTAAGGTCTTTTTTCCCCCTTTAATCTCTCTATCATCCAATGGTGCTGACTAGTGATTTTCAAAGAGCACATGGAAGAAGAGATGAGATTTGATTAATAGCTTTAATTTGCAAGAATGACAAACCATTTGTTCAAGGATATCAACAAAGCAGGCAAACAAAACTATCAAGATATTAGGATTACATGTCTCTTCACATGTTAATAACTAGACTAGTACAGAAATATCTTTCAATTTTAATTTGTCAGCACATGCTGAGGAAACTCGATCTATTTTCGCCATGTGTTTTAGGTATTGCTATGACCTGAATGTGAAATGTCCCCTACACCTTCATGTTCATGAGCTCTGTACAGAGCCTGGCTGATCTGGAGCTGCGGAACCTCCAGCAGGTGAGTCCTGACCCCAGAGGCAGTGACAGTACTGAGGGGTGAGTCTAGGGGATTATAAACCAACTCTGCTGCTTGCCCAATACCTTCTAATTCTTGGAGATGTGAGCAAAGCCTCAACGGTGCTTCGGGGGTGGATTGTGTCTTCTCCACTTTGAGCCCAAATAAACTGACCCTTATGTTCCCGCTTTTGCGCATTTTGTCACAAAGGCCAGAAAAGTGAGGGATACAGTACCGTTACTTTCTTCGGTTTGTGACTAAACAGCGGTTTTAATTGGTGGATTCCAGAAATAAAGTTGGAGCCGAAAAAGTCAGTATTATTATCCGCTAGCTAGGAGTCTGTGTGGCCTATTGGACTGCTGTGCTCTGTGCATACTGAGCACAAGAACGTGGCAGTAAAGCAAGAGGATAAAAAATTTAGAAGGTGGGTCAAAGGTCTGTAGAAGCTTCCAGTGTGGATAAGACTTTGCTTTTTTTTTTTTTTTTCTTTTTTTGACAGGATTTCTCTGTGTTGCCTTGGTTGTCCCAGACTTCCAAACTCGCTTTGTAGACCAGGCTGACCTCAAACTCACAGAGATCTGCCTACCTCTGCCTCCCCGAGCGCTAGGAGAAGTTTGCTCATGAAGTCTAGATAGTTCTGCTTTTGCCAGATTACTAACAGTCTGCTTGGTTGTGCCAAAGTGAACCAGTATTGCCTCAAGGCTTGTGTGACAGCCAAGTTGGTGGGTGATTAGCTCACAAACTTAACTTTTGGATTCGATTAGAACTTTAGGTTGTAGTTTTCAACTTGGTGTCTGAGAGATAGGGCAGTAAGTAGACAGAGGACGGAATTTGGAAAGGGACTGAAGGGCAACAACATACTAACTCCATAAGATACTAAGGTCATGCAAAAAAGACAAGAAAGGATATGGCACAACTGAGGCAAACTCTGAAACAAAAGTGGAGGCAAGTTTAACCATCCTGCCCCAGACAATAGTCCCAGTCTTCTGTACGGATTCTCAGCTCCCCGCAGTTAATTGCTTTAGCCCCGGGTTTAGAAAGAATGCTTGTGGGTGAAAGGGAAGAAGGCTATTTCACACTGCAACTCAGGTAAGCATGAGAAAGCAGAGGACTTGGAGAGGGGTGGTGTGAACAATGATGATGCCACAGTACACCGGCAAATGATGATGCAGCTGCCGTTGCCCTGTTTCCGTAAAACGCCGCAAAGCGGTTATGGGGAAGGACCTAGATTTCTTGAGGAAATGGTGTGTGGCCTAGAAAATTGGTAACGACGGGGTAATTAGTAATGAGGCAGCAGGACAGTTTGGAATCTGCAGGGCTCTCGGATGGCACTCCTGCAATTGCTCTAATCCTCCACAGTGTTTCTCACTATAGCTCCTGAACTTATATAATCACACTCGGGTCCGTACACCAGCTCATGTGTTCATTCTATACTTACCCTGTGTACGAACTTAAACATTTGTTTGCATCGTTTCTGGAAGCTGCTGTTTCTAGAGTAACACATTTTGAAATGTTAATAATTTTTAATCATTTTAAAAAGTTTTGTATTTATTGTAGGTGGGGGAAGGCATATACCATGGCATTCATGAGGTGGTCAGAAGACAATTTGCAGGAGATGATTCCTCTTTCTACCATGATGGTCCAGAGACTTGAACTTACATCTTTAGATTTGGAGGTAATCAGCTTTACCCACTGAGCCATTTCATCCCACCCCCCTCTAATAATAGTAAAGAATAATATTGCTTTGGAGGAAAACAAAATGTCCGGGTTTTGTAAGGAAAAGGAGAAGCTGTAAAACACAATTCCCATTGGCACCTCGGGGAAAAAAAATGTTAGCCTCCTATGAAGCTCCATAGAAGTTATTTACCTGCAGGCAGGAGCACTCAATAGTGAGACAGATCAACAGTGAAGCTTGGGCATTGTCCCTGACACCACCACAAATGTTCGCCTGGCCGAGTGGAACGGGAGTTCAGCTTCTATGAGTCCGCCGCTGTTACCCAGGGCTGTTACATGGCTGTGTGTGCAAGCTGATAACTCACAGACCCTCCTCTGGTTGTGTTTCTGTAGACCTCCCTTACCCTAGCACCTGGATTGCTCTGCACAGCCTTGGCTTTGTAGTGTGCACTACACTTCAGGATACGGTGTAGCTTAAAAAAAAAACATGCCAACAAATAAGCTTGCATATCTCAACAAACTTCCACTGGGATGATTTTATGTACAGTTTAATAGTATGTAAAAATGGTAGTTGAACAGAGAAATGCCTCTGATAATCTTTAACATTTAAACACTTAGTCCCTAGCTGGTGACACTATTTGGGGCCACTTAGGAAGGGGCAGCTTTTCTGGAGGAAGTAAGTTACCGCAAATGGACTTTGAGAGCCTCAGAACTCACTGTGCCCCTAGTTTGCTATCTATGCTTTATGGTTTTGATTTAAGATACGTACTCTCAGCTTGCTGCTTCAGCCCCTGTGCCTCCCTGCTCCCTTGCCTCTTCAATTTGATGGTGATATATTCTTATCTCTTGGTAACCATAAGCCCAACAATCTCTTCCTTCTCTAAGTTATTTATGGTGTTTTACAACAAGGATAGAGAAGTAACTGGTATAGCATATACTGCATTGTGAAATAATCTAATAGCTAAAAGTAAACCATATAAAATTATTTCTAGCCATTTTAATTCAAAATGGTAGTTTCAAATAGTCACATAGGATATTCTTTTGCTTACATCAAAAATATAGTTTCAAATATTCACAGCTATTCTTTTTAGTTAAGCAGATATTTCAACTTATACTGTTATGAGAAAATAAAGGTATTAATGCACAATTCCAATTTATAAATGCTTTCATTTTGCTATGCTTTTTTTTTTTTCAATTACGTTAAGGGAAAAAGACCTACAAATGTAACAATATGATTCTTCCCTTCCCAATTTTCTCCTGATTCTTTTCTGTTCATAACTCAGAGATGGTAAACCCTGATAGTGTTTCAGAAGAAAAAGAATCCTTTATTGTTCTTTCATGAACAATATATAATATTATTTTAAATTTGTCTAAGTTTTCAGATTTATGTTAAATCCAATCATCTTAACACAGAGATATGATGCTGTCAACCCCATTCTTCAAGGACTTTTAGGTGTTTTGTTTTTTAAAAAAATAATGGTATAGGCATCCTTGTGTTGTGTCACTGAGTAAATAGTGTAATATTTCTGTATATGATAGAGGAACACTGCTTGTAAGATATGTGCATATTTATCATTGTTTTCAAGGTAACTTAGAAAGTGTATGTTATTTTGCACTGGAGAGGGCTTGTGAATTTGGAGGCTGCTCACCTGTCTTGGTGCTGTGGTTCTAGTGGGCATATCTAAGATGTAGAATGCAATCTCACTAGGCATAGAAGGTGACTGGAGGCTCTAACTCTTTGGTCTTTGAATTTCAGTTGGTAATTAACTCTTTCTATGCTCCAACTGAATCTCTCTTGATTCTGTATTCTTATTCCAAGAGGATTATCTCAAAATTGAGGGCAAGCAATAAATTCCTTCTTCAAAAAGTAGCATGTTCTCTTGTGAAGTACTCAGATATTTTCTGGGTGAAATGTATCTAGTTTTCACTCAGTCTAATAGAACTAATAACTTTTACTGATCTTCAGTTTAAGTGGCTTATTTCAGAACAGACTGATACTGCCACTGGAATTCCTATTTTAACATTCTCTCTTGAGAATGGAATAGTTCATATGTAAAGGAGTATATCTAATTTGGAAAAACAGCTCCACACCTCCTTAAATGTTCTTTGGGGTAAATATGTGACCCAGCAATAACATTTTTATGTGTGTGCTCAAGAGAAGTAACATATCCACACACAAACTTGGATGGTAATTCTTCTAATAGCTGTATTGTTTAAAAGAGCCCCAAAGTGGAAGATTACAAACATGTACATTAAATGCTAAATGATAGAAACAGTATGATGTAACTTTTCAATGAAATATAAATCAGTAATCAAAAAGGACATTATTCAGATACTTGGTACACTGTGAAAAAAAAAAACTTGAGCAATATGATAGTTGATAAGAGCCAATCATAAAAGATCATCATGTATAATTCTATGGTAATGAAAAATTCCACAATATGCAAGTCAATGTAGATAGAAAATACAATAGTGGTTGATTACAACTAGATGACAAGTGGCAATTAATGTGATGATATTTCTTTTCAGAATGATAAAAAAGTTCTCAATTAGATTATGGTAGTGATTATACAACTTTCTGGTTACAATAAAACTCACTGAAGTCTGCATGTTAAACAGATAAATCTTAGGAAATGTGAATTGTGGTGCAATAAAGCTGTTTAATATATGCATTTTATAGATAGATGAAACAAAGCATTTTATGATCGAATATAAACATGAAAATTTAAATAATATCTTCTTATTCTTTTTCTTATAAAATGTAAATTTAATGTACTACAGGATGAGAAATATTGATCATAAAAATAGGAAATTAAAATACATATTGTAGATTTATCTAAAACTGTAACGTTTCATCATTGAATGACACAATATTTATCTACTCATTGCTGGAGCATTATCATTTTTAAAGATACTGGACATTCTTCAGAAATGACTTTTTAATGATAACTTGATCTTATTTCAATGGAAGTTAAAAAGAAAAAATATATGAAAAAAATTTTAAATTTATAGATTGTTTTGATAAGTTGGTAAGTTTTTACTTTTCTATTCCTTTAAGGACAATGTTTATTCCAGATATATACTGATATTTATAATAAACTAGAAATCTCCCAACACATAAATTCCCCATCTTAACAGACACTAAGACTTGAGATATTCAAATTTCATGCAGGAAGCCAGGGTTATTGTGAAGAGATATTCCTAAAACTCACTTCCTAGCTGTATAACAAGTAAATGACCTGCAGAGCAAGCTAGAAAAATGACACCAGGACTGAAAAGGAAAAGCTGAAAGCAAAGAAAGGATATTCAGAATACAGAGAGAAAAGTTAATCGCTGTGTTCAGCAGACGGAGGGCCAGAAAAGCAAGGAGATGCTCTTGCAGGTATGGAAAATCAAGAGCTGAAAAGCTTCTGTAAAGCAAAGGACACTGTCACCCGAACGAAACGACAGCCAACAGATTGGGAAAGGATCATTACCAATCCCACTTCTGACAGAGGGCTAATATCCAGTATATATAAAGAACTCAAGAAGTTAAAAA
>CM053749.1:26684085-26702747 GCA_028658305.1 Pachyuromys duprasi
TGTGGCCTAGGAGGGCTGCTCCTCCCTTGCTGGGTGCGGAGGTCAAAGAGTCCACCATTGAGTTCATGTCAGGAATAGTCCCTATTTCCCTTGCTAGGGTACCCACTTGAATACCGAGCTACAAAGAGCTACAGGCAAGCAGAGGTTCTAGGTTATATCCACCCATGGTCCTTGGTTGGAGAAACAGTCTCACATAGGACCCCTGTGCCCAGATATATTTGGTCCTTGTGGAGCTCCTATCTTCTCCAGATCATATTAACTGTCCCTTCTTTCACATCGTTCCCTGCCATCTGCCGAAGGTTTGGTTATGAGTCTCAGTTTCTGCTTTGATACACTGCTAGGTAGAGTCTTTCAGGGGCCCTCTGTGGTAGGACCCTGTCCTGTTACTTTTCTCCTACATCCCATTTGTCCTTCTAAGTAAGGATTGATCATCTTACCCTGGGTCCTCTTTTTTGTTTATCTTCTTTAGGTGTATAGATTTCAGTATGTTTATTATATCTTGTAGGTCTAAATAAGTGAGTATACACCATGTGTGTCTTTCTGCTTTGGGGATACCTCACTCAGAATGATATTTTCTAGATCCCACCATTTGCCTGCAAATTTCATGATTTCCTCTTTTTTAATTGCTAAGTAGTATTCCATTGTGTAAAAATACCACAATTTCTGTAACCATTCCTCAGTTGATGGACATCTGGGTTGTTTCCAGGTTCTGGCTATTACAAATAAAGCTGCTACAAACATGGTCAAAAACTCAAGTGACAACACATGCTGGAGAGGTTGTGGAGAAAGAGGAACCCTCCTCCATTGCTGGTGGGAATGTACACTGGTACAACCACTTTGGAAATCAATCTGGCGCTTTCTCAGACAACTAGGAATAGCGCTTTCTCAAGACCCAGGTATACCACTTCTGGGCATATATCCAAAAGTTGCTCAAGTACACAACAAGGACATTTGCTTAACCATGTTTGTAGCAGCTTTATTTGTAATAGTCAGAACCTGAAATTACATCTTATACCCATAAGAATGGCTAAGATAAAAAACTCAAATGACAGCACATGCTGGGGAGGATGTGGAGAAAGGGGAACACTCCTCCATTGCTGGTGGGAGTGCAAATTTGTAGAACTTTGGAAATGAGTCTGGTGCTTTCTCAGACAATTGGGAATAGCTCTACCTCAAGACCCAGCTATACCACTCCTGGGCATATACCTGAAAGATATTCCACCATACAATAAGGACATTTGCTCAATTATTTTCATAGCAGCTTTCAAAACACAAATTGCTGATAGTGGTGGTAACAGATTTCATTTTCAGACCATTTTTAATACAGTAAATATTCTTGACCTCCATGTGATTCCTCCTTTGCAAAAAGCAGAAACCCCAGTGTGATAAGTTTTCCTAATAGTATAATAAAACCTCGGTAATTACGTTTCTTTCACATGCTAACCTTTAGGTCTATTGTATCAGTGTGTCAGTTCCTGTTAAATCCCAAGTACGATCAACATCATTTTAATTTTCTCTTAATAAACCTTAGTATATCTTCTGCTATAAATTCTTGAATATACCTCTTGGCTTCTAGCATTCAGTTTTGTTTGAATCTTCCAATTAAAAATGATTGTCTGTCATTAATGTTCTTATATTCACAGAACAGATACTACACTAAGGAAAATATTTAATCACATAATAAACATAGACAAGAATTGCTTTTATGGAAGAAGTGGATACTGAGGTTGGTTAACAATTTTTTGACAATTTTCAGAACAAAGGGCATAGATACATTTTGCTCAGTAGACTAACTATCTTCCCAACTCACTGGCTTTTTAGTGGATTTTAGTAAAACTGAAATATATGATCCAGAGTATAAAACCACCTTCTGCAATAAAATAATGCTAAAATCAGTGATGTTTTAATAAATTATCTAAATAAACAATGTTTGGTAGATGAGGCCAATTCTGTACTACCATCAAATACTACATATATAAATTATTTAATGCCACTTTCTATTTGACCAAAACATGATTTTTACCGTTATTATTGATTACTTTAATCAATAATCAATATTTTAACCAATAAAAATTGTAGATAATTTTTAAAGAGAAAAGCAAAATATTGAAATAACTATTAGTAATTCTTATTCTTATATGTATGCAGTTATTTATAAAAAGTAAAATACCTTGCATGGTAAAGTGTAGGCATACTTTTAAACAAACAAATGAACAAATAAAAACAAATAAACCTCGGTTGGAGAGATGGCTCAGAGGTTAAGAGCACTGGCTGTTCTTCCAGATAGTCCTGAGTTCAATTCCCAGTCAACCACATGGTAGCTCATAACCATCTATAGTGAGATCTGATCTTCTCTTCTGGCCTGCAGGCAGAATGCTGTATAAATAGAAAAAGAAATGGTACAAAAAGAACCCTCTTTTATTATGTTTCTGATACCTTTCCTCCCTAATCCACCCTTCCAATACCCCAACAAGAGGGAGAAGAGAGAAAGGATTAGAGGGAAAGGGGGCTGCTTGCCGCTGGTTAGGGTCATTGGGTTCCTTGGAGCCAGTCTAATCCTTGTTGCAGGAGATCTCCAACTTCTTGTCTCACAACAGCAACCAGGACTAGCAAGAGGGAAGCAGGAGCACCTGCCATTTGTTCTTTCTCCAGAGTCCTCAGATTTAAATTATCTGCAGCTGGTAAAGAGCCTGTATGAGGCAAATAGTCTGCTGCTGTGAACCATCTGAATCAGTCTCACATCCCAAACCTGGCACCAAAACAAAAGCATATTTATATCCACAACAGTAAACAGATTTTTATTTTGATATACATAAAATATTTTCTGTGTCACCAAATATTTTCAGCAGCCTCATTTTAATACATTAGGGTCAACCCTCTCTTTATCAGACTTTATTTAACCAATACAAGTACGCTCTTATTTATCTGGCATAATTTTATTCTTTTATTTTTCATGGGATGTGAAGAGCTGGCTCTGTGGCTAAGAGCTCCGGCTGCCCTTTTAGAGGATGGGGCTTGGATTCCCAGCATCCACATGGCTGCTCTCAACCATAGGCAACCCCAGTCGCAGGAGATCCCATGCTATCATCTGGCCTCTGCTGGCACTGAGCATCCATGGTACACATATATTCATGCAGGCAAAACACTCACACACATACAATTTAAAACATTCTTCCAAGAAAATGTATTTATTCATTTTAATGTATTCTGGTGGTTTATGTATCAATCCTTACATTTCACATAGAATGTTAAAAATGTATCTGCATTTACTTCTTGAAGAATAGCAAAATAGAAAAACAAAACAAAACAAACAAACAAAAAAAACCCAAGAGGACAGGACTGGTGAAACATCTCAGCATAAGTGCTTATCACTTAGCACTGCATGTAATAGGAAGGCATTGTAGCTTTTCAAAGCCCATTTTAAGAAGTATCAGACATAATGTCCAAGGAGTACTCATTCTTTTGGCTCTTGTTGTTTTTGTTTGACGTAAAGTATCACAAAGCAAAGGCTAGTCGCATACTCACTTTGCAACTTAGGATGATTGATTCCTGATCCTCTTGATTCCACGTCTTAAATCCTGGCATTACAAATGTACTTTCATGTATGGCTCTGGAAACAGATTGTAAAAATTTTGAGCAAGCATTGTTCACCAGTCACCCCACATACTTATGCAAGAAAAGGTGTGAAAGACAATGTTCATTATTTAACATTCCCCTTTCTTCAGTGGTCGTTGCATGCAATGTCTGTCCCAGTGGGTACTTCTGGAAGATGGTAGAGCCTTCATTGAGCTTAATTTCTTGTAATAGAACTTGGAGAGATAGAAAAGATGAAATTTATGATGCTCAGTTATTCAGATTTTAAAATTGTCAGTTACTTCATCATAATCCTTTGTGCGGTGTCCAGGCCAGACAGGAAAGGTGAACAGATTATAAGAGGGCAAAGACAGAGAGGGAGTGTTCTGAGCAGAGAGAAGATAGTAAAAGGTGAAGATGATTGAGGTGGGCTGTGCTAATAAGGTCACATTCCTACAGTCTTAAAGATGAACTTTTGTGTGTATCTTTAGATAGTTCCTTAAATAACTTCTGAGAAAATAAATTGAGTTCAATACTAGACTTAAATTTGACATCTTTAAAAGAAGACAAGTCAGCTATGCTCAGATTTAACTTCTTTATTTGTGGAGTAGTCAGAGCATGTGACCAGTAATGCCTATGAAAACTCAGAAAAACATATTTACTCTCAAAGTAGCCACAACTGAAATGAAGTAGTCTGCTTTCAGAGACCTTCATCCATAACTCATGTGCAAAGAACAGCCATGTATCTATGAGTTTTAACAATTGCTTATGTGTAAATTAGTGCAACAGCTGCTACTAGGCAACAAGACCTTTCCTGTTTCATACCTGATGTTCTTGTTGCTGATGAACATTTTCATGTCTTCAGACAACAGCCCCTATCTAAGCTATTGTCTTTATTCACTGTTCTTGCTGTGAACAGACACCATGGCCAAGGCAAGTTATAAAAGGAAACGTTTAATTGGGGCCTTGCTGACAGTTTCAGAGCGTGAGTTCATGATCATTATGGAGGATTGTATGGTAGCAAGTAGGCCTGGCACTGGAGCAGTAGAGAATTTATTTCCAATCCAAAAAGGCAGAGAGACTGGGCCTATCATGAGCTTTTGAAAACTCAAAGCCCAACCCCAGTAACACACCTCTTCCAAGATGGCCACACCTCCTAATCCTTCTTAAAGTGTTCGCCAATACCAACAGAGAATCAACTGTTCAAATTATATGAGCCTATGAGGATGATTCTTATTCAAAGTACAGCAGATATCTAGTGATAACGTTTTTTTTTTTCTTAGAACCGTTTTAATTTAAGAAATGGACTCAAATAATCCTTAAGACCGAAAAGAAGCAGAAAGGTTGGAAGTTAGGTACTAAGGTTTGTAGCACAGACTGGAAGGCGATTTTTTAATTCCTTCAGATCAAACCCAGCACTTGCTGACAGTGTTGAGTCACCAGCCCTTTAAAGTGCTTTAAAGAGAACATACATGCATTTTCTGTTTGTTTGATTTTATTTTTATTTGATATTTACTTTTCATGTTTTCTGGAAGGTATGACTTTTAATGAGCCTTCCTGACTTGTGTTACTGCCTTGATTAGAGGCTTAGCATACAGTTTTATTAGCTGCTTTATTCTATTCCAACATAATATTCCTGTTACTATTTTAAAAGATTAGACTTCTACAAACCAATTTCCGCCCTATGTGGTAGGCTGGGGGCGGGGCTCTATCATGTGTAATGGCACTTTGTAGTTCTCAGTGAGGTACTCAAACCACCCGCATAAAGACAGAAACTGCCTTGTTTTTCGTACTTTTCTTAATATCTAATTAAAAAGGTATTACATTTTTATGGAAATTTATTTCATTGTAAGTGCTTCATGTAGCATTTCCACCGTCATTTTCACAGAGATTTGCTTTAATGTGTACTTGGGTGGTGATTTTATAACAGAGGGGGAAATAATTAAAATATAAAATTAGCACGCATCGCAGGGCACCTTATGTGGCTCCAGCTTTTCAGACTGAGCACAGATCAGACAGAGCAAGATGCCCCCACTAGCGTTCAGACTGGCTCCTCTTTTTTTTTTTTCTTGGATCCTTGTCACACCTGTCTACTTGCAATTCAGGCAACTGCACTGCACAGTCATTCTGGAAGTGCTTGTACTTCCACTAACTAACAAGTTTTCAGCTTTAGACTGAAGTACGTTGGGGATACTTAAAATTCCCTGTGAGATAGGCTGAGGATTGGTTGCCAAGAGCAGGTATGACTGCGGGATGGGTTGCATTGCTATCATTCATCAGTAGAAAACCAAATTGAGTTTCAAGGTTTTTCAGGAGTCTGGCCACAAATGATAACCCCTAAAGAGCCCAGAGCTCTTTGCACCAAGAATTAGGAAGTACCGGAGATAAAGAATGCTTCTGTTGCCAAGCAGCAGCCCGTTTGAGAACTGCATGTGTGACTATAATGTCAAGTACAGCTAAACAAAAAGGTATTTGTCCCTAGAGAAAAGCTTCTTCTCATCCTTAGTTCTTGAGAATGTTCCTAAACCCATCAGGATTACCTGCTATGTAAATAGCATTTAAGGGTTATGTATTTCTAAATGGGCCCTCCAACATTCTTGGAAATTTAATCTTTGGTACAACCATGTTAACATGAACATGTTAAAAGAAGTGATTGCACTAAGAAAGCTCTGCCCTCTTGAATGTATTAACTGTATCTTTGCTGGTGGACTACCATAAGAACAAGTTTTGCTATAGCTTACCTCCAATTCTGGAAGTTCCCAGCCATTTTGGTATAGCAGGCCCCTCCCAGAGTATGGAGCATAGTGATTGTAGCTTTAGAGCCCAGAGTGGTGTGTCTCAATAGTGGCAGTGGTTGAGGTGCCAGGGGGCATGATTTGGCAGGAGATCCTGTGGCCTTGAACTGAACACTGAGACAGCAGATGTGGTGGTAGGATTGATGGGGTCAAGTCACATGTCACAGTGGGCAAATAACTTGGTTCTTTGGGCTTGGGGGATGGCTCCATTATGCTGAATTAGCTATTCACTGTGGTCCAAGGCACTGTATAAGTTTAGGTGCTGTATGCACAGTCACACAGTTGGATCTAGTTGGTTTTTCGAATAAGCAGCTTCTTGTGTCTGTGAGGGAATGTTAGTGAGTCACCAGGGATGGACAAATGTACAGAAGTAAAACTATGTGAATGATCCAGCAGCTCCCATGATTGGGTTCTAAGTTCCTGGTAAGATGATAGGCTCCCTCCTACATCTAGAAGCTCAAGGTCTATCCAAGTGGTTGTCTTCAGTACTCTCCCTGTGGTGGCTTGAATGGGATTCTCTCCATAATTCTTAGACATTTTAATACTTAGCCTCCAGTTGTTAGCTGTTTGGGAGGGTGAGGAGTTCTGACTTGATGGAAGATGTCACTAGGGGTAGGCTTTGAAGTTTCCAATTTTCAAAGCTGTCTTTGCTTCTTGCTGGTAGACTGAGACATGAATATTCACCTGCCTGTTTCTTTCTCTGTTTTGCCCTACCATGATGGACTTTTATCCTGATGTAACTATAAGCCCCAAATAAATTTTTCCTTCTGTAAGCTAGTTCCCTTAGTCTTGGTGTTTTAGCATAGCAAGAGAAAAGTATCTATCAAACTCCTGTTCACATTTACCCCACCATGGGGAGTTTCCAGTCCTGAGTTGGTAGTTCAGGGTGTATGAACTTCAGTCTTCTCTATGCTGCATTGGATATAGCTCCTGCATATCCTTGAATGATTTCAATGCTCTTCCTAACTACTCACTTTCCTGTGCTGCTATTCTTTTGTTTCTCTGCCTCTTCTTGGTGGTAGAAAGCACATCGATTACCTGATTCTGAATCTCTCTGTGTATTCTAAGAATTGTATGCCCTCTGGGATATAACCATCATAAATGTGTTAGTCATGAGACTTCAAATCTGATGTGAAACTAGCATATAGTCTCTAAGAAGCCTGTATTGGTTTAGATTTTGCCACAAGCATACCTGAATACAAGGACTTAAGAACAAGTAGATTTAGTGGGTGGTTAGAGATAATTCTAGGAAGTATGTCAAATGAATTGGGAAAAAAGACAGCATAAAAGAAACAATACATTGATTTGTAGCACAACTGAGTTTGATCTTGTTGGGTAATTTCTGGGAGATCACTAAACAATCAGCCAAATTTTCCTGATGAGTAGTAAAGAACTCAGGTAGCTGTCACTAACTCCTGTCAAAGTATTCCTGAGGCTGAGGAACAAGATAAGCAATAGGATGAGGACAGTATTTCATCCCATGGATGCTCCTGGTAAGACTCCAAAATCAACTCACCTATCAGGCAGCCCATCCTAGCAGGCATAGTTTTTTTTGTAATGAATCTGCAAGAGACAATCAAAGAAAAACCCAAGCAAACCCTGCCATTTGCCATTTCTTACATGACTTAAGTCTCCAGTTTTGGAGATCCCCATGCTAAGACAGAATAGTTTCCTAGTCTCTTGATTATATGTGACACCTCTTCCATATGGTGCTGGGATTTCCTAAGCTACTTTCCAGGGACCCAAGGCTACTTTTGCTAAGCATATAAAGATATCCAGTGGGTGACTGAAGGGGGCACAAAAGCTTACCTTCTGATTTCTTATGGCATCTCTACCACTATTTCCTTTGACTTTGTGTCAGAATCTACTTACCTTTGCATCCAGACATGTTGATTCCTTGATAAATATTTTATCCCAAACTATAATACAGTATTAACTCGATGAAGACTGTTTAGGTTCACTGTCTACACCCCCAACCTGCCCAAGGTTTTGAAAGATACTTATAAGCCACTGTGATCAGAGGCAAAAAACAATGAAAAGAAGAGGGACACGGAAGATCAATAGTTGCTCGATAATCATGTTGTTTTCAAAGCAGCACAGGAGGCAGCAGACATCTTAGAACGGGTTGCTCTTGCAGAGGATCTGGGTTCGGTTCCCATATGGTGTGTCACAACCATCTGCCACTTCAGTTCCAGAAGACCTTATACCTATGGCCTCTGAGGGCGCTACACTCATGTGGTACACAAACACATGTGCAAGTCAAATGCTCCTACACACACAAAAAAAATAAGATAATTAAAAACAGGACCAATTTTAAAATTTGTGTTTTGTAATTAATCCTATCATTCTGTTCCAACTCAGTCATGTAACATCACTGAATATTGAGTAGAAAAGAAATGTATAGTCACATAGTGTTACATACTATCTTCCCCTACAACTCAAAAAAAGATGTGCTGTGTAGAAGACAATGTTTAAAACATGGAGAACTTTAAATACAGAGGAAGGTAATGCTCAGCATGGAAGGAGGGATAAACAGCAGTAAGGATGTTTGAAAGAGACAAAGATAAACATTTATTTTATGTTCACTTAAAAAAAACATACTATATATAAGTCCATGAACGTAAATATATAGTTACGTTGGGCTACTTGGGGTGATAGTGCTCCTCCACATGTCACAGACTATTTAACAGGAACTCCAGCACCAGGTGTAAGCAACCCCACTTCAAATTGTTGGTCAAGGGAATCCAAAAGACTCCCAAGACAATTGATTGAGGGCTCTGCCATTAGTTTCCTTTCATAACTAGAAGGGAAGACCCTATTTCTGCCGACACCACATACTTCAAACACAGGGCTTGAGGAATCGAACTGGGACTGACCTGGAAGCTCCTTCCCTGAGGGCTAGCTCTCACAGTGTCCGAGGGCACGATTCAGTCTTCCAAGGCAAAATGCAATTCGTACTCCTATCCAGCTATAAAGCCTGTGTACCACAACAATGACCAGACCAGCCAAATATCCTCACTGAGGTCAGCCCATTTGGCAACATGGATGGGGAAAATACTGCAAGGATGTACTCCTAGATGAAGAGATACAAGCAACCAATGGCTACAAACAAACAAAACAAAACAAAACAAAACAAAAAAATTATGAACCTCTCATTGGTAATCCAATCTGAATCAGTCAGTCCTAAACACATGTACATAGGAGCAACACTAACTGGACTAAGCAAGTTTTATGTATGTGTATGAGTTTGAATGTGTGTGTGTAATAATAATAATTAAAGACTAGGTTTGAATCTGAGGAGTAAGGAGCTGGAGATGGGAGAATGAAGGGTAGAAATGAAGCAAATGCAGTCCTCATGTAGAAAATCCTCAAAAACATTAAATTTTAAAAAGGCAAGAGTTATAGTGAAACTAAGTATAGCCATTTTGAAATGACTTATTTTAGTTTTAACTGCATTTCTTATCTGGTTACTTTAATGTAAGTTTAGGGAAGTTAATTTTTTTTAATTTCAATTTTATTGTATGTACGCGTGTGTCCTGCCTGTCTGTACTCCTCTGTGCCACTTGTCTACATTGTGCCTATAGAGACAGGAGACAGATGCCTGAACTTTAGTCATAGTTAGTTTTGAACCACTGTGGGGTATTGGGAATTAAGTCCTTGTCCCAGGAAGAACAGCCAGTGCTCCTAAGTGCTAAACCATATCTTAAGATTCTGGGCAATTCCATTTTAATTATTAATTAATTCAATAACTGGCTCACAAAAGTCCTATAAAGTTTCAGTTAAAAATCTAATAAGTGCTTTTGATGAAGCAGTGCGTTGTTATCAACATACCTGGCACAGAAAGGTAGTTCATTTTAAACATTCCTCTTCAAAGCTGATTCCTTTTATTACTTCAGCAACATTCCTGAAATCCACTACCATTGATTGCCACTCTTTATCATGCACTCTGTCTAGCTCAAAGAAGACTTATATATTTAATAGTCAATATTTGTGTGATTTTGCTTGACAGTTACTGTGTTCAGTCTCTGATCACCTCTGTGTTACTTTTCTTCTTTGAAAAGCCAGAGTGGAGAGAGAAATGTATATCTTAGTCTAACAGCTTTACTCAGTTTTGCAAAGCAACTTCATGTGTAAACTATTATTTAAATAAATTATGTCAGTCCACTTAAAGATTAACCCCAGAAAGAATTTTGAACTTGAAAGGCTATCCATAGGAAAATGTTTTGAAGTTACTTCTCATTCATGTACACTGTTGGTGAAGTCTGTCTGATTTCTAGCAGTCAGCCCTGCTGTAGTCAATGGCTGGTACTTTCACAGGAACCTCCTCCGCCACTTGAGAAGATTGTACACCTGTTAGCTCAAGGAACTCTTTAAAAACATTTTGATGATTATTTTAGTAGAGACTCTAACTTATTACTATTCCAGATTTTAGTGTGTGTGCTTTGATACCCCGGGCCTTTTGAAATTATCTCAGTAAAGTAACCAAACTTGGTTCAGATAAAACTTTACGTTTGGCTGTTTTATATTCTGCATGTATTGTATATTTACATGTACAAGGGGAAAATCATGGAGGATTGAATGCCTGGTTATCTCGTTTCTGTGGCCAACTTTGAACAATTCATCTTTATCTTAATTTTTGCCTGACATAGCACTATATATTATTTCTAACTGCTCTTGCATGCTGATTTTCTTCAAAGACTGAGGAAAACTGCCTGTAACTGGACAGCTTCCACACCTGTGGAGAATGCTGACAGCAGAATATCAAATTGAGTCTGGATCACAGCAGCCTATGAAATTAATCACATTTGGTTTCTGTTTTTGCTGGCTTTCATCCTTTCTTATTTTGTTTTGAAATTAAAAGCCATCACATTTGCAAATCTCTTTTTACTTAAATCCTGTAGGAAAGCTAGATTGAAAATGTACTACTGGCATGCTGGGTGGTCTGTGACATTAAGCTTTTAAAAATTGAAAAAGAACTCAAGTCCTAGAGGCTATTCTACTTTAATACAGGAGTGACAGTCCTCTTGGTGCCTTGCCCTTTCCGTGTCATTTCTCATACAGTGTTGCTCAGAAGCATGAAAATTAAATGACATTCAGGAGCAAGCTCTTGGATGGCTGGGTGGATGAGGTTCGCTGCTCTTCTGAGATTTCACTTTTCTCTCTTGGTCTTCAATCTAACACCACTTGGTATATTTAAATTAAATTAAAATCTTATTTATTTTGAAACCAAGGTCACTGCAAATGAGATTTGGGTAAAATGTTGTGATCAATACCATTCAATTATGATTCAGACATGATTTAGTTTTAGTCTTTAAAGTCTTTAAGAATCTGAAACAGTATTTCCTCAGCTTATAATAAATATATTTCTATCAACAGTGGCATGTATACATTGCTTTTATTATGAATAATTTAAAAAATCTTCATAAGTAAAGAATCCTAATATACACTAAAGCTATAAACCATGCTCAACAATTATCATTACTGATAGTCTTCTGGCTTTATTTCCTCTGCCGTCTTCATTTCTTCTTTCTTGAAATATTTTAAAGCAAAATTCAGTCTTCGTTTGTTTAATCTTGAACATCAACTCGGAGAGATGATGTAATGACAGCAATCCTGATCAAGCGATTTAGTTTGCTCCATACTTATTATATTCATGTAAGTGAAGGCTTCTTCTCATGAAAAGTCACTATCCTTAGATTTCATCAGGTCCCTTTCCCTCTGTGGGATTTAGTCTTTTCTTCCCCACTTAGCAAACTCAAATCAGGAAACAAACATAGACTATAATATAACCATTATCATTTAACACAGGCACATTTTTACAAATCAGTAATAAGTGGACACGTAAGGAAATAAACTAAGAGAGCATTATACTACAGAAAGCAATCCTACTCAGGAGTACAGTGGAATCCCATAAAGAAGTGGGGCTGAAGGAGAATTCTTTCTTTATTTATTTCCTGTTTATTTATTTATTTATTTATATTTTTTACATTTTTTATTTTATATTAATCACAGGTTATATACTTTGTATCCCAGCAGTAGCCCCCTCCCACATTCCCTCCCTATCCCCCCTTCCCTCCCTCATCTCCCTGCCCCTTTCCAAGTCCGCTGATAGGGGAGGTCCTCCTCCCCTTCCTTCTAACTCTAGCTTATTATGTCTCTTCAGGACTGGATGCAATGTCCTCTTCTGTGGCCTAGCAAGGCTGCTCCTCCCTCGTGGGGCGAGGGGGTCGAAGAGCCAGCCATTGTGTTCGTGTCCGAAGTAGTCCCTCTTCCCCTCACTAGGGTACCCACTTGGATATTGAGCTACCATTTGTTACATTCAAGCAGGGGTTCTAGGTTATATCCATACATGGTCCTTGGTTGGAGAAACAGTCTCATAAAAGACCCCTGTGCCCTGCTATGTTTGGTCCTTGTGTAGCTCCTGTCCTCTCCAGGTCATACTAACTACCCCTTCTTTCATATGATTCCCTGCACTCTGCCAAAGTGTTGGTTATGTATCTTAATATTTGCTTTGATACCCTGCTAGGTAGAGTCTTTCTGAGGCCCTCTGTGGTAGGCTCTTGTCCTGCTACTTGTTTTCTCCTACATCCAATGTCCATCCCATTGGACATTTGCTCAACTATGTTCGTAGCTGCTTTATTCATAACAGCCAGAACCTGGAAACAACCCAGATGTCCCTCAGTTGAGGAATGGATACAGAAATTGTGGTACTTTCACACAATGGAATACTACTCAGCAATTAAAAAGGAGGAAATCATGAAATTTGCAGGCAAATGGTGGGACCTGGAAACGATCATCTTGAGTGAGGTATCCCCAAAGCAGAAAGACACACATGGTATATACTCACTTATATAGACCTATAAGATAGGATAAACATACTGAAGTCTATACACCTAAAGAAGATAAACAAGAAAGAGGACCTGGGGTAAGAGGTTTAATTCTCACTTAGAAGGAGAATTCTATTAGAAGAAAAGGATGTATTCTACGAACGTTGTTTTTGTACTTAACACTAATTCAAACATACTCATAAACCTTATGCTAAACACACAACTCTTATAATGAAGAACGAGTTATAGTTGAAGAAGGGACCAGCAACTATCACTTTCTCCTTGGTTCAACTCTGCTTTAAGTAGTTAGATACGACAGACTCCCTAGTCCTGGTTTACTGAATTTGTGTATTGACCCAATAATCACAGATTTAACCCAGTGTTTTTATAGGACCATATATTTTCACATACTCTCAATTTAAAAATTAACCTTAACTCATAAAATAAAGACAATTATTTGATAGCAGAATATACATTCAGATTATTATAAACTGTTCCTTTCAAAGGGTATAATTTTATTCTATTAAATAGTTACATCAGCAACTGAAACTACTAGTTCATTTCATGTTAGTCATTTGTTAACTTTCGCTAATCAAAGTATTCTGTTATCATATGGTACCTGCAAAAAATACTGTCTGAAAATTCACACTTTTGCACTAAAGGGCTCAGGGTGAATCATAATGTTGGTGGACAACTCAAAACCCCACGTTTTCAATCCCAGAGCACTTATATAAACAATAATTGGACTTATGGAAAGAATTTGGGTCATATAGGTAGCAGGATACATAAGGGTGGAAAACGCAGATACAAGCAGAATGGGCTGAAAGCTGGCTATTGAGAGTGCAGAAGTGAGCAAAGTTAAGAGCAGAAATGTCCTACAAGGTTGGGGTTAAGGTCCTGGGATGGAATGTTTTAAAGAAGAGGTAAGGAAACTCCTTTTTCTTCCCACACAAAATCTCAGGGACATTTTTGTATTAGATTTTAAATAAATGCCTTCTTTTCTGGCTTCTCCTGTCAGGGAAAAGCAACCCAGAGGAGTTAGCATAGCAGTCCTGCACTTCTTCATAGTTACCTTCTTTGTCAGAGTGAACTGAAGTTAATTGCTATTGAGCGCCTTACTGAGGATGTGACATTATCAAATGATACATAATTCTCGCTATAAAAAGTTTGCAATGGATTTAGGCTCATCCTTAATTCGGAGAACAATGATTTCTTTTATAAAGAAAAAAAAAGCAAGCCTTCCTCTTGCTTGGTTAGAGTTACACCAATATTTTATGCTTTTTGTGGCTATTGTAGGGGATGTTGTTTGTCTAATTTCTTTTTCAGCCTGTTTGTCTTTTGTATGCATGAGGGCTACTGATTTTTTTTTAGTTAATTTTGTATCCAGCCACTTTGTTGAAGATGTTTATCAGCTATTGGGTTTTGTTGGTAGAATTTTGGGTGCCCCTTCTGTATACTATTATAGCATCTTAGTAATACTTTACCTTCTTCCTTTCCGATTTGTATCCCTTTGATCTCCTTTAGTTGTCTTATTGATCTAGCTAAGACTTCAAGAAATATGTTGAAGAGATACAGAAATAGTGGGCAGCCAGCCTTGTCTTGTACCTGGTTTCTATAAAATTGATTTAAGTTTCCCTTCATTTATTTAGTTTGATGTTGGTTATAGGATTGCTGTATATTGCCTTTACTATGTTTAGGTAACTGCCTTGTATCTCTGATCTTGCCAAAACTTTTAACATAAATGGGTGCTGGATTTTGGCAAATGCTTTTTCTGCATAGGATGGAAGCCTACCTCAGATATCTGCTGAAAGACTCCCACCCAGCAGTGGACCAAAGCAGATGCTGAGACTCACAGCCAAAGTTTGGGCAGAGTGCAGGGAGAATTATGAAAGAGTGGGCAGATAGAATTAGGAGGGGACAGGAACTCCACCAGGAGACCAACAGAGCCTACAAATCTGTGCCTGGGGGTCCCTACAGAGTACTCATGCACCAACCAAAGACCATGCATGGAGTGGATCTATGCCAGTTGTTCAGATGTAGCCTATAGGCAGCTCAGTCTTCATGTGGGTTTCCTCGTAAGGGACTGTCTCTGACATGGACTCTGTTGCCTTCTCTTCTATCACTTCCCCCTGGTGAGGCAGCCTTGCCAGGCCATAGATGAAGAGGATGAAGGAAGTTTTGATGAAACTTGATAGGGTGGGAGACTTGAAAGGAGAAGAGGGCTTCCCCTGTCTGAGGACTAGGGGAGAGGAATAGAGGGGAAGAGAGAGAGAGAGGGTGGGACCAGGAGGAGACCATGAAGGGGGCTACAATCGTGATGTAAAGTGAATAAATTATAAAAAAAAAGTTACAAAAAGAAAAAATGCATTTGCCATTCTTTGTCCTCTAATACCTTAAACAATCTAAAATCCAAACTTTAGAAGATGATGTACAATTTAATAGATCCCCAAAAGTCTCAAGCAAGCAACAAAATTTTAATGCACAAGTTAGAAACATGTCTGCACAAAATACAGTAGAGAACTTCTTCTAACAGTTATTACTAAGAGAGACAACTGAGGAGTCGACTCAGAAACCATTTCCAATAAGTTTAAGGGCATTAAATTTAGTTAATAATTCTACATGTGACATTTACCTTGAAGAGCAGGCAGAGATCCATGGGACTCCCCTTTTGTGCTTGCTTTTGCTTCGGTAAATTGTTAGTCATGCTTGAGTGACCTTTTTAAAAAAGAAAGAAAGAAAGAAAGAAAGAAAGAAAGAAAGAAAGAAAGAAAGAAAGAAAGAAAGAAAGAAAGAAAGAAAGCAACTCTTGATAATAAATAATCAAAGACTTTATACTTCACTGAAATTTCCCCTCAAGGGCATGGAAAGGTAGATTGGTAGAAAAGGGTACTTGCCACTAAGCCTGATAGTTTGAGTTGCGTTCCTGGGATCTACATGGAGGAAAGAGAAAACCGACACTTCAGCATCAGGTAGCATACACTAGCATAGCGTGTGAGCATTCATATTCATGCATGGCTATACACCCCACACACAAAATAAGGTTAAAAACTTTCTCTTCAAGAAAAACTTGTATATTTATACTTTAGAGGTGAGGCAGATGTTTCTATTTATTTATTTAATCACAGTTCATATAATATCACAGGGTTACATGTTCTTTAAAAAAGATCATAAAATAATTTTATGAAGTGGTTTTGCTTTATTAAAGTTCAAGAGCCTCCCTTTTGTTATCCTGTTCAGGCTGTGGTTGTACCTTTAGATTTTCCTGCTTGGTGAGTTGGCAGTGAAAATGCTTGTAAGAAATGAGTCACGTCAAAGACAGTACCTGTTCCCCTTACTAAGGAACCTACTTGGACACTGAGATGCCATGGGCTACATCTGTGCAGGGGTTCTAGGTTATCTCCATGAATGGTCCTTGGTTGAAGTATCAGTCTCAGAAAAGACCCCTGGGCTCAGATTTCTTGGTTCTGTTGCTCTCCTTGCTCCTCTTTCTTGCTTAGCTTCCTTAGATATACAGACTTTTAGTATGTTTATCCTATATTATATGATCCCTGATGGATGATCAGCTTTACCAGGCCACAGAGGAAGACAATGCAGCCAGTCCTGATGAGACCTGATAAGCTAGGGCCAGATGGAAGGGAAGGAGGACCTCCCCTATCAGTGGACTTGAAGAAGGGCATGGGAGGAGATGAGGAAGGAAGGTAGGATTGGGAGGGAATGAGAGAGGGGGCTACAGCTGGGATACAAAGTGAATAAACTGTAATTAATATAAAAAATAAATAATTAAAAAAAGAAATGAGTCACACATAAAACCCTGGCTTCTTTGTTTTCAGTGTCCTGAAAGAACAGGGAGAGCAGATTGAATTTACTATGATTTCAGAATCTCTACTGAAAACTTATTCTCATTCTTTATCTTTTTGACATCAATGTAGTACATGTAGAAATACATTTATTTTGTTTTTTTTTAAATCATTTTCAACACGTCTGTCTTCTAAATGTGTGCAATTTCTACTGTGAGCATACTATATCTTGTATAGTAGTCATATAGAGATGTATAGACCACCATTTCAGATTTCTCTGTCAGGGTTCTTAGGGTATTCTCTCCTGAATTTTTGTTTTGTTTTGTTTTGTTTTGTTTTGTAGAACACTATGTACAATAAAAACCAGCAGCAGAGGAGCTTTGGGAAACCTTCTGCTTGCATGCAAATACTGTCTCCATTATTTCCTAATTATACCACCCTGAGCAAGTAAACAAGTGTCACTTTAAGGTCATATGAAAGTATAGAAAAGATAAATAAATACATACTGTGCTGGCTAGTGTTTATGTCAAGTTGACACAGCTAGAGTCATTTTAAAGAAAAAAACCTCAACTGAGAAGATCGGCATGTATGCAAGCCTATAGGGCATCTTCTTAATTAGTGATTAGTGTTGGAGGGTTCACCTGTTGCAGCTGGTACCACCGCTGTGTCTTGAGTCCTATAAAAAAACAGACTGAGCATGCCAGTAAGCAGTGTTCCCAGAGCTTCTGCATAAATTCCTGCCCCCAGGTTCCCACCCAGTTTGAGTTCCTGCCTTGGTTTTCCTCATTGAATTGTGATTTAGGGTATCCAAGCCAAATAAACTCCTCCCCAAGTTGCTTTGGTCATGGTGTTTAATCACAGCAATAAAATCCCTAATACACACACACACACACACAGCAACACAAATTAAAGATCATGTAAATAGCTGTTATTACTGTATTATATTTTAAATACTATTTTCAGTTTGAAATTTCCTAATTATAACAATAGATCGGTTGATTGTAAACAATCAATCAAAAGAATTAAATGTCATGAAAATCAGCTGCCCATCCTTTTTGATTGTATCCTTTTATATGCATATAAGTAGATGTCTTTATTTTTTAAATGTAGTATCTTAGGTCTTTTTCCCCTGAAATTAGTGAATAAATAACATAATTAATAACATCTTTTTTTTCCTGTTGTGGTGCTGAATTTTAAACCCAGGGTCCAGGTTAACATCAGATGACTGAGCTGAGTCCCCACCATAACCTTGAAAGTAAAGTATATGTTTTCCTTGTATAATTATCAGAGTTATACGCTCAGGAGTACTCAGTAAGTACTTACTGACCAAGCAATGTTAACTAATGCTCCAACCTCAATTATTTGCTCCTACCAGTTATTTGAAATTGTTGTTTTTTCCTCCTTTCCTAAAAATGTCACTGATTTTTCCTGCTTGAGTTCAACTTTTTTCTAATATTGAGCCTAGCATTTCCTTTTGATTTTATTGTGTTGTTTTCTCCCTAAACTGAAGCTATTTCTTGTCTCTTTTCTCCTCCCCCCTCTTTCCATATTTCCTCCCTTCACTCCCTTCTATTTTCCCCTCTATCCCCATCCCCTTTCCCTTGCCCTCTTCCCCCTCCCCTGCTTTCCTCACTGCCTCAGTTAACAGTTAACAGTCCAATGGGCTTTTT
>CM053749.1:26710682-26781889 GCA_028658305.1 Pachyuromys duprasi
GGATAGGACAGGAGCTCCACAAGGACCAAATATATCTGGACACAGGGGTCTTTTATGAGACTGTTTCTTCAACCAAGGACCATGTATGGATATAACCTAGAACCCCTGCTCAGACGTAGCCCATGGCAGCTCAGTATCCAAGTGGGTTTCCTAGTAAGGGGAACAGGGACTATTTCTGACATGAACTCAATGGCTGACTCTTCGACCTCCCCCTCCCCCCAGAGGGAGGAGCAGCCTTGCTAGGTCACAGAGGAGGACACTGCAGCCAGTCCTGAAGATACCTGATAAGCTAGGGTCAAATGGAAGGGGAGGACCTCCTCTATCAGTGGACTTGGAAAGGGGGAAGGAGGAGATGAGAGAGAGGGGGTGGGTTTGAGAGGGAATGAGGGAATAGGCTATAGCTGGGATACAAGTTAATAAACTGAAACTAATATTAAAAAATAAAAATTAAAAAAGAATTCCTTATTCTTTGAAGGTTCCTAAACTATTAAGCAATCAATTTGCCTACCCCCCAAGGCAAATATTTTCCCGTCTCTATTGATCTTTAGGTTGAGGAAACATGAAGTCTGTACTGTAGATGCATAAGTTGTTCCTGTTATTAAAATCATATCTTTTGAATTCTCTAAAGTAGCGCAGTTGAAGTTACTAGGGTACTCAATCATCTTTCCCAGGGACCATGACTAAGTAGACACACATTGTTCTACGTGACCTGACTATAAATGCAGAGGCTTGGGTGCTCTGCATTTGTTGGCATGTAGAATGTTGACTCCCTTTTTAGATCCAGTTTCTGCAAAACCACTCCTCTAAGCATTTGCATAAAAACTATCAGAAACTTAGACAATTAAGAAAGGGTGAATATAAATTTGGAAAGAGTAAGAAATCTCTAAAGATAACAAGGCAATATGCTTCACATGAACCTAAAACTCCAAGTATTTTACATAACAATATTAGAAGTAATCAATGAGCTAATGTGAAAGTAACATTACGTGTGAAAGAAACATTTAAAAATAAAGAAGTTTACATGAGTAAAAATAGAGTGAATAAAATGAAAGATTGCTTGTCCGATTCCAGATGCCAGAAACATAAATTCTCATAATAAAATTGAAAAGTCTGAAATGTTTTCCAGAATTTCAACATTTCCCACATGTGTTGACGACTTCAGAGGTGACTCTCCTGGTTGCTAGCTCTTGAGATAGACCAGCAGGGCTGAACAAGAGCTGAGGAACACAGCAGGGAAGATAAAATAGGACTTACAAGTAAGGAGCTCTAGCTATCAGAAGCTGAAGCCCAAGGATTTCATGTCTGAGTCACAGTTGTCCAGGAGACGATATTCTAGTATGATCACCACATAGGACCCACTGGAAGCTAGTAGAGTAACCACAACAGAGCCTGGTACGGTACCATAATTTCTGTTTCTGGTGTTGTTTTTATCAAAGACAAAATGTGAATTAGAGCCTAAGACCACAAGGAGCTCGTTCAGGTAACACAAAATAATATTGAGTTTTTATTTTATTAAGAAATTAGTTTTCATAAAATAATGCCCTGCCCTTAATATTCTTTTACTAAATTTATCTCTATGTTGAGTATATTTATAATTATCTCTAAGTTATAGCTTTTTGTGACTCTACACTTTAGCAGTTCAAAATAGATCCATAGAATACAAAATTATATCTCATATACATGAAGATAACTTTCTGCCCATAGGGTTTTTTAAAAATCATTCTGCAAATTGTAGCATATTCCTTTTGAGTCTCTCTCCTTAAGAGATATTTTCACCAGATCCTCAATATGACTGAAAAAGAGCATTTATAAACAATAAGTGTCTCTACTTTAATGGAATAGCAAGAAGAAAGAAAATCTCATCAGTCATTTTGTTGATGTCAATGTTAAATGTCACCATGATATTTGATAACTGCTTTGCAAACACTGAATGATTTGCCTTTAGTCTCTTGGCATCACATCAGGTTTCTTCTTATGACCTAATTATCATCTTATTGGAAAGACACAGGAAGCAAGGCTCCTGTCATGGAAGCTAAGATACAACCTCAAGATACAGCTCGATGGTTTAGCTCACATTTTACATATGCAGAAGGCTCACTACTTATTAAAGCCATTTCGAAAGATAGAGTTGTTAGCCCAGATTTGATTCTCATCATGAACACTACAATAATTTTACAGTATTATAAAGCTGTCCACCTCAATTGGAAACCATTTGTCATTAGATACTTTAGGATTCTTATATGTGAAATTTGTGATTTAAAATGGATGAACTTAATTTGGGGATCTCAGGCTCCCTCCAGGATTATAAAAAGACTTTTTCTTATGACAAATGTGTGCCATCTTTTATTAATCTAATATAATCTCAATTGAAAATGAAAGGCTCAGAAAATGGTTTATGGGTCTCTAAAATATGTACTTTGGGACCATTTTAACACATTTAATATTATGATCATTCTCTTTATTAGCAATAACTCTTTTGAAAGGAGAGCACTAATCTGATCGCTATACAAAATTATTTTTATCTAGGTTATTGAAGAAAAAGAAGTTACTGAAACCTATCTAGAAGTTACTTAGTAATCACCATGGGAATCAGTTTTTTGAAATTCATGTAGACAACTGTCCTGCTTTCCAAAACAGAATTGAAAACAAGATGGTTTGGTAAAATGAATTTTATATTTGGTCCATCCTAGTATCTCTAGCAAACCCCTAAAAAGGTTGTAGATCAAATAAAATTCAACAATTCAGCAAACCAACAGAATAAAGAGACACTTAAAAAAAAAGGCAGGTGGCATAGACAATAACATCAAGAAAATGTGAAGGTGTTCATTAAGTTTGTTTTTAAAGGGATTTTTGGTTTAGGAGGTTGGTTTCATTTTGAGACAGGGTTTCTCTGTATGTAGCTTTGGCTCTCCTGGAACTGCTTTGTAGACCAGGCTGGTCTCGAACTTAAGAGATATGCCTACCTCTGCCTCCTGAGTGTTGGGATTAAAGTGCCCAGCTACACGTCTTAAGTTTTATGCAGAGCACACTGTAGGTATCCAGGTTAAACACACACATATCTAAAGAACTGAAACTAGGATTCACTGATAACAGCATCATGTAACATTTTAGCCGGGATTACCTTATTCAATTGTTTTCTAGTTCTATTTATTTATCTAGAAATTTATTTATTATTTATTTATTTACAAATAACAAAGTCCCAGCATATAAATGTAGCACAATTTCATTATCCCTTCATAAACTGATAGATGTCTATCTAGGCTAGTTCCATTTCCTAGCTATTGTCAACAGAATAGCAACAAATTCTGGAAGTGGGAAAACCTGACTTGTCTATATTGATTGTTATCTAGGATCTGCATATGAGAAACATATTGGTTTTGTCTTTGTGAGTCTGAGTGATCATACTTACTATAGCATTTCCCAGATCTGTAAGTTTTATACAAATTTCATTATTTACTTTTCCTTATAGCTGAATAAAACTCCACCGTGTATGTGGGCCACATTTTCATTATTCTTTTGTTCCATGTATCTAAGCTTGTTCCCTTTCTTTGCTACTGGGAACAGTGCAACATTAAATGTGGATAAGCAAGCATCTCTGTGGTAGAACACAAAATCCACGGAATATATAAGTGGGCACGGTCATACATTCATCTATTTTTAGCTTTTTGGGAAAACATCTTGCTTTACATAATGACTGTAATAGACTGAATTCCCTCCAGCCACGAATAAGGATTCCTCTTTCCTTATGTCTCAGTCGGCATTTGTTGTCATCTCCTTCTTGATGACAGCCTTTTTGAAATGGAATCTTAACATAGTTTTGATTTTCATTTGCCAAATGAAGAAAGATTCTGAATACTTCTGATAAACTTACAAAGCCCTTTATGTTCCTCCTACTAAAATCTGTACACCTGAAGAAACTAATCAAGAGGGAGGACTGTGGCTAAAATGCTCAGTCCCCATCCAGAAAGGCAAAGAAGATGGACATCAGAAGAAGGAGAAAACAGGAAACAAGTCAGGAGCCTGCCACAGAGGGCCTCTGAAAGGCTCTGCCCTGTAGACTGTCAAAGAAGATGCTGAGACTTATGGCCAACCTTTGGGCAGAGTGCAGGGAATCTTATGAAAGAAGTGGGAAATAGTACGATCTGGAGAGTACAGGAACTCCACAAAGAGAGCAACAGAACCAAAAAATCTGAGCACAGGGGTCTTTCCTGAGACTGATGCTCCAAACAAGTACTGTGCATGGAGATAACCTAGAACCGATGCACAGATGTAGCCCATGGCAGTTCAGTGCCTAAGTGGGTTCTATAGTAATGGGAGCAGGGACTGCCTCTGACATGAACTGATTGGCCTGCTTTTTGATCACCTACTAGGCCACAGAGGAAGACAATGCAGCCACTCCTGATGAGACCTAATAGACTAGGATTAGAAGGAAGGAAAAGAGGACCTCCACTACCAGTGGACTTGGGGAGGGGCATGCATGGAGAAGGAGGAGGAAGAGAGGGATTGGGAGGGGAGGGAGGAGGGAGCTACAGGGGGGCTACAAAGTGAATAAAGTGTAATTAATAAAAAATAAATACAAAAAAGAGTGAAAACAGTCTATTTCCTTAGCCTTTTGTTGACTGGCAGACTTTGGGTGTTTAATTTTTGCAGTTCTTCATATAGTATAGGTATTAACCTACTCTCTTAAACATAGCCAGTAAAGATTTCCCCTAAATCTCTGCAGTTTCTCTACACTCTGCTGACAGTTTCTTTTCCTGTAGTGCAACATTTTAATTTTATGTAGCCTCATGTTCCATTGTTACTGAGATAATGCTCAGAAAGCTCTTGTCTATTTCTATATCTTGAAATGAACTTCCTGTTTTCTTCTAGCACTAGCATGGTTTGGGGTTTAAATTAACATCATTGATGTATCATGAATTTATTTTTTTGTACTGCCTCCACAATGAAACCTTCATGACACTGGAAAAAGAAATTTAAAATACCAGATGATGGAAAGACTTTCCATACTTCTGGATTGGTAGGATTAATATTATGAAAATGGCTGTATTATAAACACTCTACAAATTCAATGCAACCACCTTCAAAATCCCAATGGTATTCATCACAAAATGAAACATATCAATCCAAAAGTTCGTGTGGAAACACAAAAGATCCAAATAAACAAGGGAGTCCTTAGCAGAATGACCGATGCTGGGGGTGTCACAATACTTGGTCTTAATTTATACCATAGAGCTACAATGAGAAGGACAGTATGGTACTCTCAACAGAAACAAATACACAGAACAATGGAGCATCCTTAAGTAGATCTGCACAGCAACATATAGCAATGCCCTCAATTGGCTGGACTCAGTCGTAAGGTTATTGCTAAGGATCCACCATCTACATTTAGGGTTAGAACAGAGGACTTGATGAGATGAATGCCATGCTTCCTCCCTACGTACTGGCTGTGAGATTATCTACATAAAGATCAGAGTGCATTTCTGAGGGTTTTGAGCCTCCTACAGCATGGCAACTGGGTTCCAGAGAGAAACAAACAAACAAAGAAAAAACACAAAAGCAAAATTCCTTAAATGCTGTTTCATTATGTATAAGTTCTGAGATTTCATTATATGAGATATAGTCCCACTGTGGTGGATTCTTGGCTGAAAATATTGAATATAATCAAAACTTTAGAGTGAATTTTCAGATAAGGACGTTGCATCCACAGGGACAAATTCGATGGACGTGGCTAAAAGTGATAAATGAGTGAAATATTAAAGATAAATGAAAATAGGCTTTGTAAATAGTCAGTGCTCAATACTATGTATATACTCACCTTGGTCCCCACACTGCTGGCTTTAACATTCGGCAGGATACAACACGGTCTGTAATTTGGAGTGTGGCCCTCAACACTGTCCTCTTAAATGTTGTGTTGTCAGTATTATTGAGCACTTTGAAAGACTAACAACAACAACTAACTGTTGTTTGTAAAGAAAATCACATTGTACCTCCCAGGTTGTCATTTGAGGTATTAGGAAAACAGCCCAGAGTAAAGTAGAAGTCTACACAACCCCATTTTCATAAGGTTAGAAAATGCAAACTGGAGGTGTGATTCCGAGGGCCAGAGCTTTTGCTAGGTAGTAGGTACAATTCCTAACACTGTAAAAAGTAATTTTAGTTGTACATAAATTGAGAGTTTAATGTTTTTCTTGAAAGGAACTGGAAGGCTTTTCAAGAGGATTCACCAGCTATGTTGCTCAGGGAAAACACTGGATGCACAAATGATTTGAGATCTTAGATAGACAATGATTATTTTTATCATAAGCCTGTCTTATGCAGTTCTTAGAATACATTTATCTTAAAAATGCATTACTACTTAGCTGAAAGTCAAATGTAACCTAATATTCTATATGTTCATCTGCTAAACTGAGAACAGTGATAGCAGTGGAAATGGAGTTCACTGATTCAAGGGTACTGCAGTACTGCAGTACTGCAGTGCACTGCATTGACTTAATTGTAAACAACACATTGAGATGTTCGATGCTGCCAACCTGATATGTACAGCACTGTCTGAAAGTTTCAATTTCTTCTTTGGTGTGTTGTATCCATAGGAAATACTGCTGACATAACAACTCAATTCAGGACATAGTGATTCTAAACATACTGTATTACCAGATGTAATTACTAATTACACAATTACACCATTGCCTTGTCCCAGGCAAAGTACAGACCTGACTCAAATTAAACTACTGCTTTTCCAAATTATTGATAGATAGAGAGCCTACTCTATGGGGTAAATATGATCCAAAGTATCTTCCAAGCCAACTTTGCCACAACTTCTGTCTGAAAAATACAAGAAATAAGTTTTTCTTGGAACTGAAATGACAAAAATGTAACTGAGAAGGAAATATATTTCTCTCCGAGACAACTTTTAGTATTTTAAATAACATATAATTACATAATATGTCATCTAGAGTACACTTTCAGAATCAAATTGCCCAGATTTTTAGCCACTTCTCCTAAAGTTCTTTGTCTCTGCATAAATTTCCCAATTTCACAGTCTCAATTTCTTCTCTGCAAAATTAAAAATACCTATAGATACTCATGCATTACTTTATTTTAAGAGTTAAGTGAGATGCTTCGTGTAAGACACTGAACTATGATTAAACACTTGTCCTCAGCTATTCCCCGTAATAATGCCAGCACAGAAAGAAATGATTAGAAGGCAAACATGGCCATGTGACACTAGAGATATGCACCACAAAAATGTACAGAATTATTCTGTCAGTTGTTATCCTTAGTTTCTTTTCTTCTTTTCTTTTTTTGGTCTTTGTTTTTCTTTTTAAATTTATATATTTTTTTATTTATTACATTTTACTCATTTTGCATCCTAGCTGCAGCCCCCTCCATCATCCCCTCCCAATCCCATCCTCCCTCCCTCTTCTCCTTCCATGCCACTCCCCAAGTCCACTGATAGGGAAGGTCCTACTCCCCTTCCCTCTGACCCTAGCCTATGAGGTCTCATAAGGACTGGCTGCATTGTCTTCCTCTGTGGTGTGGTAAGGTTGTCCCACATCCTCAGATGGAGGTGGTCAAAGAGCCAGCCCATGAGGTCAGGTTAGAGATTTCCCCTATTCCCCTTACTAGGGAACCCACTTGAGCTGCTATGGTCTATATCTGTGCAGGGGTTCTACATTATGTATGTGAATGATCCTTTGTTGGAGTGTCCATCTCAGAAAAGACCCCTAGGCCCAGATTTCTTGGTTCTGTTGATCTACTTGAGGAGCTTCTGACCCCTTGAGGTCTTTCTAGCTCCCTCTTCTTTCATAAGATTCACTGCACTCTGCCCAAAATTTGGCTATGATTCTCAACATCTGCTTTGATACCCTACTAGGTAGAGTCTTTCAGAGGCTCTGTGGTAGGCTCCTGTCCTCTCCCATCCTTTTCCCCACTACTGATGTCTATTCCAATTGCCTTTCTGAATGAGGGTTGAGCATCTTACCCAGGGTCTTCCTTCTTGATTAGCTTTTTTAGGTGTACAGATTTTAGTATGTTTATCTTATATGCATAATATCCACTTATAAGTGCGTATACCATATGTGTCTCTCTGCTTCTGGCATACCTCACTCAGGATTATTTTTTCCAGTTCCCACCATTTGCCTGCAAATTTCATGATTTCCTTGTTTTTAGTTGCTGAGCAGTATTCAATTGTGTAAATGTACCACAATTTCTGTATCTATTCCTCAACTGAGGGGCATCTGGTATGTTTCTAGATTCTGTCTATAACAAATAAAGCTGCTACGAACATGGTTGAGCAATGTCCTTGTGTACTTGAGCATATTTAAGACATATGCCTAGGAGTAGTATAGCTGGATCTTGAGGTAGCACTATGCCTAATTGCCTGAGAAAGCTCCAGACTGATTTCTAAAGTGCTTGTACAAGTTTACATTCCCACCAGCAGTGGAGGAGGGTTCCCCTTTCTCCACATCCTTTCCAGCATGTGTTGTCACTTGAGTTTTTGAGCTTAGCCATTCTGATGAGTACAATGTGAAATCTCAGGGTCATTTTGATTTGCATTTCTCTGAGGACTAAGGATGTTGAGCATTTCTTTTTTTTTCTTTTAGTTTTTAAACTGTTTTTAATATTAGTTACAGTTTATTGACTTTGTACCCCAGCTGTATCCTGCTCCCTCATTCCCTCCCAATACCACCCTCCCTCATCTCCTCCCTGCCCCTTTACAAGTCCACTGATAGGGGAGGAGCTCCTCCCCTTTCATCAGACCCTGGTTTATCAGGTATCTTCAGGAATGCCTGCAAAGTGCTCCTCTGTGGCATAGCAGAACTGCTCTTTAAGTGTTTCTCTGCCATTCGATATTCCTCTACAGAAAATTCTCTGTTTAGCTCTGTACCCCATTTTTAATTGGATTACTTGATTTGTTGCTGTTCAACTTTGAGTTCTTTATATATTCTGGCTATTAGCCTACTGTCAGATATAGGGTTGGTGAAGATTCTTTCCCAACTGTAGGCTGTTGCTTTGTTCTGATGACAGTGTCCTTTCCTTTATAGAAGCTTTTCAGTTTCATGAGGTCGCATTTATTGATTTTGATCTTAGAGCCTGTGCTGTTGATGTTCTATTCAGAAAGTTGTCTCTTGTGCCAATGAGGTCAAGGCTCTTCCCCATTTTTTCTTCTAACAGGTTTGGTTTGTCTGGTTTTATGCTGAGGTGTTTGATCCACTTGGACTTTAGTTTTGAGCAGGGTGATTATTACGGATCTATTTGCACTTTTCTACATGTTGATATCTAGTTAGTCCATGTGGAAAGATGCAAATATCTTTTTTCTTAAGCAATTTAAAGAATTTTATTAAAGTATAATTACATCAATTTCCCCTTTTCTTTCATCCCCCCCGATATCTTCCATATCCGTTTCCACTAGTCCTTCTCAAACTGATAGCTTCTTTTTCATTGATGATTATTGTTACACACACATGTAAATTCAACTTACTGCATCTATTTAGTATCGCCGGTGTATATGTTGTATTGGGTAACCAATTAGGATACTCCTTCCTGAGAGAGATTAATCTTCCTCTCTTAAAAATTGTTAGTTGTCTGCAGTTCTTTGTCTAGTAATGGGAACCCATAGGATTTCTCTCTTCTGTGTTAGCTTTTCTGATGGTATTCAAGTTAATTCTCCTTCTCTCTGGAGTCATTGTCTGTTGTTCTTTCTCTACATAGCCATCAGAACCCATGAGATTTCCCCCTTCTTTGTTAGAATATCTGTTTGCATTCAAGTTAAACCCCGATTAAGCCTTTTGAAACATGTGTCCAAAGTTTAGGGTGTCTTAAGCAATAGGCACTTGCCTTCAACCCCTAAGAGGCAACCAACGGCAATGGCAAGAACCTATATTTTGAGTTGAGTCACTTGGACTCCCCTGAACAACAACTCCAATGGTGGATCTTGTGCCTGGAACTGAAGGATGGCCATATTGGATAGTCTAAGTTTTTGTGAGAACATTTTCAGTGTATTTTAAATACAAGTTTTTCTTAATTTTTGAAAATTTTATGCAGTATACTTTAATATTTATTCCTCAAGTCCCTTCCACCTAAATCCTACCTCACCCATGTACAACTCCTTATAGCATTCCAACTTCATGTCCTTCTTATTTTATGTAATCCATTGGGTCAAATTAGTGTTTGGTATAAGGTCGTCCAATGGAGTGTTGTTGATCTCCCACAGGCTACACCATTCAATGGAGTGTGGTTGATGTACTGTGGCCTACCTGACTCTCCAACTCACAAAAGTCATCAACTGTCAAATGCGCCTCAGTTAGTATTTGGAACTTATAAACTCTTCTTCCATGATGAAATGATGACCAGCCTGATCTTTTGAAGGCAACCAAAGGTTTCATGGACTCATTAGTGCAAGCAGTCCCATTATGCCTGGAAGATGGTGTTTCCTTATGGTCTTTCCCAGCTTCTAGCTCTTACAGTCTTTAGTCCTTCATCTTTAATGGAATCTGAGCCTTGGGAGGTAGGAATATAAATATATCATTGGCCAAGTATTCCATTTATTCTTTAAACCAAATTTGTCCTCTAAACCTGACCAATTCTGAATTTCTACATTAGCCAAGATCTGTAGGCATAAGGTTTTTGTGTAATTCCAATGCTGATTTCTGTACCCCCCACATCTGCTTACAATCCTTGTTCTGAGAATATTCTTTCTCAATGTTGTTTAAATACTGCTCACCAATTGTCCCCTGTTATTCCAATAAAGCATCTTACGGTGAATTGGCAGCCAAAGGAGGAGAAGTTAGAAGAGAAAGAAGGGAGATTCAGCCATGAACAGGTGTGCAGAGGACATGAGGAGAGATAGCTGAGTTAGAAAGTTACAAAATGCAAGTATTACTGGGATATACACTGAGAGGAAGACAAATAAACTCAGAGGGTTAAAAATAGATTAATAGTGGCTCAGTTCTTGTGCTGTGAAGCTTGTTAAAATAATATAATAGAGACTCAATTATTTGTGTGATAGCTGGGTTAAGAGAGAAACTGAGGAACAAAGAAGTCATATAAAAATAACCTTAACAAAGATCCACTGAACAAAGTTCTCTAATGAAGTCTGAGAGCTGCACTGAACTATAGGTAGGAATAAAGTTTAGAAGGCAGATAGAATCTATATTCATTTAACAGGATAATAGGAATAGGTCTACCACTGGGCCAAATGAGCTCCTCAACCATTGATTCTTGATCATATTTATGGTGTTAGACACATGTTTTCTCCTGTGGAGTGGGACCTAAGATATTAAGAACATGGTCAGCTTCCCTTGATAGCGCTTCTGCTGCTATTGCACCTCTGGGAACATCTTCTCATGCCAGTCGTCACGGCAGTTCACAAGTTTCATATATTGGTAAGACTATTGAAACTCCCAGCCTTAGCTTCTAATATAGCTGTAAGAGATACCAGCAGGGAGGAAGTTTTCTGGTCAACACCAAGTTTCTTTCTACATGTCTTGTGACCAACATATGTGATGTCTTCACCAATGATACCTTACCATTAAGTTCCAGTGGGCAGTCAAAAGCAGTGATAATGGCCTGTACTGTTTTTTGTGGAGTCCTATGACCTATGAGACCAACAACTTGAGAGGAAGTATCCTACATATAGAATTATTTCATTTGTTTCCTTCTTTCTTTTGGCAGCCTACAGCTTCTGAGAGGAGCATTAACATTTGTGTAGGATAATTCAAATTAAGCTTTTTATATAAATATAATCATAGAAAATATAAAATTGAAGATTACCGTATGCTTTTTCAAACATCCTCAGTCTTCATTATATCACCGCATTCCTTTCTCTACAAGTCTCTTTGCTTTCATTACTCTGCCTTTTTAAACATGCCTCATCAATGTCCCTGTTGGCAACTTTTAAGGAACACTAGTCAGGTGTGCCCTAACAAATTCATTTCTCTTTCACAGTGACAGAAAATGTAATCATGGCATCCGAATAAGAGCATATATGTATTTCTTGGAACAAAGGAGAATAAAAAGTATAATTACCATAAAATCCACTGGAATCACATATGTGATTTGGAGGTAGTATAGGAAAGAAAAGACTGCATAAAGAAAACAATGAGCCTTGTATATATCAAAGCAGGAGTGGAAGGCCTACCTACCTAGAAAAACTTAAGACTTCTAGGAATGTTGGAATAAATGATTATGTGAGACAGGATGCTGGTTACAGGCCAAAGGCAATATGTATCTGTGAATATATCATAGTAGAGATATTTGAGCCAAAAAGTTGAAGGGCTGCCAAGAAGGCAATTGCTCTGAATTTTGACTTTACCCAGTGTCACCTGCAGAGTTATTCTGGTGACAAATTGTTGCTGACTGCTTTCTAATTTGTCACGTATTTTATTATCAATTGTTGTTTAGCTCTTATTTAAATCTTAGTTTGGAATAGCAGTCTATATTTTTAATATGAGTATTTAAAGTTAACATCTCATTTTGAGAGAAACTCTCCGGTACTCGTAACTCCTATCTTACCTAATATTTAGATACATTTATACTATCTCTCAAAAAATGATAACCCAACATTTTTTTCTCTCACTAAACCTGATTTGTAAGCTCCATATCTGCAGGTGTGTCCCTGGATGTCCCACTAGCCTTGCAAACTTACCCTCTTCTAGTAGTCTCATTTATCTCTCTGTCTTTTTTGCCCAAACACCCATCTGCTCTCTATTAAAGATGAGACAACCCCATCTTTTTGTTCCTTTCTTTACATACAACTCATAAATATAGACTTCCACTCCTTTCAATTGCTCTTCTGATATTTTACAGCAAAACGGATTTTCTTTCTCTAATTGACAGTTATTTGAACCTGGGGAAAATGTAAATCTACAACACTATATAATCCATAATAGTGCCCTTGCCTTTTCATAATTCAGCACTTCTATATATTTAGATTAAACTCATATACTCCTAAATAAAGTCATTTCAAACTGTTTGGACCAACCTCATACAAACTCCTTTCTTTTATGGGACGTCTGCTTTTATTTATTTATTTTTTTAGCTCTTTATGATATACACCTAAATATAAAGAATTTTTACCTCCAAAATTTCCAAACACATTAAATCCTTGTTAATATTTAAACATGTCCTCCTACTTGTAGAACTTCTCTGTTAATTTCTTGGTGAAGGCAAACAGAATACAATGAAAACTAGATAATGTGTAGACTAAATAAATGCCCCTAAGGAATTAAAGGGTGTACTTTTAAGGGGACAGATTTTTGTAAAGAACACCATCTGCTATTTAGAATATTGATGTTTTAAATCAAAACCTAAAACAGGTATTATTAAATAATTTCAAAGTAAGCATTGAAACAAATTCTTAAGCTGTGACAGCATATCCTTATTTACACTAATAATGGCCTTTGTGAATGCCCTTCTGACAAGTTTTATAACACTTATAAAATTTTTACAAGACATTGCTACATAAGTTTTGTATACCATTTTTTCTCTTCATAATTTTCCTCAGAATAACTTCATGCCTTGTCTACATCAGAGAAAGAATATTGAGAGGGAATGATGCTAGGATATTGTTCTTTCTAGAGCATATTTTGCTATCTGATATTCCTCTTCTTAGCTGCAAGGCATGGCCATGTCTGTACCCCCAAGAAAGTTTTCAAAGTTTAGGAAAGATGGTGAGCCACTGGCCATAATTGTTAGTGTTCACCTGACTATAGCACAGCTGGTGTGGGAAGGTCCGTGCAGATGCCAGTAGCCATGTTGAACCACACATGGAACATCTTTTCTCATTTCCAGCAAGACGAATTACAGACCCTTAGTTTTTATTTGTTTTCAGCAAGATCCAGAACAGATGGCTTCTATCTGAGAAAATTTCTGGTTCTGTACCCAACAACCTCTACACCTAGCACCCCACTTTGTGAACACCCAGGAGTTGTGTGACTTTTTCATAGAGCAGCATGGATAAGCATCTGCTTACCCTAGATAGGGCACCAGTGATAGGCTAAAGAAAACAATTTCATACAAGTCCAGTTTGTTAAGCCAGTGAGTTTATTAGGGATATTTATAGCAGTATAGGTGAAGAGTTACTGGGTGATGATCCCTAGAGCTCCCTGCAAACTTGCAGTCACCTCATTCAATCATTTCTTGTTCTCCTCAGCAAATGTTTACTCTTTCATAATCTCACAGATGGGTCTTGTCAGTGTTGTATATTTCAGGAGCGTCTTGTCCCTTATAAATGTAATTTATTTTCTGAGGCTTATAAGCTTTATTCACTTCCTGAATTTCAAAAGTCCCCCCTCATTATTGTATAAAAGAATGCTTCCATTTGGAGGAAATAGCTACGTAATAGCTATGTAATCATGTGCAAAATTTCTTAGGTCATAAATTGCTATAACACACCACTAAACTGTGAATCTGCCTTCTGGTACTTTCCTTGTAAAATTCCAAGTGGTAAGATACTGATCAAATTTTATGACATTAGTATTTTTGCTGGGTTGGTTTTTTTTTTTTTGAGATTTTAACATCTTTATTTTGTAATTTTTTATTTATTATACTTTATTCACTTTGTAGCCCAGCTGTAGCCTCCTTCCTTATCCCCTAAAAATCCTACCCTCCCTCCCTCTTCTCCTCCCATGCCCTTTCCAGAGTCTATTGATAGAAGAGGTCCACCTCCCCTTCCATCTGACCGTAGCCTATCAGGTCTCACCAGAACTGTCTGCATTGTCTTCCACTGTGGCCTGGTAAGGCTGCTACTCCCGACCCCCAGCACAAACACATTCAGGGGAGGTAATCAAAGAGCCAGCAACTGAGTTCATGTCACCCAGAGACAGGCCCTGGTTCCCATTACCAGAGTACCCACTTGGACACTGAGATGCCATAGGCTGCATTTGTGCAGGGGTTCTAGTTTATCTCCATGCATGGTCCTTGGTTGGAGTGTCAGTCTCAGAAAAGATCACTGGGCCGAGATTTTCTGGCTCTGTTGCTCTCCTTGTGGAGCTCCAGTCACCTCCAGGATTTTCCATCTCACACTTCTTTCATAAGATTCCCGGCACTCTTTTGTGTTTGAGTGAAAGGTTCTGTAGATGTCTGTAAGGTCCGTTTCATTCATGACCTCTGTTAGAATCATTGCTTCTTTGTTTAATTTCTGTTTTGTTGACCTGTCCTTTGTTGAGAGTAGGGTGTTGAAGTCTCCCACTATTTATATGTGGAGATCTATGTGTGGTTTAAGTTTTATTAATGTTTCTTTTACAAGTGTGGGTGCCCTTGTATTTGGGGCATAGATTTTTCAGAATTGTGTTGTCTTCTTGGTGGAATTTTCTCTGATGAGAATGAAATGAACTTCCCTATCTTTTTTGATTAATTTTGGTTGAAAATCTATTTTATTAGACATTAAAATGGCTGTTCCTGCTTGCTTCTTGGGTCCATTTCCTTGGAAAACCATCTTCCAGCCCTTAACTCTCAGGTAGTATCTATCTTTGGGAATTAGGTGTGTTTCTTGTATGCAATAGATTGTTGGGTCTTATTTACACATCCATTTTGTTAGTCTGTGTTTTTTTATTAGAGAGTTGAGTCCACTGATGTTGAGAGAGATTGATGACCAGTAGCTGTTAGATGCTTTGATTTTGCTGTTAGTGTGGTAGTGTGTTTGTGTGCTTGACTGCTTTTAGTTTTGCCATAGTGAGGCTATTAATTTCCTGTGTTTTGCTGTGTGGAGAAAGAGGAGCAATCCTACATTGCTTGTGGAAATGAAAACTTGTACAGCCACTCTGGAAATCAATCTGGTACTTTCTCAGACAATTAGGAATAGTGCTTCCTCAAGATCCAGCTATACCACTCCTGGGCATATATCCAAAAGATGCTCAAGTACACATCAAGGACATTTGGTCAACCATGTTCGTAGAAGTTTTATTTGTAATACACAGAATCTGGAAACATCCCAGATTTTCTGCAATGGAGGAATGGATACAGAAATTGTGGTACATTTTCACAATGGAATACTACTCAGCAATTAAAAACAAGGAAATCATGAAATTTGCAGGCAAATGGTGAGAACGAGAAAAGATCATCCTGAGTGAGTTATCTAAGAAGCATATAGATACAGATGGTGTACGCTCACTTATAAGTGGATATTAGACATGTAATATAGGATAACCACACTAAAATCTGTACACCTAAAGAAGCTGATCAAGAAGGAGGACCCTGGGGAAGATGCTCAACCCTCATTGAGAAAGGCAAATGGGAGAGACAGAGGAAGAGGAAAAAAAGAGAAAAGAAAACAGGAGTATACCACAGAGGGCCTCTGAAACACTCTACCCAGCAGGGTGTCAAAGCAGATGCTGAGACTCATAGCTACACTTTAGGTAGAGTGCAGGGAATCATTCTTTTTTCGTTCTTAAAATTACATTTAATTAGTTTTTTATTACACTTTAATTCACTTTGTATCCCAGCTTTAGCCTCCTTCAGCCCCTCCCAATCACACTGTCCCTCCCTCTTCTTTTCCTATGTCCCTCACCAGCCCACTGATAGGGGAGGTCCTCCTCCCCTTCCATCTGACCCTAGCCTACCAAGTCTCATCAAGACTGGCTGCATTGTCTTCCTCTGTGGCCTGGTGAGGTTGCTCCCCACTCAAGGTGAGGTGATCAAAGAGCAGGCCACTGAGTTCAGGTCAGCAACAGCCAGTGTTCCCCTTGTAGGGAGTCCATTTTGAGACTGAGCTGCCATCTGAGCAGGGGTTCTAGGTTATCTCCATGAACGGTCCTTGGTTGGAGTATCAGTCTCAGAAAAGACCTCTGGGTCCAGATTTTCTGGTTCTGTTGGTTTTCTTGTAGAGTTCCAGACCCTTCCAGGACTTTCTATCTCCCCTTTCTTTTGTAATATTCCATGAATTCTGCCCAAAGTTTGGCTATAAGTCTCAGCATCTACTGTAATATCTTGCTGGGTAGAGTCTTTCAGAGGCCCTCTGTAGTAAGCACCTGTCTTGCTCCTGTTTTCACCTTCTTTCGATGACTATCCTGTTTGCCTTTCTGAATGATGATTGAGCATCTTACACAGGGCCTTCCTTCTTGCTTAGCTTCTTTAGGAATACAGATTTTAGTATGTTTCTTCTATATTATATCTAATATCCACTTATAATCGAGTATAAACTCTGTGTGTCTTTCTGCTTCTGGGATACCACACTCAGAATGATCTTTTCTAGTTCCCACCATTTGCCTGCAAATTCCCTTGTTCTTAATTGTTGAGCATTATTCCATTGTGTAAATGTACCACAATTTCTTCATTCATTCCTGAACTGAGGGACATCTTGGTTGTTTCGAGATGCTGGCTGTTATGAATAAAGCTGCTATGAACTGGTTGAGGAAATGGCCTGGTTGTGTACATGAGCATCTTTTGGATATATGCCTAGGGGTGGTATAGCTGGATCTTGAGGAAGCGTTATTCTTAATTGTCTGAGAAAGAGCTAGATTGATTTCCAAAGTGGTTGTACAAATTCACATTTCCACCAGCAATGGAGGAGGGTTCCCCTTTCTCCAAACCCTCTCCAGCATGCTTTGTCACTTGAGCTTTTGATATTAGCCATTCTGATGGGTGTAAGATGGAATCTCAGGGTTGTTTTAATTTGCGTTTTCCTGATGGCTAAAGACGTTGAGTATTTCTTTAAGTGTTTCTCTGCCATTTGATATTCCTCTACAGAGAATCCTCTGTTTAGCTCTGTACCCCATTTTTAATTGAATTACTTGATTTGTTGCTTTTTAACTTCTTGATTTCTTTATATATTCTGGATATTAGACCTCTGTAAGATTACAGAGTTGGTTACAATCCTTTCCAAATCTCTAGGGTGTTTTTTTATTCTGATGACAGTGTCCTTTGCTTTACAGAATTTCAATTTCATGAATTCCCATTTATTGATTGTTGATTGCTTTTGGTAATATGGCTATTTTCACTGTTAATCTTGCTAAGCCATGAGCCTGGGAGATCTTTCCATCTTCTGATATTTTCTTCTATTTCTTTCTTCAGAGACTGGAAGTTTTTTTCATGCAAGTCTTTGGTTTCCTTGGTTAGAGTTACATCAAGGTACTTTATGTCCTTTGTGGCTATTATGAAGGCTGTTGTTTCCCTAATTTCTTTCTCAGCCCATTTTTCTTTTGTATGCAAGAGGGCTTCCTTCTGATGTTTTTGAGTTAATTTTGTATCCAACCACTTTGCTGAAGTTGTTTATCAGTTGCAGGAGTTCCTGGGTAGAATTTTTTGTGTCACTCATGTATACTTTCATATCATCTGCAGATAGTGATACTCTGACTTCTTCCTTTCTGATTTGTATCACCTTGATCTTCTTTAATTGTATTATTGCTCTTGTGAGGACTTCAAGAACTATGTTGAAGAGATATGAAGAGAGTGGGAAGCCTTGCCTTGTCTCTGATTTCAGTGAGACTGGTTTAAGTTTTCCTCCATTTAGTTTGATGTTGTCTGTAGGCTTGCTGTATATTGTCTTTTCTATGTTTAGATAAGTGCATTGTATTCCTGGTCTCTCTAGGATTTTAAATAAAAACGAATGTTATATATTAGATGCATTTTCGATATCTAAGGAGACGATCATGTGTTTTTTTTTTCTTTCAGTTTGTTTATATGGTGGATTACATTGATGGATTTCCATTTATTGAACCATGCCTGCACACCTGGGATAAAGCCTACTTGCTCATAGTGGATGATATCTTTGATGAGTTCTTGGATTCAGTTTGAAAGTATTTTGTTGAGTATTTTTATCAATGTTTTGTTGGTATAATGTTCTTTTGAAATGTATACACCTTACCCTTGTTCATTCAAATGCTGATTTCTCCCCTCCACACATACACTCACGCACACTCTGATTTCAGTCTGTATATTGCATTGTAATACTTATTCTAAGCACCCTATCTCAACTTTGTGTAAACAGGCCAAAATAAAGCAACTGGCCACAATGTTGTGCAATGAGAGGAGCCAGAGGACAGGGAAGATGGGAGGAGCCAGAGGGCAGGAAATGAGTAAGAGGAGAAAGGAATAGAGAGCTAGAAGAAAGAGCTGGAGGACAGATCTTGGGGATGTGGAGCATGAACCAGACCTAAGATTTCACAAAAAACAATATAATGGGTAAAATCTAAATGTTAGGAAACTATGAGTGCTTGGAGGTTTAGGAGGGAGTAGCTATTGCTCAGCATTGTGTTCTAGGTCAACTAAGTAAACCCAGTCTCTGTGTGGTGATTTGGTTATACAACTGTTTAGGATTAACAGCAAGCTTTACCAGAAGATATATCAATAGTAACTATTGATAGCATTTACAACAATGTTCATAAGGGAGATTGGCCTGAAATTCTCTTTCTTTGTTAGGTCTTTGTGAGGTTTAGGTATCAAAGTGACTGTGAGTTTGGTGATGTTTCTTTTGCTTCTATTTTGTGGAATAGCTTGAAGAGTATTGGTGTTAGCTCTTTTTTTGAAAGTGTGGTAGAATCCTGTGCTGAAACCATCTGGCCCTGGGCTTTTTTTGGAAGTGAGACATTTCATGAATATTTCTATTTCTTTGGGGGATATAGGACTACCAATTTATAAATCTATTTACTTGATCTTGATTTAATTTTGGTAAATGGAATCTATCAAGAAAAATTTCCATTTCATTTATATTTTCAAATGTTGTGACATTTAGGCTTATGAAGTAAAACCAAATGATTGTTTAGATTTCCTCATGGTCTGATGTTATGCCCCCCTTTTCATTTCTGATTTTGCTGATTTGGATAGTGTCTCTCTGCCTTTTAGTTAGTTTGGCTAAGGGTTTGTCTATTTTGTTGATTTTCTTCAAGAACTAGCTCTTGGTTTTATCGATTCTTTGAAATGTTTTTCTTATTTCTAATTTATTGATTTCAGCCCTGAGTTTGATTATTTCCAGCCATTTACTCCTCTTGGGTGTGTCTGCTTTTTATATTTTCTAGGGCGTTCAGGTGAGCCGTTAAGTTGCTTGAGATGTTTTGAATTTCTTTTTGAAAGCATTTAATGCTATGAACTTTTCTCTTATCACTGCTTTCATTGTGTCCCATAAGTTTGGGTATATTGTGCCTTAATTTTCATTGAATTCTAGGAAGTCTTTAATTTCTTTATTTCTTCCCTGACCCATTGACTAGAGAGTTCTTTATTTCTTGCCTGTCATTGAGGCAAGTTTTGTTCAGTTTCCATGTGTGTGTAGGCTTTTTGTTGAGGTCTAGCTTTAGTCCATGGTGGTCAGAGAGGATACAAGGGATTATCTTAATCTTCTTTTATCTGTTGAGGCTTGCTTTGTGACCAACTATATGGTGTATTTTGGAGAAGGTTCCATGAGGTTCAGAGAAGAAGTTAAATTCTTCTGTATTTGGGTGAAAGTTTCTGTATATGTCTGTTAGGTCCATTTGATTCATGACCTCTGTGAGAATCATTGTTTCTTTGTTTAATTTCTGTTTTGTTGACCTATCCTTTGTTGAGAGTGGGGTGTTGAAGTCTCCCACTATTATGTTGTAGGAATCTATGTGTGGTTTATTTTCATTAATGTTTCTTTTACAAGTGTGGGTGCCCTTGTATTTGGGGCATAGATTTTCAGAATTGTGATGTCTTCTTGGTGGAATTTTCTTTTGATGAGTATGAAGTGACCTTCTCCATCTCTTTGATTAATATTGAATGAAAGTCTATTTTATTAGATATTAGAATGGCTGCTCCTGTCCATTTTCTTGGAAAACCATCTTCCAGCCCTTTACTCTCAGGTAATACCTATCTTTGGGACTTAGGTGTATTTCTTATATGCAACAGGTTCTTGGGTCTTGTTTATACATCCATTCTGTTAGTCTGCTTCTTTTTATTGGAGATGTGAGTCCATTGATGTTGAGAGAGATTAATGACCAGTGGCTTTTAGATCCTTTGATTTTGCTTTTGGTTGTGGTAGTATGTTCGTGTGCTTGGCTTTAGTTTTGCTTTAGTGTGTTTTTTTATTTCCCGTTTTTTTCCTGAATGTAGTTAGCTTTCTTGGGTTGTATTTTTCCTTCTAGTATCTTCTGTAATGCTGGACTTGTGAGTAGGTGTTGTTTAAATTTTTTGTTGTTGTTGAATTTCTTGTTTTCTCCATCTATGATTACTGAGAGTTTTGCTGGGTATAGTAGCCTAGGTTGACATTGTGTCCTCTTAGGATCTGCATGATATCCATCCAGGCCCTTCTGGCTGTCATAATCTGTGCTGAGAAGTCACTTATGATTCTGATGTGTTTGTCATTATATGTTACTTGGACTTTTTCCTTGCATCTTTTAGTACTTTTTCTCTGTTCTGTATGCTTACTATTTTGATTATTACGGGGTGGGAGGTTTTCTTTTGTGGTCTAATTTATTAGGTGTTGTGTAGGCCTCTTGTATGCTTATAGGCCTCCCCTTTAAATGGGAATTTTTTTTTTTGTGATTTTGTTGAATATATTTTTTGAGCCCTGAGACAGGAATCTTCTTTTTTCTCTGTTCCTATTTTCTTAGGTTTTGTCTTCATTTGTTTTCTTGGATGGTTTTTGTCAGGAACTTTTTAGATTTAACATTTTCTTTGACAGATATATCAATTTCTTTTATTGTATCTTCCACACCTGAGATTCTTTCTTCTTCTCTTGTAGTCTATTGCTTATGTTTACCTCTGTAATTCCTGTTTTCTTCCCTAAGTTCTTCCTCTCCATGATTTCCTCTATTGTGTTTTCTTTAATTTTTCCAATTCTATCTTCAGGTCTTGAACTGTTTTGTTGATTTCCTTCACCTGTCTGACTGTATTTTCCTGTTTTTCCTTCAATTCCTTCAGCTGTTTGTTTGAATATTCTTTTTTTTTATTTCTTTTAGTGATTTAATTATTTCCTCTGTGAAAGCCACACACTGTTTGGCTTCATCTTCCTATATTTCTGTATGGATGACCCTAATCTGTTTGACTTTATCTTCCTCTATTTCTTTACACATATTACTTGTGTCCTTGATTATCCTCTTCATAAGCATAGATGTAAGCTCATCTTGAATTTCACTTATGATAGGGCGTCCAGGGCTACTTGCCCCTGGATAACTGGGTTCTGGAGATGCCATATTGTTTTGGCTTTTGTTTGTTGTGCTTTTATAATGGCCTCTATCCACCTGGCTATCTCTGTTGTTGTCTATTAGTTTCTGGTGCATGCCGGAATCCTCCGGTGGGGAGAATCTCCTTGGCAGGAAGACAGTTTTTCTGGAAGGAGGTCTCCTCAGCTTTTTGGGTATGGTCACAAAATGTCCAGTACTTCTCAGGAATTGCAACAGCTCACCTCAGGTGTGTGGACCTGTGTGGTAACTGTGGTCATTGGTAGTCAGGGGTGCTATCCTTTCACCAAGAGAAGTCCTGGAGACGGCTGCCCTGCCGCTCTGAATTTAGTGAGCTGCTTCTGTCCTCACATTGTATTTGCTGGGCGGAGCCCTCTTGAAGAACCAGATAGCCCCTCGGTTTGGTCAGTTTGGCTAGGAATACTGGCTGATTCTGTGGATCCCAGACTTCTAGAGATCTGAGGTTTGAGCTCTATGCCGCCAGTCCTCAAGTGGTAATTAGTGGCAGGTGAGCACAGCACTCGTGTGTGTAGCAGGAGGCTACAGCTTGGAGGCTGAGAAACACAATCGTTGGTGTGTTAGGGCTCAGAGTTTGGTCTGTTGGTCGCTGTGCAGTCATACTGTACTGCTCATCAGACACAGTGTCCTCTCAGCCCCACCATCTTGTATCATGGCCCCCCATTTTTTGACACAAACCTATACATATATATGAAGAGAGAATCTTAACTGAGAAAATACTTTTGTAAGACTGAACTGTAAGTAAGTCCATGGGGCATTAGCTTGATGAATGACTGTTGTGGGAAGGCACATTAGTTTGGATAGTGCCATCCTTTGGAAAATGGTCCTAAACTGTATAAGAAATAGACTGAGAAAACCATGAGGAGTACTCTAATAAGGAGCATTACACCACAGTTTCTGCTTCAGCTCCTGCCCCCATATTCCTGCTGTGAGTTTTTACCTGGACATCCCCTGATGATAGACCAAAAACTATGGGATGAAATAAAACTTTTACTCTTTGGGTTGCTTTTGATCAATATGTTTTATCAAAGTAAGAGACAGTGTTCATCTGACTACCAAGAAGTTGGGGTGAAAAGGTCCATGAAGATACCAGCAACCACAATGTACCACATAGAGAACAGATCTTCTCAGGATGCATGTACAGCCTGAAAGATGCACCAAAGGACAGCATCACCTTACCTAATATTCCTGCTTCCATTCCTTATTCAAAGTATGACTATGAATACTTAAATATATATTCTTTAGATGTCAAAGGGTGATTTTCTGAAGGAAGGCTGAAGTGGGAACTGGGTAATGGTGAAACTCCTCCATATTTGTTGCTGCTATGATAGATGATATAGATGATTGATAATAGATAGATAGATAGACAATAGAGAGATGATTGATTGATTGATATGATATGATATGATAGATTAGAGCCAAATAAACCAATAGACTGACAGATAGAATATATACCAGTCTGTCTTGATCATCTAACCTCCACTTGTGAAGTGCTGAAAATATCTTCATTTTTTATAAGTAAATATTAGACTAGATTGTAGGTGTATAATAGAGACAATCTGTAAAACATGTTAAGACATATAAGAACACCTCTCTTAATATGGCTAAGTAGATACAACTCATTACCCGCATGTTCTCCTGATAAACAGTAATTACTCCTCTAGTGACAGGACTTGACAGTGCCATTTGTCATGAAATCCATCCTATACTCACCTTGTAATTGGGGTGACTATCAGTCATAGTTAATTGACTTCATCTTGAGAAATATTAAGTTTCTCATGTCTTTATGACAGAAAGAAATTTTGCCAGTAAGTGAGAAGCACTCAGAATGAAGGTCACCAAAGAGGGGAAAGGAAACGTTCCTCTGTGATGATATCTCCTCCCAGAGATGGCAACCAGAACCTTGACAAAGGCAAGCTTAGGTTAATGCAGTGGTGAAGGAATGTTTTGGCTTTTTAAAACAATTTTAGAAATAAAGAATTTATAAGTCTTGAAAAAGCCATTCATTAAGATGTGAATATGTTTCTTGTCTTATGTCTAGTGGGGAGAATTAACAATTTCCCCCTTTTTCATTTGCATTTATATTTGAGCCCTTTATATTTGCTGTAGACAGTATTTTTTCATGCAGAAAAGATAGTTTACATTTTATTATTACTACCTGATATGCTTATCTCTAATATATTATATATTATATTGTAATATATACTCTTCTCTTTTAAAAACTCAATATAATATTTTAGCAACTTTTAGAGAATTTCATACATATGTACAATGTATTTGATCATACTCACCTTCACTTTTTCACTAACATCTCCCACATTCTCCACCTACCCTCAACTCTCCAAACTTCCTGTCATCATTTTGTTGTTTTTGCTGTTGTTAATAACCCATTGAGTTCATCTGTATTGCCCATATATACCTGATGATGGGACCTTCCAATAAAGTGTGGTCAACAGTTTAGGACTACCACCCTCAACAAAAATTAGCTGTCCCTCCCCTAGAAGCCATCAACTGTTTACAGCTCTTCAGCTATGAATGGGGCCTCATGAACCCCTGCCCACTCCATGCTAGAAGGCTGACTGGTTTGATATTGTGAGGCCCTTTTGTAGGCCACCACAATTGCTCTGTGTTCATGAGTACAGCAGCCCTATCAGGTCCAGGACACTGGCTTCAATCCTCCCTAATCTCTGGCTATTGAAACCTTTCCACTTCCTCTTCTGATACTATCTTTGAACATGGGGCGGGGAGGATGTGTAAAAATAGATGCCCATCTCTGGTTGAATGTTTCACTGACACTTTTCTCTAAAGCTTGACCAGTTGAGAGTTTCTGTGTCAATTGTATTCCACTGTACAGAGACCCTTCTCTGAGGAAGTCTGGGAGCTACATTAATCTATGGCTAGAAAGATCTAAATTTAGAGAGCAGGTTGAATCTATATCTATTTAGCAAAACAACAATAGAAGGTCTACCCTTGGAACCTATGAGTTCATGAGTTTCTGACCAGATCCATAGTACCAGGAACATGCTTCCTCCTGTAAAGTAGGTCTTCAATCCAATGAGAATATGGCTAGTTACCTGTATTATACCCATGCCACTTTTTCATCCTGGACATATCTTGTCATGTCTGTCATTATTGTTCTACCTTCCAGCATTATGTGAGCTATCCAGCATTGAGGAGACTTCTGAGTCACCACTAACTTGATTTCTCCATCCCCTGTGATCAAAGAGTGCATTGCTTTTTGCAGCAGAATCTTGTCATCAAGTTTTTAATGGGCGAACAATAGTAATGGCAGCAGTCTATATTTGAGGGGATCTCTGGGACACTCCTGAATAACAACCTGGGAAGAGGTGTCCAACACCTAAAACCGTTTTTATTTGGCAACCCATGGCTTTTGAAATGAGCATAATCACTGTGTAGGGAAATTCCAATTAAACTCGTGTGTGTGTGTGTGTGTGTGAGAGAGAGAGAGAGAGAGAGAGAGAGAGAGAGAGAGAGAGAGAGAGTTTATAAAATAGTACAAATAGTAGATTTTCTTATGGCTTCTAGAAAGGTCCTTAGTGTTAGTTATCCCTGCTCTATCTCTGTGCTCTACTCTCCCACCCCTCGTCCCCCCAAAATTTTCCTCTTTCTTATCCTCCCATTTGTATCACCTGTGCTCTTCTCTTATTTTATTGTGTTTGTCTACTTTGTGTATGTGTAATTGACACGTGTGTATGAGTTACTGAACAACTTTCAGGAGTTGGTTCTTCCCTCCCTCGTGTAAATCCAGAATTCAGATTATCCTGCTTCCAAGCACTTTTATCCGCTGAACCATCTCCTGGATCCCAGAATTTCTCTTCATTTAAAAAAGATTGTGGTTGACTATCTCAGTGTTTCATCTGTGTTCCCCCACTGAACATAGTGTTCTCCCAGAACAACCACATCAGCAAAGGTCCTACTGAGAGACTATAAGCAAATCCAAGTATGAGTACTACATAATTTTAAAAAATATTGGATTTCCACTTTTGGCCAATAGGAATAATGGCTGAGGGATTGTCAATTATGACATCATAGTACTCTTCTCTGCTTTATTTTGTCAGATGGACTGAGGAAACACAGTGATAAAAATTGTTCCATGATGGCATCCAATCCAAAGCAACATCATATCCTTTGACTCACCCCAAACACAGAGCTCAATATTAAGTTCTATCATAGAATTCTTCATAAATAGGGTTCTTATTCAGAACATAAATAAACATATTTGACCTTTTCAGCTCAATTATCTTATTACAAAGTCATTAATGTCACTTCTGGCTTAAAAGCCAGAGGGAGACAAGAAAAATCTAGGGGTTGATCCTGTGAGGGACAATGGGGGCTTCCCTGTTTATAGTCTTTAACCCTTGAATCAAGACTTTGGCCATGCTAATAACATCCTGTACATTTCTCCCCAGTGAGGAAAAGTTATTCATGTCAGTTCTTCTCATTCCTCACAAGGGTTCTGATGGAACCTTGCTCAAGGCAACTTCCTTTATCACTTATGTAATTCCTGTGTCATTTTCCATACATTTTTTTCTTTTGAAATTTTGTGTGTGTGTTTACATATCACAAATACTATGCAATTTGGAGGGGAAGGTGGCCAAAGTAACCTTTATTTGCAGGTTTTATTAAGCTCAAACCTTTACTTACTGCTGTCCTACATTTCATCTCTTTTTCATAATTATCAATTTTTTTCTTTCTCTTTTCATGCCTATATTGATCTTAACTTGTTGAAATCTTTTATTCTGTTCTTTCTTTAGATACCTAAGAATTGTTGGCCTGTTCAAAAACTGATAACTGAGAAAGAGATAAAGGGCTGAAAGTGCAAGTAGAGGACAAAGAACTGGACCTATAGCTAGAAGAGCAAATGGAGAAGCTTGTGGCCCTGGTGATGTAGAAGCTTGGTACTACTTGGTGACACCAGCAATTGTATTCTGAGACAGGAATGAAGCTGCCTGTTCCTTATGTCTATGAGTGACCCAGCTAGGAGTGCAAGGGAGGAATGATAGTAGTCTCAAAGGCTTTGGTAAGGACTGGCCTTTACCTGAGCCAAAAGTGTTTCCAAGTATATGCATTAAAACAGGACATAAGAATATACCTTAAGAAAAGAGAAAAACACTTCCTACTTGACCTTTCTATGACTTCTGGCATCCTGCTTGCCCAGTGTAATACAAAGAAGCTGACACAGAGCTAATGAGGTCCTGCAGAGTACACCCCACAGTCCATGAGCTAAGTGTGGAAGGGTGGATGCCTCCAACTCACAAGTTGAATGTGGATATGTGAATGCCTCCAGCCCAGAAGCTGAGTGTATAAAACTAAGATAACAGCCTAAAACAGCACAGTTGCTATCTGTAATTTCCAAACCAGGCATTTGTATTTAATTAAGTATGCCATTTCTCTGCACCTTTTATGACTTCTGATGGATTGGTTTTGGCTTCATTATTTAACACACAGGGCTCTCCTGAGCAGTTGCAATTATTATAGGAATTTCCAGCTTAACATGGCATTCTCTGCCTTTGCTCAGCTGAGGCCCTGAGACATGATAGGTTGTAGCTAAAAATACAGAGATTACTCACTTCATTGATTTCTTTTCTTTGAGAAATACACCTCTATATTCCCTCGGGGTGACACACACACTCATAAATCTATTTATCTCCTGATTCCACCTTCATGAGCATACATCTTCTAGCATCAACAGTACATATCTTTTAAATAGTCACAGAACATGTTGGCAAAATATCTAACTAGTTTCTACTTACTCCTTCCCTTGAAAATAAATACATGATCACGGAAGCTTGTGTCTACACACAAAATTAATTTTCTTCTTTGTATTCACTCATCATTTGCTTTGCATCTCTTACACCAAAAATATCTAAAAACTGTTTCCTGCCAAGACAAACAAAAAGTTTTCTAGTTTTTTGAGTACTTACATTGGTTTTACCATATTCTGATCACTCCAAATTATATACTTTTATTTTGTTTCCAATTTGGATTTTACTTTTTTTCTATTCTATTGTTTTGTTTACTCTGCTTAAATTCTACTCTTTAAGAGCCCACTAACCTAGTGTGATTTATCTCCTACCCATTCAGCTGAAGCCCTTGGCTATCTTTCAGTCTTTCCCCTGTGAGCTAAGGACAGGACTTCACAGCTTTAGCCCACTCTCCTCATGCAGGAGGGCCACATTTCTCTTTCAATGCTGGAAGCTTTCCCCATATCACTTCCTGGGCTGGCTTCGTACGTCTTATAGCACAGCTTCACAGCCCTCATCTCTTCACTGGTTTTAGAAGAATCTTCATCCCCCCTAGTCTCAGTCATAAAAGTTCCAATATTCCACTTGCTATTCTCTTCTGCATCGGTTACTTCACCTACATAATTATTTATTTAATGTTAATAATTTAGGAAAGAAGTTTTTCCTAACCAGGGTGCTCAATTTAAAAGACTATGTTAATATCCTTTACATTTTTATGGAAAAAAGAATCTCTTTTTACCAAACATCATGCTCATTTCTTTTAATCAATACACTTAGTTTATGCTGTACCTTTATAAACATGCACTCTATTCCCTTTCTTAGTCAAAACATAAAAACTTTCTGGCAGCTAGATAAGTTTCTATTCCCTTATTTCAAATTATTCTACCAGTTGATACCTCAGCACAAGTCTAAGCTGTCCTGAAATAGTAAAGTTGCTAAAATAATACAATATGATAGATAAAAAAAAAATGAGCAAATACTGCTGTATGCAAGAAAATTGAATCAGCCCAAAGTTCTGTGGGAGCATAGATCAATTTTCTTCTGCTATAATTCAAATATCTGATTACATAAATCTAATATCTAGAACTCCCAATTCACAGGACTTTGAATAGCATAAATTTCTTCTTTGGTTTTATTCTAATGAAATTAATACTGATTGCAGTATTTTACACTTTCCAAAATTCTTCTTAATGTTTGGTTAATACTATATGCTATGAGAAAAACAGGAAAGTAGAGATTATTTCTATCTGACAGGTGAGAAAAATTTGGAAAAAACAAAAAACCTAGTGCTCAAGTTTAAGTACTTGGCAAAAGTAACACCTAATTTTGACCTCCCTAGTGTGTGCTCTTTGAAATCCAAACTGGAGCTGCATCAGCTTCGGCACGCAAGTCTTGCTAGTAAGATCACATGCAGGTTGGGAGATAAATTGAAATGGAAAAATATATATCTGATGAGATTTAGCATAAACTTCTACAAAACCACATGGCAACAGGCAACAAAAGTCCGAAGTATTTTCCTACTTCTCAACCCAACTGCCCACTTCTATAATGTGTCTGAGAGAATAATCTGAAATTTAAAAATCTTCCCATGCATATATCAACTCAGAGTTTACCTTAATTACATTCAGCAGCTCATAAACAATGAGGAAGGTTAAGTGACTACAGTGAACCCAGGTGCAAGGCACTGCAGCAGCTAAGATTAGGTCTGCAGTGACTTAATGTCAGTGAAACCAGGTTCGTGCAAATCATCACCCATCCTTACCAGCTTCAATTTCTGTACATTTTCAAGTGATCGGGTTTTTTTTTCCAAGTGTATTATCAAATCAGTGCTGTATCATAATAAATGGTGTTCTATATTTTAGGAGAAATATTTACTTAATATATGGAAAGTACTCTGAAATAAAAGTTCTTAAAAAGGTGTTAAAGTTATTTCAAGTAATGGAATTGTGTGTTCAACTGGCATATTTTTTTCCCTAACTTAATTTTCTGATCTTGTTTCCTACATCTTTTCACTGATAATTTCTCTAATGGTCTTGAAAAGCGGTCTCTCAAGAAACTCAGACGTTTCACTTACAGATTCAAGCATCTGTTTCCTGTGGGAGATCCAAGTGATTTTCAGTGATATAATTCAGGACCAGGGGAGATAGCATGTATCCGCAGTCCAGGGTTGAAGTCCTGATAACTGGGGGAGGTGAGCCACTGTTATGAAGGCTTGACGTCTGAATAAGCGGGGATGGCAGTTAGAAGTGTCGTCTTGGCCTCTAGAACTTTGAGCCAAATAAACCCTTTTGTCTAGTAAATTACCTGAGCTTAAGCAGTCTGTAATGACATTTGACATGTGATATCTGCCACCCCTCCCTATTAAGATAGTGCAGAATATCTGAGTTTTGCTGGTGGAGTTGACCATAAATGCTGATGCTTCTGTGAAGGAACGCAGCATTTCCCTTGAACAATTAATACAGTGTATGTAACTAGGATCCAAGCATTACATTCTTAATTATGAATCAACTACTTGCAGAGACATGTGTGTTTGGTTTAGGGACTAATACTCCAGCTGCCATCTTGGTGTGGCAATTGAGTTTCCAGTGGGCAGAGAGATTCCATAGGTCAGGAGACAGGAATTGAAAAGACATTGATCAGATTTTATTTTCCCAAGTTTATTTTCTTTAATTAAATTTTTATTTTTTATATCAATTACAGTTTATTCACTTTATATCCCAGCTATCGCCCCCTTCCTCAACCCCTCCCAATCTCACCCTCCCTCATCTCCTCCTATGCCCCTCTCCTATCAGTGATCAGATTTTAACTGTAGCTTGACATCAATGATTTGATGAGCTGCCTAAAGCATACTCTTTAGGAGAATGTAATTAGGCTGCCATGCTTCAGTGAGTTCCTTAGAGGTCAAAGTGACCAAGCACACACCTGAAATGCAAAAGTTAACTGGGAAACTCAGAGAGTTTACCTTAATAAAACCCAACTAGTGCTAGCCTAGTAGGAGCAAAGGCCCATTCCAGCCTAGGAAACTCAAAGACCATTTATTGTACACTTTTATAAGTTGCCTCCAGGGTGACAGTGTTGTTTGTGGCTTAGATTCTCCTGGCAAGTTTCAGTTTCCTAAGTAAAAGACTTTTCCAGAGCATGTTAAAAATGTCATCCTGTAAAAGCAACTTTTATTTGCCTGTTCTAGTTGTTGTCTCAGAGGCTGAAATCTTACTGCCTCTATCTGCTAACCTAGGCCTAGTCCTGGAAGCTTCTACCCCCTACAATCTAACCTAGGCCTAGAATGCTTTTAGCCTCTGAGACTTATTTCTTAATAAACTCACCTTACTTGTTCCTACTGAGCTCTGGGCTGGCTGGTGCAATTCAGCTGTTCTGACTCAAACTCCTCTCCCAGCTTATCCAATCAGGCTTTTCTCTTGGCCTCTGAATTGCTCTGCTTGGCCTCAAACTAACTCAAGCACTCTTCTCTAATCTCCTGACTCCTTCTCATTCTCTGGGTCATTGGACCTTCACTTGAGTTCTCTCATAACTTCTCTATTACTATCCCAACAAAACTGCCTCCTCACAATCTCTGCATTGTCCCTTCAGTGGCTTCACTTTCTTCTCTGTTCTTATGAGAGTTGGGTGTATCCTATTCTGTCAAGTCTTTCTCTGACTCATCACTGTTTCTGCCACTCAATTAGACATCATTTTCAAACACTGGTGCTTTAGTCTACAACTAATTTTATCTTCATTGTTTGGAATTAAAGGCATGTGCCACCACCCGTGGACCTAAGCTTTTCTTTATCTGAAACTTGCTCTATACCAGGCTGGCCTTGAACTCAGATCTGCTTGCCTCTGTCTTCGGGTTTAAAGGTCTGTTTGTATTCTAGCTGGGTCACACAGCTAGAAGATCTTTGGATGTGATCTCTTGCCAGAACAGTCTTGTTCTGAATTAAAATTCCTCTACACTGTCCACTAAAACTTAAATTACTGTGGCAGAACATTATGTCCAGGAGATTATTCTTAAAAATTCATTAGACCAGGAAAGAAATGAAACAAATAGTATATCATTTTAATGCTATGGCATATTTTCAATTCAGACCTTTCTAGTCTGCTAAATTTCATAATTTCTATATTATTTTATATTCTGCATTTCAACTCTAGGCCTCATGTGATAGTTAATCCTTGTTGTCAACTTGACTGCACTCAGAGCTATATAGACTGTTGATAAACACTTCTGGCTGATTTATGAGATCCTTCTAGAGAAGCCTGGTAAGTTGGTCAGCACACAAAGAAAGAAAGGCACTCTGAATGTGCACAGAAACATCTAACAGACTGAGCATTGAGATGAAACAGAAAGAGGAATGAGGGGGGATTGTGACCATCTTCATCAAGCAAGTACATTTTCTGAGGCCATTACTTCTGCACGTCAATCTTAAGATTTGTTGGCCTTTGAACACAGACTACACACTCTTTGCTGGCTCTTCTTCCTTCAGCCTCTTGTCCTGGGGCTCCTGGAATCTCAGACTAAGAAGCCTACTGAAAATCCCCAGCTTCTAGCCTAAATGTCTATACTTGGGAGGATTTCCAGCCAACCTAAGAAATCCCCTCAGATCATGGTTATACAAAAGCTGAATATGCATTCAGTAAAATACTATATGCATTTTACTGGGTCTACTGCTCTGAAGACCCTAACTCATAAATATTAAATTCAGTAGTATTCATTGTCACTTGGATCAATTGTTTGATGAAATTACAGTGACTTGAGTATTTCTACTCTGATTATTGTTCTATAAATTTTAAACCAGAAAAGTGAATTCTTCAATGAGGCTAACTTCCCATCACCAGGAAAGACACAAACAAAAGCATCTGAGATTTTTTTTTAAGAACAAAATTAAGTTCAAAGTCTCTTTCAAAATCTGAAATTGAAATCAAAAGAAAGGTATTTATATAAATCCAGACTCTTTGAAATATCTAAATTCCAAGTGGACTAGATTTTTTTTTAAAAAGGAAGAATGCAAGATCAAAGTCATGACAAGACTAAAGCCAACATCTCACCTCATATAAAAGAAACCACCAAGTTTGAACAGACCCAGAATATAAATCTGGGTGAAAAACACTAGGTGCCAGCTCCTAATTAGCCTGGAATGAAGTTGTATTTGTGTGCGTCTTATGAATTGAAAGCTTCAGAAAGTATGCATCACCAAAATGTACTTCCCCAGGTAGGAATTTAACCAGGTTTCCATTAACTGAAAACATATGTTCTAGAGCTAAAAGGAAAGGGGAAAGTGTAGTCATTTTGACCATTGTGAGGTGTAGTGTATATGCCTAGTTTTGATTTATTTTCAGTAGAGCCTTATGCAAGAAATAATAAACAAAGAGTTTTAATGGCTTAAAATGCATAATATTGAGCAGAATTTTGACAAAATGAAGTTCTGTTGTTGACTGAACAACAACAGAAATTCCCAGTAACTTCAGGGGTTAGAATTAATCTTATGATTCACAGATTAGCTATGGAAGTAAAAAGGTTTTCGATAATACTTTCCCCTTGCCCCAAGGACAGGGTAAGATGATTGAGGAATGTCACTTTCACTGTTAAAGTTTCTGTGTGGGAGCACTGTGGCATTAACTTGAGTTTTACTACATCAGTCCATCCTGTAGCCTGATGATTGTGTCATTGATCTGAAGATGCCCAGCTGTATATGAGAACATATTTTCAGAGGTAATAAGAAGAGATCATTCACATCGTATTCCATGGTTAGCGAAACATAAACCAACTAGATGTAATGTTTAGGGAGTGAATATCTGTCAAGAACCTTGCTTACTAGTCATAGCACTGTTCATACCATGCACCTATCATGACCTCCTGTTTGCCTCTACAAGGCTCTTTGTCTGTGGTAGCCACTTTGGCCAAAGAAACTGGCCTTCCATTTATAAATCTGGAATTCTCCAACCACTGGAGCCCTAACACAGTAATGACCCAGAGGAGATGTAAGAATTTTTTTTCTTGCATAGAGAAAAATACTTGTGCCTGTTTAATAGAATATCTGTGTTATTCAATGAGATTTACCTTTTACAAGAAATTTTTTATTAGGATAAATTTTGTGCACTAGCCTGCTTTGCTGAGGAAACAATTCTAAGACTCTTGATGGAAGATGAAACTGAAGATAATGTGGAACTCTATACCTCAATGCCTTTTCTATATTAACTAAGAACATACCTAAGGGCCTGAACACGGATTTTTTTGTTTCTTTGTTAATTCAATAATGTTCACTTTGTTGCTTAAAATACACACTTTATAGCTTATCTTTGGCCTGTCTGAGTTACCAGCATCATGAGTCTTTTAAGGAACGAGGAGTAAAATGTTCTTTGAACACAAACTCTGTAATACTGATGCAGTCATTAATGCTCAGTGAGGGGAAGGGCTTGTCATGACAACTGCAATGTGCAAGTTGCTCATGTAGCAGCACATGAACAGTACGTGATCTCTTCTTTGTTTGGGATAAAGGAACAGGCATAGACCCCGTGGCCTCTCTACCAGACTGGTCCATGATAGCACCAAGAATTAACCAATTTAAAGCAAGATGATATTGGCCTTAGTATAGGTTTTCCATTGATTTAATAGCTTTTCCTATATCAGAAACATGTGCTACCTCAGAGGTTTCCCTCACTTCTTATGAACTGCTCATTTTTCTGTAATCACACTTATTAAAGCCCGCTTCTACCACGCGTGCTCCCACCAGGGTCTGCATCTTTAACTTTCACTGGTATGAAACAACAAGCTCAGAGCCACTGCTCAAGGTCTACATTCAATGACTGTGAGTGTCTGGCATCCTACTGTTCTTGGGTCATGCAAAATTGATCTGTTAAAGGTCCTGTCACTCTCGAGTCCCTTCATCAATACCACTACAGTCAATTAATAGTATGCCTCCCAGTGCAGGATCCCAGACAGCTGTTCAGAATATCCGATAGGTTAAAGCTTATACATTCCTTGTTTCTGAAATTTTTCCATTTAACGCTATTAAACCACAGCTGAATACAAGCCCCTGAACCTTAAAAATCTGAAACTAAAAAGTTGGGAAGATGGCTCACCAGTTTAACACTGGCTCCTCTTCCCAAAGAACAGGGTTCAATTCCCAAAACCCACATGATGGCTCACAACCAGCTGTGACTCTAGTTCCAAAGAGTGCAACACTCTCTCTAGCCTTTGCGTGCACCAGGCATGCATGCAGTTAGTCCATAGACATACATGCAGGCAAAGCAAGAATATACATGACTAAAACAGTTCAATAACATGAATCTAGATAACAGCTACGCAGTATTGCATAACACAAGCTTTGATGTTTCTAAAGCTTTGGTACAGCTTTGGAATATTTGGTGTCAGTTTTGTTATCCGACCTCATTGTCAGTGCACAGAGCTGTGAGTCAGCAAACTTCTGCACATCTGAACTCTAAACTTTATCCCTTCACTGTAGCTGAGAAAAGGCACGGATGGCAGCTCTTTGTTATCTTTGTTGTTCTTCCGCAGCCCCTAAGAAACACTGTTTTGCACTCTGCTTCTGCGGGGTTACTTCTGTAATCCAGTGGCATTAGCCACGTGTGCCATCTCCACCTTACTCACCACCATCAGCCTCCACCTCACGTTCCTCACTCTAGCAGGATCCCTGTCTACGTGGCTGAAACTCAGATCCTGCCAGGCCTGAGGAATTTCTAATCTTTTTGTAATGAAATTTGCTTCCAATTGTGACATTTCTACAGTGGCCTTGTTTACAGTTTTGATTTATCAAATTAAATTCTGCTACAAAAAAATTTTACACTGTCAGATCTGATCATGTAACTACTTTGCCATGAAAGAAACTACATTTAACCATTTATGTTATTACTTCGGAAAATAAAGTGAATCAATATACAAAGATTATTTCATATGGGTTAACTATTTTTAAGTTCTCATGATGATTATCTTAGAAGTGAAAATAATATTTTGTTCTAAACCCTTTCCCACAAATTCTAAGAAACTGAGACAGAATACCATTCAAAGTCACATTTTATTTGAATTTTCATGACTGTGGCCTGCTAAACAAAGGTGCAGTAATAGTCCAAGGAGAAAAATACTGCTTTGTAACATGTTCATCAGAGGAGATCACTAACTCTGAGTTAATTAATATCAGTTCAACTGGGTGGGAAATAATTAAATCTCCAGTTGAAGTTTGTTTTGCAAGTTGCTTTTAATAGAGTCTTCTTTTTCTGCACTAAAGGTCTTCTAGAGGTCCTGATCCTGTGGCCTATCCTATCTGACAAATGTTTTCATGATGGTAACACCAATTGGCATTTATAAACATGTATCTTAAAATTTGGAAAGTCAATATCATGAATTATCAGAGGATCCTGGTCATAATATTAATACTTAAAAGCAAGAAAAATTATTATACTTAAGAATTCAGTGACAGAATTACAGAGTGACAACATTGTTGAAACAAAAATGAAAGAAAGTACACTACTTACAAAGAATGTGAATCCTGTCAGAATAAATCTCATTTTGGCTTTCAAACATTTCTCCAGAACAACAAAATATCCACAAAGGCACAGAAGTTCTTAGATCCTCAAACAAAGTCTCAAACACACAGGTAAAACCAGATGATTTTTACCAAGATGTCTTGGTAAAAATGGTAAAGTATCAAACAACCAAAACAGCTTGTTTACTTTGCAACCAAGTGAAAGCACTAAAACATTAAATTTTGATAATGAAGAGAATGCTACAATTTCTATTAATTAAAAATAATAAGAGGATTTGGGGACATAGTTCGGTCAATAACGACCTTGCTCTGCAAGCATGAAGACCTGAGTTCAATCACCAACACCTTCATTAAAACAGTCATGTGTGGTGACATGTGCTGGCAATCTAGTTCGGGAGAACCACACTGAAGATGTCATTGGACAGCAAGCCTAGCCTACCTAACAAATCCCAAGCCAGTGAGAGACCTGTCTTCAAACAAAGCAAAAAAATAAGAAACTGCGTGGATGACACCTTAAGAGTGACAACTAAGTTTGGTTGTACTTTAACCTTTATGTGTATGAACACATACACGCTCATGCACCTGCATACACATGTACAAACACACACAGAAACACGTGCATTCTTAAAATAGCATTTCGTTTGGGGATAATACAGGTAAAAACATCAATAAATAGTCAACAGAAAGGAGTCAAGAAGAGACAAAGTATCAAGTAAGATGAAACAAAAAGAAAAACAGCAGTAGAAAAATGTATCTAGAATAAAATGAATCAGAAATCAACAGCTTTCGATGATTAGGTCTCAATTTAAGGCTTGTCAAAATGAGTAAATGCCAAAAGGTACATTATTCACATGGAACCAAAGTACAGAGCAGAATTCTCAGGGTAAAACACAAGCATTAGCCAGAATTGGCTGCCCCATCCTATTAAATCCATTACTTATAAGGTGGACATGGAACCATCAGAAGTTCAGAATCACCCTTGAACTGAGATACTTTGAGGTCATACTTACCAGCATGAGACCCAATATCAAAAACCCACAAGCAATGATTTTTTTTTAATTTTGATTGTTTTGTTACTGCTTTTTGCTTTCATTAAATGTATACATCATGCTGGTCTGGAACACTCACTATGTAGCAAATGTTGGTCTTGACACTGCTATCCTGCTGCCTCAGCTGCCCAGTGCTTGGATTAGAGGTTTGCATTCCTGGCCTTAGCTTTTGTGCCCTACTAATTAATAGGTATGGAATTTTGTAAAAGTTTTGCTGCCTCTTAGTCTCTGGTTCCTATATGCAACAATGTAATTAGAGTATTTAATCTTCATGTCCAGATTAAATCTTCAGCAGTGTGACCATCCAGATAAATTCCCTTTTCCCCCCTTCCCATGTAAGATAAATGTATTAGGAGAGAGTGGACTTGGTTATAGTTAGATCACTTAAGTGAGCTGCAGCTTAATTTGAATATGGCTTAATAGATGGACAGTGGAATGATCATGATCTATTAATTGAGCCAGTGAAGTTCCCTGCATGAAATCTGAGAAGCAGCCAAAGCAGCTATGTCCTAATGCTAATGGATGTTTCTTAATGTTTATTGCTATTGTTTACTGTATACGGGAAGTGCATTTTGGCAGCTTTCTGGATCAGGTCTCATTATGTAAACATCTCAATTTTAATCAGGTAGTTATGATGGTAATGTATTCCATTAGCACTGGATATTTATTTCTCCATTTAATCTCAAATCCTGAAAACTAATTTAGATAGATCTTTTTATAGCAAATCTGTGAAAACTGTGTACATTCATTAAATTAAGGATCACTTTGCATGCCAGCAACACCAAATTCTGTTTTGAAATGATAGAGGATAAACAACAGATGTGTCCAATATATATTTTTCTTCAGTTGCTAAGGCAACATTGTTCAGTCCTAACACTTGGAAGAGACAAAAATAAAGATCAAGAAACAACTCCTTTGTACCCTGACCCAATAATGTACCTTTTCCATTGGTCATTAAAATGTGGCCAGTGTGGGTCTGAAACATGTTAGTAGCACATTATTTTTTTCTATATTTCATAAGTTGTATTGCTTGAAATGATTTCAAAATCCTATTCTGTTGGTGTGCTTTTATGCACTTCTCCACATGAGTTTTCAGTCAGTGAGTGTTCATGCCCCCACAAGTCATGTGACATTGGTCTCAGGCTCTCTCATGCTGAGACTGTAATTCTAATGGTGAGCAGAACATTTTTAAGGCTGAGACTGACTGGCTTTTTAATTATCTAGACAAATTTTATAGGTAACAGGTCTCCTATTCCTTCCCTCTCCTACTGGAGACTCCACCTCACTTCCTAAATAACCTGCTCATGTCCACCCTTATCTCCTCCAGCCACTGTGTCTATGAAAGATTTATCTGTGGTTTGTTTTCACTTCTCTTGAACTTCACAAGGTAAAAACTTCACATACTCTTTATACAAAGATGGAAAATACCATTCGGTTAATGTTTTCATTTTTGTTGGTGGGGTGACACAGGGCCTCATCAGAGAGCTTAGAGAGATAGGTTCTGAGAACCAGTGAGGGCTCAGTTCTCTGACAGAGAATAACTGAACAGCCTAGAGGGTGGTTTCCGTTTTAATCATAGAAAGTATTCCATTTTTAATCATAGAAAACCTTATGTCAGTTTAACACATCTTCATTAATAAATAAGAATAGGAAACTCTCTGTGACCTGGTGATTATGTTACCACTCAGTTGGTTGGTGCCCTTTGCTTTTGACATTGACAGGAAAGGTAGGAAGGTGGGACAAAGCTCTTTCAGGCCAGTTGCCTGGCAGTTCTGTAACCGTCCACTGAACGCAGCAGTGAGCAACAGTAGACTCAACCAGAAGCAGCAGCATGCAACACACCCTACTGCACAGTGCTTGTCCAGGTCTCTAGCACTGAGACCCTTAACACCAATGTGAGAAGTATTACAATCTGTTCTGGACATCAAGAAAGCGAGACGCTGTTATGTGGCAATATTCTTCAGACACAAACAAATGTCTACCCACTCCAGGCAGGGAAAAAAAAAAAAAAAACACAGATCAAAGTAAAAATACCACCAAAGTCCAACTTGGGGAATCCGTAAGTTTTATTGGGTTTATTTACAGGAAATGGGTGTATTCATTACTTCTCTATTGTTGTGATGAAACATCATGAGCTAAGCAACTTAAACTTTTAAAAAAGAAAAGTTACTTCGGCTTTCTGTTTCAGAGGGAGAGGAGTGTGTCTTGGTAGGGAAGCATGGCATCATGCAGCAGACAAGGCAGAGGGAGCAGCTGGGAGCTCAGACCTGGAATCACATTCAGAGCGCAAACTGGGAGTGTCCTATGCCTTTGAAACCTCAAAATCCATCTGTCGTCTACATACATCCTACAACAAGGCAATGTCTTCCCAATTCAACGAAGGGCACCTCCAAATGGGGACTAAGTATTCAAATACCTGAGTCTATGGGAGCTATTCGCATTCAAACCATCAAAATGAGTGAAGAAACTGCCGCACAACAGTGTCTTAGCCTTTGACAGTGGCTAGTGTTCTAGTCCTGGTGGTTAGGGTGTCTGAGACCCTTGGTATGTGATGCTTGTCAGCTCTCTGGAAACTTTCATATTTATGACATTTAGCTTTTCCTCTTCAGCTCTTCACAGCGCTACCTCCGTCCATCACCCCCATTCTCTAACATGTGCACATTTGCTGCACTTTGAAACAATTCAGCTGAGTGCTTAACCCGCTGCTGATAGCAGAGATGCTACCTCCATTGCTGCGCTTGCCAATGTCTCCTTTCTTTGTGCTATCAGTTCAGCCTGCTCCACCTGTAACAGAGCTCAAAGGAATGCAAGAAAACCAAAGAAAAGCCTTTTTAGTGGGCCTAATGTCTTGATTCCAGAAAATTATCTTCCAGATAGCTCAAACAGTGAGCTAACAGCCCTCCTTATATAGCTGAAATTGGTGCAAGGGAAATTGCACCAATCGTGAAGGATCTCATGCATATAAAGAACTGTATTTGGACCAGTTGAGGAAACAGTTCCTTATGCAAATTCGAAGCTGTGCTTGTACCAAACACATTCTCCTAAAATAAAGGATTGTCTTAGGACCAGTATCAGGCCTTCTGTTGTTCTCCCAGGAGACATGGTCCCTTCTGCTCTTGGTAGAAAATTCTACAGTTTTTAGAAGATTTTTTGAGGTGGTCATGACTGTAACGCTGAGTTTAGGAACTGGAGTCATGCTTTGGTAGCAAGCAGCTATGGCTGCCATGTTCTCCATGTTCTCCAAGCCATTTGTGGACTGTTTAAATGACCAAATGACCAATGCCAGTACAGCAATAGTCTGGCTTGCCACGTGGCCGATAGACTTTACCTCAAGGCACTGAGAGCACCAAGGACATGCCTAATAACTATCGAGTAGAAAGTAAGCACACCTAGCCCCCAAAACTTTAACTTATTTAAAGTAAAAATAAGCATGGAAATTAACGTTTGTAATAAAAGCTTAACATTGACAAAGGTTTAGCAGTATTTAGCAATGTCTGAAATACACCCATTCCTTTTCCAGTATGCCAGGAAAAGACAGTTTCCCTTTATCCAAGGTGTATATATTACAAAAAAAATCTGCAAAACATCTAAATGAGGTAAATTAATTTAAATGTGGCCAAAAGCTACTACACTGCAATTAAAACTGTGTGTAGCAGTTATGAAAATATATTCTGATGTGAGAATTACAGACAGTATCAGGCTGTGACTTCACAAAAATGAATATACTTTATAATAATATATACTAATCCTTAATATATAATTACACTGTACACATCCTGTAAACTTTTTAAAAGAGAGAACTGAAAAAAAATTAATAGCAACATGTGAGGGAAGATGCCTGACAGACACAGAAGTGAGAAACTGATGGTGATGTTTGTTCTTACCATCTGCTTTTCTGCGAAGAAAATATTCTTACTAATCATATGACAAGATTTTAAATTGTAATATGTTTATTTGGGAGGGGGAAATATCAAGCTTGTAATAAGTTATTTAGTGACGTATAAAACATCGATGTTTACCTACTTCTTTAAAAGAGGCAGTGATGCTCATTAACAGGACAGGCTGTCACATCTGTTACCTAGAAAGAAAGCAAGATGCTTTGAGGAAGTTAACTTTAAAGTGACTTCCTGGTTATTAGTAGTAGGTTGCCAAACAGACTTGCATGGACAAAGAAATCTTGAGGGTCATGTCTGCCTCTCAATAGATAGTAACAGCTGAAAATTCATGTTTACATAGCATTCAAGTTCATTGAGTATGCATCTAAGTCTTCCATAGGATGATTTAAGTTTTAAAGAGAGAGTAAGGGATTCTAGAAAGGAGCACTTACTATAATGTTCCTTTTTTATTCTTAAGGTTTTTCTTTGATATGGATGGATGTATCTACATATGCAAGTGCATACAAAATGTGTATAGGTTCCGACAGAGGACAGTACAGTCATCCCCTGGAGCTGTACTTACAGGTGATGGTGACACTCTGTGTGAGTGTAATAAATTGAATCCAGGTTCTCTGGAAGAGAACAGTTCTCTTAACCACTGAGCCATCTCTACAGCACCCAGGTAAATTTTGTTTTGTAAAATTTGACTGTTAAGCTGTCAGGTTTTTTTCAGGTTAACTTGAAAGGTTTGATTTCTTTTTAGTGTAAAATTTGTCATGCATATTCACCAAATTAAAAAGTCATACCATAGCTTATTCAAACCTATATTTTAATGTTTTTTTAACCTTTTTAAAGATTGATTCTTTGTGAATTTCACATCATGCACTCCAATCCCACTACTCTTCCCATCCTTCTCTATCTGCCCTCCACCTCTGGAACCTCCCACAACAACAAAAAAAAAGCAAAACAAAAAAATCTTTTGTGAAAGTGGCAGTGTGTCATGATGTGTCACTCAATGTACCCTTTTGTCGAAATAGCTTCAGTTGCAAATGTTCACTGCAATGAGTAGTTGGTTTAGTTTGAGGCCTCTGGCTTCTGCCACACTTTCAATACAGCATCATCACCAGGATTCCTCTAGATATCTGCAGTTACCCAGCATCTCCACCAAAAGCTTGAGTTCTGCAGGACTGGCCCCCTCACACATTTCAGCAGTTCATCAATGGGTAGATGTTGGGTTAGGCTAACTCAAAGTACTGGGTCTGGGCCTGGGTGATAGCTGAGCTGGTGTGTCCACCAGCTTTCCTGCATCCATGCCAGGAGGGCCAGCTCTTCTGCTTTGCCCCACTGAGGGTAGAGCGAGCACTCTTGCCTGTGGCAGCCCCAAGGGGCAGGACTGCCTCTCCCTCATTCACATCATGATGACCAGCTCTCCAGTGCTGCCTAGATGCGGTGAGGTGTGAGGCAATTCTCTCTAACGCTGCAGCTGGTGGGCTGGTGAGGTTGGGGATCAAGTCTCAGGCTCTCATGCCCTAGCGCAAGATCTCCTACACTGCCAAGGTGAAGGGCAGAGCCAGCTTTGCTGAGCGCAAAGGAAGCCCTGCAGACCAGGGCTGTCTGCCTAGCTTTTAATGGTAACAAGACCTGGACATGGACTCAGACGTGGTCCCTCAGCCTGGACTTCCACATACCCTTAGTTGCAGTGCAGGCTAATCATACCAGGCTGTTCCTAACTACCCTGACATCTCCAGGTCCACTCTCTTCATAGCACACTAACCACTCAACTTCTCTTGGTCTTCCATCTCTTCAGCACCTATTTGCTCACTTCTTTTTCTCCCACCACTCTACTTGCTTGTTTCCTACAAGTGAAAGCTGGGCTTGACCCACAGTGTTGTCTCAACATTTCCTGTCAAAAGGATGGTTGGGTTCAGGCATGGCCCCTTGATTATAGTCTCAAATACATAACATTTTAATAAAATAGAAACATCATTCATCCGTCTATAAGGGTTTTTTTTCCAAATTTATTTTATTCAAGAAAAAAATAAAAAATAAATAAACCAAAACCAAAACCCCTAGACTTTGCATTTCTTCCTGGATTTGCCATCCCAAGAAGCTTCTGATCATGTATAAATTGTCTGAGAAATCTCCCCACATCAGCCTGTACCCATGCATACACATACTCGTCTGCACTCCATGATCACACAAAGACAAAACCATCAACAATTCTTGAGAGTAACATAACTAGAAACACTAAATCTGATTTTTTCAACATAAGGATCAAAGATTAGTTCTGCATGACCTGACCCTTTCAGAATTGTAGGTACCCACTGTTGTGTGACAAACTTTTTCTGGGGAGACAAAAATTACACATCTATTCACGCCAGACAGAGAGCCATAACAGACCAAAGTCCAACTTGGTGAACCAAGTTATTGGAGTTTATTGGAGTCACTTATAAGAATGTGGGTGAAGGGGTTACTTTCAGAAGCAGAAATGACTCAAAGACAGCTGAATCACCAAAGCCATTTGCCTTTTCCTCAGTTTTCTAATTATACTTACATCTTTTTATGGAGCACAAGAGCTTAAGAGAACCTAGAAATAACTGTAAGGTGTGAAAAACTTCTATAACAAAAATTATCAAACACTGAAGAAACTGAAGAACCCTAGCAGCAGAAAGACCTCTTATATTCATGGATGAAAGAACTAATACTGTGAAAATGAACATATTCCACGTTGCTGAAACAAATCTATAATCTGACATAAAAATTCTAATGGCATTCTTCAAAGAGATAGAAAAAATAGAAATTCATGAGAATCTCCAAAGATCTCAAAGATCCAAAGTAATTCTCTAAGAAAAAGAAAATGTTAGAAGTATCACAATACCTGATATCAAGTTTTACTACAGAGCCATAGGGGAAAAATAAAACATCATGGTCCTGGCACAAAACATAAAAAGCAAGGAAACACAATAAATGACCCAGAAATAAACCCACATAACTACACTGATCAATTTCTGACAAAAATATAAAAATTTACAATGGTGAAAAACACTCTCTTTAAGAAGTAGTGTTAGAACTCCTGAGTAAGATAGCACACAAGGCACTACCTACAGGATACCTGGTAAAAGAGAAGTGTCAAGGTAAAAAAAAAAAAAAAAAGAATAATAATAAATAGCCCTTATGGTAGCTAGAACATAATCCACAGAAATCCACATGAGGAGAGACAGATGTCTGGAAGTTCGGAGAAACAGCAGGACAAAGCCGTGGAAAGTCAAAGCAAATAGCCCCAGCCACACAGTTCCCTGCAGCCCTCCCCACAGGGGCAAGCCCACAGGTGTCACATGCCTCATATTAGTTGCAATTGTTGCTGAGATACTGACTTCCCCTGTGGGAGGAGTGAGCAGTGGAGAGCAGTCCCTACAGATCACGGGGCTATCGCCAGGCACCATGCTGAAAGGAAATTCACTCTTCAAAACCTGAGATACCCTTGAAGCCTGGGAACACAAACAGTTGTAAGCTGGTCAGGAATCCTGAATTCAACGTGCTGCAGACACAGTGTGGGAGACAGCCCGGGGAGATCAGTTGCGGATAACGGGATTGCTGGACAAGCTATAGAGTGCAGGCGGCAGGAGGCTCAGCACAGGCAATGAAGTGCTTCGGGAGAGTTGGGAACAGCCCCGGTTTCCATGAAAAGACCAATCGCTCAGAATACAGAGCCTAAGGTCACTGACATACAAACCTCTGTAGCCACTAATCTGTCTTGAGGTTCATTGCTAGAGTCCAAGAACTTGAAGCTGCAGTGGACTACTTGACGTGCACAGCTGCCTCTTTCTAGGTGAGCAATTAATACCGAGTGGATATTGAACGTACACCGATAGGCCCTGTGCCTGTTCAGACCTCAGGGCTGTGCTTGCTCCCCAACACAAACCCCTTGGGGAACCCTCTCCAGCTGAGTATTGGCAACTGGAGAGTCACATGGCAATCCACGTGGCCATGAACAGTGAGGCTAGCTGTGGGCAGTAAGCATCCCTTTGTGCGCAGAGAAAGCTGCATGAGTGAAGAGGGCAGGAATCCATAAGTTCAACTCCTTCTTCCGCTGCATACACCTGACAGTCTCCAGTTTTCAAGATACTCCAACACTTTTTTCCCCTCTTTTTTTTTTCTTATTCTTGTTTGTCATACATTTACATTTTTTTCTTTTTTTCTGTATTTTAGTAATATTTTCACTCTTTCTTGGCCAAAACCAAAGTGAAGAGATGGGCTGCAGGCATCTGTCATTCTTTGTCCAGCGGTAGTCTGGGATGCCATTGTTGGCTTCCAGATGAAGCACAGAGGGACCCTGAGATCAGAGATCCCCTTTTTCTCAGGAATGGCTACAGTACCTTAGGGAAAGGCCAGGATGTGGAAAGAGTTTTTCACTGAGTGTTACAATTAGTTATTTTCAAATTGCTGATATCAGACAGCAAGGAAGCTTGGACATTCCAAAGCCTATGAGGATGTCAAAGTGTTAGAGTGTCTTGGTTAAGCCACTGTGCTAAGCATGGTAGAGGATGCTAATGGACAACCAAAACTGCCCTGAAAGCAGATCCAGTGAAATGCAGGCCTGAAGAAAGGTCCCGCAGTGATGACCACACAAGCTCCAGCCAGCCTGACCAGCAGCAAAGCCCCAGGAGTTCAGCAGCAAATTTCCAAGAAGGAGAGGAGCCCTTCCTTACCCAGAATAAATGTCAAACAGGCAGCCATGGTGGAAAGCTGATGGTATCATGCAGCACCTTTATTTTGTGTGAATAAATCAGGGATTTATATACCCTGGCAGTGGGAGGTGTTTCAAGAATGAAGGTAGTTGATTCACTGAGGCTAGACGTGGCAAAGATATTTGATTTACAGGTAGTGGTACAGTGCCTCATTTACATGAAGTAGCATTGTTCGATCAAAGAAGGGGAACATAGTACTTAATTATCCTATAGGTGGGAGAAAATCTCCAGGTACAATTGAAGGTCATTTGCTGAAAACTAAGAGCTTAGCAAAGGGTGGAATATTTCCAGGAATCCCAAGGTTCCTGCTGAGCAGGTTTCTTATCAGGAAAGGGTTGGGCCTATAATCTTCCCTAAGGGCAATGTGATGTTCTTTAGAGGTAGACAGGAACTCGGCTGGAAAACGGAGTCTAAGCTCAGAGACTAACTAGAAATGTCAGACTTTGAAGAACAGAGTCCCACAAGGATCTGACATGGTGGTCCCTGGACATAAACGGTGGCTGGTGGGACCTGGTCTTATGACACCACCTATGCTGCCACAGTCAGATTGGCCATCAGGAAACTAAAGGAACTGAAAGACAACTGTTTAAGATCCTTAGCCTGGCCAGATAGTTTCAGCCCAGAATTCTACCAGACCTTCAAAGAAGAGCTAACACCAATACTCCTCAAACTATTCCACAAAATAGAAACAGAAAGAACATTACCAAACTCATTCTATGAAACCACAGTCACCTTGATACCTAAACCTCACAAAGACCCAACAAAGAAAGAGAACTTCAGACAAATCTCCCTTATGAACATTGATGCAAAAATATCCAACAAAATACTCCCAAACTGAATCCGAAAACACATCCACTATGACCAAGTAGGCTTCATTCCAGATATGCAGGGGTAGTTCAATATATGGAAATCCATCAATGTAATCCACAATATAAACAAATTGAAAGAAAAAAAAACCTTAATCATCTCCTTAGATGCTGAAAAAGCATTTGATAAAATCCAACACTCCTTCATGTTTAAAGTCCTGGAGAGATCAGGGATACAATGCACATACCTAAACAAAGATACAGCAAGCTTAGAGCCAACATCAAAATAAACAAAGAGAAACTTAAATCAACCCTGCTAAAATCATGGACAAGGCAAGGCTGCCCACTCTCTCCATATCTCTTCAATCTAGTTCTTGAAGTCCTTGCTAGAGCAATAAGACAAAAGAGGACGAGGGGATTCAAATTGGAAAGGAAAAAAAATCAAAGTATCACTATTTGCGGATGATATGATAGTATACATGAATGACCCCAAAAATTCTACTAGGAACTCCTAGCCTGCAATATAAATATTGATTTATAAATAAGTCAAGTCAGAAGATCTCAAATAAGTGACATAATGATGCACTTTCAGGTACAGGAATATAAATTAAACCAACCACCATGGGAAACAGCATCAAGTTTCCTCAAACCCAAAATAGAATCACATAAGACCCAGCTCTATCCCACTGAGTGTGAACGTGAATCAATCCTTGAAACTTGAAAACAAGCAGCCTGCTATCAAAATGCCTACAAAAGTTGTGTTGACTAAGACTCTAGTAACACTAGTCAAGCCAAGGAATCAGCCTCAGTGTGCGTCAAAAATGGAATAAATAAAATGTGATTTTATATATTATTTTAATTTATTTTAAAATTAAATATATTTATTAATTGATCTAATATTACATATACACATATATTACATATATATTACAATGTAACTCAGACATTAAGAAAAATTCATGCCTTATGCTGGAAAATAGTGGAACTAGAAATCCAGATAAAACAAATGATTCTCAAAAGAACAAGTATTACATTTTCTCTCATATGTAAAATATGTTAAAATGATTTTAAAATGAAAAGAGATGATTTAAGAGATAAGAAAGAGACAAGTGGGAGGAAGAAGATGGAGTAAGTGAGGCTAATGAGGGTAGAGTTAAGCGCAATCAAAATATCTTACATGCATATGTGAAAATGCCATAACGAAGCCTGTTATTCACATGTTACTAACTCCTCAAAATAACTTAAGGTACAGAATGCCAAAGTATGTGTATCCTAAACAAAATAGAGTTTAGAAAAACATCATGAGAGAGTGATAAAAATTCCATAAACAATATTGTCATAGAGTATGAAACATCAACATGATGGCTTAGCCTATAAAGGTACTTATTGCTAAGTCTGTTGATCTAAATGTAGTCCCAGGGGCTCACATGGTGAAGAAGAACAAACTCTCTTGAGTTGCCCACTGGCCTCTACAACTAATTACTTTAAGTCTGAAAGTTTAAAACAATCACCCTTTTCAAGCTAGACAATGTTTTAAATCTTATACAAACAAACATGAAAATCGCAGGAACCCTGAGGCTGAAAGCTGTCACAGTTAAACCCTTGTAAACACACTTCCAAGTACTCTGAGATGCTGGTTCTTCTGCAAGTGTCTGCAGAGGTCAGGCTCCTTCATATTTGAGCTCCTCATTACTACAGGTTGCAAGGCAATGTTGTTGATGATGGTCCAAGATTGTTGTCCTCCATAGTCTTCTTCCTCTTTCCAGAAAAAAAAAAGAGTGAACATGCATGCCATTAGGTACTTCTTTAGTTCTTTTTTGTGGGGAGCGGGGAGGACTTGTTTGGCTTACAAGCATAAGCCAAATATTATTCACAATTTTATGAATTTACATTTTCATCCAACCTTCCAAAGAAATCCCTGCACATCTCTGATAGTTTTAAAGTTTTTAAGGAAGAATGATGTCCAGCATCTCTCATCCAGTCCATATCCTATGTGGGACTATCAGAAGATGCTCCTTTACTTCACAATCTCCACCTTACTAAACAGCATTCAATTCAGGGTAACTGTGATCTCTTTTTCACCTGACTCAGTGATTCAACTCACTTCCCTCAACTCCCACTGTACCTTAGGCAGATGCTTTATTAAGCCCTTAATTCCTTATTTGCCCATAATTCCATATCTTAATTTTGTCTTTTCACCATATGGGGATACACATGTCCTCTCACTTTAATGAACTACCGTAAATATTAATTTTAAACAACAGATTGAATAATAAAAAATAACAAATAATTTGATGAATCTTAGCTTGTTTATTCCTTATTACAGAACATAGCCTGTCTCTAAAAAGATACCAGGCATCTTTTAATAGAAAGTTACTTTTTGTTCATTGTACTTTTTTCCATTTTCTCTCAGGATGGAATGGAATAAGAAATGGAAACACAATGTCATAGATTTTGAGAGCCATAGAAGTGTTACAGAAACTGTCTTATCAAGTAAAGGGAAGAGTTATCTCTCCCCATGATATAGCCTCTACACTGTTCTCCAGACACCTTCTTCATTTAGTACTCCTGTCCTGATTTCCGCTGTGTCTTTTTTATAACACTATACTCTATTTCCCCTTCCTTGGAAGATCCTCTGCTCCTTCTTGGCCTCTTACTAACTACCTAACCTCTGTAGATATTCTAAATAAAACACACACATCTAAAGAGTAAAAACTAGCTTCTAGTTATAAAAGAAAACATGCCATGTTTTGTTCTGGGTCTGTTTCCTCTCGGGATCATTTCTACCCCCTCCCATGTAGCTGTACACTTCATAATTTCATTTTTCTTAATAGTGGAATAATATTCCATGGTCTAAATGTACTGCATTTTCACTATCCATACATCAGCTGATGAACATCTAGGCTGTTTCCCATTTTTTAGCTATTATAAATAGAGCAGCAATGAGCATTGATGAGAAAACTTCTCTGTAGCAAGATATAAAGTGCTTTGGGTATATATTCAGGACTGTTGTTGCCAAATCTCGTGATAGACCAGCATTTTGAGAAATGTCCATGTTTTTTTTCCATCATAGATGTAACAGTTTGCAATACCCCTACCCCCTCAATGAATCTGTAGTCACTTTTCCTGAATCTGGCAGTGGAATTAATGGAAAAGTAGTATATATATACCTGATCTTTTCTTTTTTTTTTCTTTTTTTTTAATTTATTTATTTTTATCTCAATCACAGGTTGGGTACTTTGAATCCCAGGCTTAACAATAAAATTTTTGTGCATGAAGGTGCCCTGTAAAAACAGTATGTGTGTTCTCTTCAATCTTATGAGATAAAACACCAAGAAGAACAACTGGGAAAAGGAAAAATTGATGAATGTGGGCAGAGGTGAGGATAATTTTATAAACCAAATAATATATTTCCAGATAAAGTGCTTCCAGGCAATTTGCAAAGCTAACTAGATATTTTCCTACTTTCACTGCAGTGTAGCAAAGTGTTCCGTCAAAGTGCCTGCAGCATTTTTAGACTTGTTTTTCCTTTATGCTGGAATCTAGGCACACGTGTGAATTATATTGACTAGGACTTCTTTACAAGATGTAAAAACAACACCCAAGCTTTATGAAATGGATAGTTTCATCCAGGCATTTAGCTTCTCTGGGACTCAGTTTCTTCATAGAAACAATAATTATCTTATCAGATAATTATGAGAATTAATGTATAAATACAAATGCTTATGATCTCTAAAGTATACAAGTGTGAATTTGTGCTATTATTTTAATTGGCTTCTCATATAACCAAAAGGTTTATTTCTGATTCGCTTATAAAAAGACTACATCCATATGTATACACACCTACACACAGCTGAGCTGAGGACTGGAGACAGGGTATGAATATAGCACAGAACAAAGCTCCTGACAAGCAGAAGCTCCTAGTCTCTCTGTAATGAGGTACCAAAGTCCTCCAGACTTGGGGATATGGTGGCTAAGTGCACAGATGGATAGCAGCAGAGTGTAGTGAGGGGCACAGAAAAGTGAAAGCTGTGTTCCTCATAAAGACTATCAAATTCCATTGTTAAGGTGCTGGGAAACACATAAAGCTCTGCTTCTACCAGTGTGAGCTGACATATGGAGAAAAGATAATAAAAGGCTTAGTACCAAAAATGACTAAAATACTGTGGAATTTCAGTAAAGGAGACCCAAGGGGAAGTGGGAACATTCATGAGTCCATGAATAAAAATGTTCCATTGAGGACTGAGTGAATTAAGGACAGAGAGACACACACAGAGCATGAGGGGAATGAAGTTTTGCTGAGGGCCACCCTTTCTTACCAAGCTGAAAAAATGTTGAGGATGAAAATGTAGAATAGAGGGAAGATGGATCAGAAGTCTAAGGAGAATAGAAAGATTTCATTTTGAACCATGAATAGACTGTGCTAGGACTTAGAATGTCTTAACATATCTAGGGAGAAAGATATTTTACTCAGGTAATTGTTAAAATAGCAATTCAACTAAATTTTAAAAAATATTCTAACCAAATAAACACAGTGGACCCAAAACGACAGAACAAAACAAAAAGGTCACTCACTTCAGCACAGTTTATTTCACCTCACAACTTTTCACTAATTACCTTTTCAATACTGGTCAAATTTTAAACTATAGTGAAATGATGAAAGAAAGGACCAGAAGAGTAATATTTCTAGACATCCTATGTTAACTACCACAGCCTACGTTTATGGTAATCCATACTGGTTTGGGTCATTAATGTTTAAACTATACTTGCAAGTCTGTAAATCCTAGAGAGCTGATAAAACATGAGCACATTTGTCTTTAGAGGCACAAATGAATTTTGTCTAGAGAAAGGTATTTGATTTGATTTCAAGGATGCACCAGATCACATCTAAAATGTCAAAGTCAGTGTTCCTGGTGGTCTAAACAGCTGTACAGGCTTTCTATATTCCAGTGTTTTACAGCTTCCCATTGCTTCCTAAAGCCTCCTTAATAACATTTGTCATGTTTGCTAAGTAAAAAGAACAGAAATCCATTTTCTTCACTGTTTAAAAGGTGAGAAGTTTGAAATGAAGGTAATAGCAGTGTGGTGTTCTCTTTCAAAGTCTGAGGGTTAAATGCTTCTTTGCTTTTAGCAAAGAATCCATCCAGTATTTCCACCAGTGTCTGGCAATTGTTAATTTGTGGTTACATCACTCCAGTCTGCCCTGAACTGAATCTTTTCCCATTTCTGTGTCATTGTGTATCTTCTCAGGGGCTTCTAATAAGTACACCAATCATCACAATTCTCTGTCTCTGTCTCTGTCTCTGTCTCTCTCTCTCTGTGTGTGTGTGTGTGTGTGTGTGTGTGTGTGTGTGTCTGTGTGTCTGTGTGTCTCTCTCACTTTCTCTCTTGCTCTCAGAAAGCATTTAGTTGAGTTTGGTTATTGCTTCAGTTTCATAGAATTAGGCCACGATCATCATGGAAGGAAGTATGGTAGCAGGCAGACCACTGGAAAAATTAGATCAGAGCTTATATCTCAATCCACCGACAGGAGACACACACAAAGAGAGAGAGAGAGAGAGAGATTGAGCCTTGCATGTGCTCCTCCCCACCCTCTCCCTGTGACACAATCCTCCAATGACCACCTCCCACCTTCCTAAACAGTTCCACCAACTGTCTGAAGACACTTCTCATTCACATCATCACAGTTCCCTCCCTGGGCCCCATAGGCTCGTAGTCATATCACAATGCAAAATGCTTTCAGTCAAACTTCAAAATTCCCCATAATTCCTCACAATCTCAAAACTGTTTAAAACTCCAAAGACTCTTCTGAGATTCAAGGAAATCTCTTAACTGTAACCTACTGTAAAATCAGAATCAAGTCACTTACTTCCAATATACAGTGGCACGGAATGTATATTGCCTTTCCAAATGGGATAAGAGGGGGACAATATTGAGTGGACAATAGTGAGAAAATATTGGACCAAAGTAAAACTGAAACCCAGGAGAGCAAACTCTAAATCCTGCCTACGATCGTTCTTTGGGTCGCCCACTCATCCCAGCTTTATTGGTCACCACTCATTTCTCTCTCTTGGGCTGATTTTACACCCCATCAGCATATCTCCTTGGTAGATATCCCATGACTCTGAAATCCCCAACATCTTGGGCACTCCAACTTGATACTGTAGTCACCTTCACAGCTTCACATAAAGCATGCTCCAGGTCTCCATGCATGGATTCTTTGCCATATTCCTGGCTTTTATGGCTTTCCTTGATCATGAGGAAGATTCCACAACTCCTTTACTCTAATATGCATGATTTTGAAGCCAGAATTATGTGGCTGAACCTGTCAAGTTTTTCTGTTTGCTTAGGCTGAAACCTGGACCTTTCCAAGAATTATATTTGCAGAAGCTTTGATTGCATATCCATCAATATCTCATCTCTGAAGCAGTGACCAAAATGAGCTTTGCCTTGCACAAGTTGGAAGCTTAGCTGCTGTGTTGTCTTTCTTGTCCTGAGGGCATCACTCCCTTTATTCCATTTTAATAAGGCTTTTATTTAAACTTTTAACTTTTTGAACAAAGGGTGGGCTCCAACATACATTTGTAGATTCTCTTCAAAGTGTACATTTTATATTTCTCTTTGTGTTGCTTGCTTGTTTTCATTGCAGATCTGCATAAGAATTATTACTATTAACCACGTGACAGATTCAACATTAGGCTTCTTCTGATAACATTAATACAAAACTCTTCAGTTTAGCCTTTAGCATATATTTTGGATAAAGGCATTAAGCAAACTCATTCTTTGCCAAAATAACTGAAGAATGATCTTTAATATTTGTTTTTCCTTTGTAACCTCTTGGGCTAGGCTGTCACAGTCCATATTACTCTCCACACTACTGTCTCTCAAGCTCCTACTAAGGACTGCCCTTAAGCCCTGTGTACAGAGTTCAACCAGCCTTCTAGTCCAAAGTCCCAAACTTGTCCATATTCCTCCCCAAACCGGCATAGTCAGGCCCAGCCTCTGGTACCAACTTTTGTCATCCCAACTCTCTTAAATATGAATTATTACAAAATAAAATTCAAGTTCCATACTTCCAAAAATATAATGACACTGACTAAACACTCTTACTCTAAAGTGGACGTATCTGGAAATAGCAAGAGATGATTAGATGCAGGAAAAAATATAGTCAAGCAAGACAAACAGCAAACCCTGCAGGTAGCCCTATGTCCAGCATTTGGAAAGTTTTTGATTGCCCAATTCCTTCAACATTGCAGCCTACAATACACATAGTTTCTCTCTGAAGTTAGAACCATTCCATAACCAGAGCTTTATTTGGTAGATGGCTAATGGTTCTGCCATCTCCAATATTCTGGAGACCTCAGTGCAAATTAGGCTCTGCTTTCACATTTTCATGTCATAGCCCTTCTCTGCAGGAACTCCAATCTGGCCAGACATTGCCTGCCTCTAGGCACAGTGCAAGACTCTTCCAGTCTTGTATCCTCTACACCTGCTAAGTCAGTACCACATAGACAATGGTATCAAGGTCTGTTGATGTAGCCTTGTCCGCTTAGACCATACCATCTCAGTCCCTGTGCGCTGACCCTGAAGTACTTCCCTAAGTAGTGGCTTCCAAGAAGCAGAAAAACCCTTCTGCCTAAGGTTTCTTCCTTTGAAAAGACCTGAATCTTCAGAAGATGAATCCTCAAAGAGAAAGGGATTTGTTCTCAGGACACTCTTCCTGTTTTCCAGGTGTATCACATGAGACTAAACTTGAGCTGAGTTAGAGGACTCAGCCAGTGCCCACTAGTAAACTGTCAGTGTGAAGAGAAATAGCCCCATAAAGGATTTTGTGCGAGTACTATGTGAGGATAGAGAAAGTACCTTGTTTGTCTTTCTAACAGCAATAAACCCAACATTGTAAGACCAAATGCTATTAAAGTCATTTTTCTTCATTTTAGATATATATAAGACCCAAGGATATTAGAGTCAGACCTCTTTATTTTCTGATCTGTTCAGAAAAGTTGCCATCTCACATACCCAAGCAAGTAAGAGATGGGGTGCATTGACCTTAAGAACAATCACAATTGGTAAACCTTATTTCTTCCCCCCATGAACATATGTTTGAGTCTTGATATATTAATATAGCCTGTCTCACATCTCCTTCCCCACTCAACTACTAATGGCACTTCCTTAAACAGTTTAATTTTCAACTGTATTTTAAGTACTTATCCTTATACCAACAGAAAACTATAGCCTCATCAAGGATAGGGAGTTGGAGCTGGAACCAGGGGATAAAACAGAGCCCTAACTGTACATCTCTCATTACCAGATGAAGTTTCCAGGCTTGCATCTAATCAAGTTGTTAGCCAAAGAGATTCACTGAAAACCCCTAAATAACCCAGACTATTTCTAAAGCTAGTGGTTGCTCTCATCAAAATGACAGTAAGCCCTTCCTGCTAAAGACAACACCCACACAACCCACTGAACACAGAGAAGTGAAAATGATGCATACCTAGAGCTTTCACCCCTACGAAGTAATGCTCATGGTACTGGATTCATTCGTCTTCATCAAGCATTAGCCCACCTGCCACCTGCCACAAGGCCCTTAAATTGATTCTATGATGAGTTTGGCTCAAGACAAAAAAAAAAAAAAAAAAAAAAAAAAGCCTCTGCCAAACAACAAAAGTTTCCACTCACTGTCCCAAGCTTATACTGCTAGTCATTTTCTAAAATGGCACACTTACCTGCTTTCTGTAGGTATCTTTTCCCTCCCTTTCACTTTCCATGGCCTCCTTTACTTTCTTTGTCCTCCCTCTTGCCCCATTTATTTTTATGTTTAATCACTTTACAGCCTGATCCCAGTCATACCCTCTCACACACACACACCCTTCGTCACTTCTCTTTCTTCTCGAAGATGGGGAGGCTCAGAAGGGGTACCACCCCACCCTGGCACCTCAAGTCAAATCAGGCCTAAGCACATCCTCTCCCACTGAGGTCAGACAAGGCTTCCTGGCTAGGGGAAGGGGACCCAAAGGCAGTCAACAAAGTCAGAGATAACCCCTACTCCCATTGTTAGGGGACCTACATGATGAGCAAGCGGCACATCTGTAATATACATGTAGGGGGCCTAGGCCTAGCCTATGTATGCTCTTTGGTTGGTGGTTCAGTCTCTGTTAGCACCCATGTACCCAGCAGAGTTTACTCTGTGGGTCTTCTTGTGGTATCCTTGACATCTCTGACTCCTCCAATCCTTCCTCCCTCTCTTCCCCAAAACTCTCTGAGTCCTGCCTATTGTTTAGCTCTGCATCTGTTTCCATCAGCTGTGGATGAAGCATGTCAGAAGACATCTATGCTGGGCTCCTATCTGCATGTATAGCAGAATATCATTAATAGTGTCAGGGGTTAGCTCTCTCCCATCAAATGGGCCTCAAATTGGGCCAGTCATTGGTTTGCCATTCCCTCAATCTCTGCTCCATCTTAATCCCTACACTTCTTGTAGGCAAGACAAATTGAGTTGAAGGTTTTATGGTTGTTTTAGTGTGACCTTGCTTTAAAATGCACGTAAGACTAAAAGTGGTTTCAGAGAAAATTTAATTTTAGAAATCTTGTATTACAGCCGGATGTGTGGTGGCAAACTCCTGAAATCCCAGCATGCAATGAGGCAGAGGCAGCTGGATCTCTGCAAATTTGAGGCCAGTTGGTTTACAAAGCGAGTACAGGGCAGCCAAAACTGCACAGAGAAACCCTGTCTCAAAAAAGCATTAAAAAAAAGAAAAGAAAAAAGAAAGAAGTTTCATAAGACTTAAACGCTACTCTGTTCTTTTGCATTGAAAAGAGAGAAGAAATAAAGTAATGAAGAAAGAAAGGAAGGAAGAAGGGAAGGAAGGAAGGAAGGAAGGAAGGAAGGAAGGAAGGAAGGAAGGAAGGAAGGAAGGAAGGAATAAAAGCCCCTTTTGCAGCAGCTGGTGTCTACTACAGAAAGCCAAACTTGGTCAAAATCTAGAGAACAACTGGCCATGGGATGTCTAGCATCAGTTGATGCATTTATAACATAATATCTACACCTAAGAGTCTTGGAACATTTAGGAAGAGAGGACAAAAAGATTGTAAGTGCCAGAGAATCAGAATGTTTGCTGTAAGATAGTATCTTCTATATATGACAGGGAAGCTGAACTTGTAAAATCTCAATAATATGGTTGCTGTAAATGTTTCTATTTCCTCCTATGAGGGGGTGAGATTATAGCCATACTCAAACTTTATGAATACATGGCTTGAGCTGAGTCCAGAGTGTTTCTAACTATCCCTAGGAGTAGGCCTGGAAGCTTCTAGTCTCCATACAATCTAATGTTCTGTAAGCCTAGACCTTGAAGGCTTCAGCTTCCAGCCTCCGTAAGCTAACCCGGCCTAAAAATGTTTTCAGCCTCCAAGAGCTTCTGTGGAATTAGCGCACCTTTTCTAGTTTTTTTCTGAACTCTGGCTGACTGGTTTCAACTCAGCTGTTCTCTGGCTCAAAACTCCTCTCCATGATGACTTATTCAAACTGGGTTTTCTCAGCTTCTCACTGAGTTTCTTTGCTTGGAAAAACTGCCTCTGAATTGCATGAACTCAACTGCACTCAATTAATCTTCACTGAACTGAACTGCATCGAACTGTACTATATTCCCAAATTCTAATATATTGTCCTCATGTACTCCCTGCACTTCTCTTTTAATTTTATTTTTTTAATTTTAGTTTTTATTTATTCATTTTATATCCTGGTTATAGTCCCCTCCCTCCTCTCCTCCTTGTCCCATTCTCCCTTCCTGTTTCCCCAACCCCTCCTTCCTCTGTTTCTCAGAGAAAAGGAGCCATCTCACCCACCCCAGCACATCAAGTTGCATCAGAACTGAGTGCATCATCTTTCCCTGTGGCCTGGTGAGGTAGGCTTGCCAAAAGAAAATGATCAAAAAGCAGTCAACAGAGTCCATATCAGAGTCATCCCCACAGGAAGACTACGGAACCCATATAAAGACTGAGCTGCTCATAAAAGACCCACATGGTTTGTGCCCACTTATAAGTGAATTTTATCCATATAGTATGGGCAGCTCAGTCTGCACTGCTCTTAAGTTGCTTCTCTTTTCTGTCTGTTCTTGTGAGAGTTGGGTGTTTCTATCTCTGGCTCATTCTGACAAATCTTTCTCTGATTCATCACATTGTCTGTCCCTCAATTAGACATCATTGTTTGGGGTAAAAGGTATGTACTAAGTTCCAGACAGACAGATTAAATGTGTACCATGTCTATAGTAGAGCCAGAGGGATGAGGGTATGTATTCTCACCAGAAGGATTAAAGGTGTGCACTAAGGGCTTGTCTGTTTTCCAGATAGATCCCACAGACCTAGGTCTTTGGATGCAATCTCTTGCCAGAGCAGCCATATTGCTGGATTAAAATTTCTCTACAGGTTACTTAAATAATACCTGAAAAATGATACACCAGTTAAAATGTCAACCTTGATAAGGGAGTTCTCAGAGGACCTCAACCCTAGATAAAGAGCCATAGGCAATTAATGATTGCTGAGAGAGAAACGGTCTTCTCCAGGTGTCATCCTTCTCACAGATTATCCTGCCTCAAGAGGTCAGCTCTGAATATATATGAGCAACATTAACGGAATCCATCAGGTTATATTTGTAAGTGTGTGGGTGTGCTTAAAACAAAATAATTAACAAATGCAAGGCCGTGATTTTGATGAGTAGGGAAGTCATAGGAGGAGTTAGAAGGAGGAGAGGAGGTGGGGAAAGACATAAACATAGTACTTGTAAATGAAATTCTCAAAAGGTAAGTAAATGAGTAAACTTCAAGGAGAAAAGACAGCAACAAAAGTGGCCAACAACACAAACATGGATTGTCATGTTGTGTTAATTCATATTTTCTCACTATAGTGACTTTATCCATGGTGGCATCTATACTATACTCATTTAGGGAGGGGACCCTCTCCCATTTAAAATTTAAAAAACAGCAAGAAATCCAATTTGTGCTGCTTATACCCTCATGAGCATATGACATGCACTGGAGCATGATTACTGGAGTCACTTTAAGAAAAATTAAAGCGTCTCAATAAGGGCAGGACTTTGTGCCCCCAACCCACTTCCCATCTCCATGCTTGAGTTTTCACATTCCTGAGGGATCACAGGTCTTGTGCTTGCTATCCCAACCCTTCTGAGTTATGTGCATCTGCTCTACTATGTTCAGAAAGCACTTTTTGTAACCAACCACTGCTTCTGGCCCTCATAATCTTTCTGTTTCCTTTTCTGTGATGATCTCCGAGCCTCAGAAGGAGGCAGTGTGGTAAACATGTCTCATTTCAGCCTGAGAATTCCCCTAGAGCCTAATCTCTCACCCAGCACAAAAACTGACTCCAAACAAACCAAGGATTTCAACATAAGCCTTGATACCCTGAAGGTCATAGAAGAGAAAGTAGAGATTATATTTGAATTTATCCGGCTGGGAAAGGACTTTGTAAAGAGGACCACAATAGCACAGGCATTAAGAACAACAGCTGATTAATAACATCTTGTTAAAATAAGTATGTCTGTACAACAAAGAACACCACAATTGAAATAAAGAGACAGCCTATAGAATAGGATAAATCCTTTACTGATCATGCATTAGTGGGGTAGGAGGAATATCTAGACTACACAAAAAAATGTTTTTAAAATTAACAAGAAAGCAAATAATCAAATTTAAAAATTGATCATGGAATTAAGCAGTGATTTCTCAAAAGATGAAATACAAATGGCTAAGAAATATTTTAAACACCCAACATCAGTATAAATAAAAATTTAAAATTACTTTCAGATTTTATCTTACCCCAATCAGAATTACCATTATCAAATAATTAAACAACAACAAATACTGGCATGTGTAGGTAAAAGGGGTGATATTTATTCACTGCTGGTGAGAGTGAAAACTGATTCTGCCCTGTGGAAATCAGTGTGGATATTTCTCTAAAACCTAGAGATACTTCTTCATCTATGTTCATTTTTCACAATAGCCAGGAAATAGAACTGGTAAATGTACCCTCCCTCCCTCTTCCTCCCAATCACTCTCCCCTAGTCCACTGATAGGGGAAGTCTTCCTCCCCTACTGTCTCACCATAGCCTATTAGGTCCCATCAAGAGTGTATGGACCCTCTTCCTCTGTATGCTGGCTGGGTTACCCCAACAGGGAGAAGTGATCAAGGAACAGACAACCAACTTCATGTCAGAGACTGTCTCTTCTCCCCTTACTAGAGAAACCACATGGAGACTGAAACTTGTTATTTTTAATAAGCCCATTAGAATATTACTGTCTCTGGGCTAACATGAACAGGAAATGGCAGTTTGATAAAAGCCCTCTGGGATAAGAGGCTTTGCAGACAACCACAGACAGTGTCGTCTTATACCCACATCCAGTGCACCCACGTTTAGTTGAAGCTCATGAGTCATTAGGTGTCACCCTTCAAACACTATCATATATGAGGCAGAAAAGAAAGAGAAATTAGGGTACATTCCATATGCCACTGGAGTTGTTGACTATTATATTATATGTTTCCTGTTGCTCTGCAGAAATACTTGAAAAGATATCTGCAATTTCCATCTCACTTGAAGTAAGACATAAATCTGTGGTTACGAAGAGTAACATCATTTCCCTCAAATGCACATGTGAGTCAGAATAGATATTGTCCGGTAAACAATCAACTGTAAGCAAAGATGTTTCACTTTGAGGAAAGATAACTTTAATAGTATATTTCGAAAAAAAAACTAGTTTGAACCTTTAAAAACTTTTCATAAAAATATTCACCATAGTTTCATTTTAATTACTTTATTGCAAAGCAAGTTGGGACAATAAAATAACATGGTTTTGTATTAAAGAAAAAGCAATCATAAAAATGTCAAATTTTGAATAGTTTCTAAAAATAATGGGAAGTGTAAGGTAGAGAGAACTGGAGAGACAGTTTTCTATTGGGAAACTTCTGCTGGGGTGAAAAGACTTCAGAAGAGAAGGGAAGCCTGTCTCCAAAAGAAACAGATTACATCAGAGGAATATGGCTTCACATAGACTGTTTTGAAACAGAAAAGAAAAGAAAAAAGAAAAGAAAAGAAATCCTTACTTAGCAATAAGTTTCAAGGAACTCCCACCCAGCAAGAAACTCAATGGAAATAAACAAGGCAGGAACTAATGGACCCAACAGTGTCATGTGTAGAGTTTAAATGCTGAACAACAATAAAGGTGAAATATATGTTAAAGTATCACTGTGTGTGCAAATTAATAAGATTTAATGGTAAAGAATGCATTTCCTGAAATCAGACTTTGGGAATTTAAAACTTATGTCCCTCAATTTCTAGTTATGCTTTTGATATCCCTATCTAGAGATAGTAGTAGCATTAGTGTCATGACTTATTATGATGATTAACACACAAGCACATACACATATACAGTAGTGTGGAAAGAATTTGGCCTGTGACTAATAGATGAGTGTTAAAAATGTTTGATGACATTAATAAGTAGTATTATTAAAAGAAAGTAAATATACCTCATAATATAAAACTAATTTATCTATTGTCAGCATTAAAATATTATATGGCCATTCAGTTACACCTCTTAAGAAATGATGTACACAACCAGTAAATTATCGGCCATAAATCACTCCTATACAACAGAAAAGCTCAGTCATTTACAAATGTTTCTGGACTACTGAGGAGGGGGTTGTGATGGTTCCTGTTAACTATTGACTTTCCAGTCTCTGGCATTAGCTAGGAGAGAACTTCTTTGCAATCCTGGGAGAGGATTGTTGAGCCTCTAGGCAAGCCTGTGAAAGGTCATGTTTAGTTAATTAAAGATGGAAGACCCAAACACAAAGCATGTGACATCATTTCCTGGTTTGGGGTCCTGGAGGGTATAAAAAGAAGAGATCTAACTGAGCATAGGCACTCACTCATCACTCTTCATCATTCTGGTTCCTAGTCATGGATACAAAGTGAGGAGATGTTTCAGGGTCCTGCTGCCTGACTTTGCTGTGTTGATGAAGACCCTTGAACTGTGAGATGAAATAACCTTCTCTCCCTTAAGGTGCTTTTTAAAAAAAAGTCATGACAACAGAAAAATAGACCAAGGCAGTATAGACCAAGGCAGTTACTCATGAAAGCACATTATTGCAGTGGTAGGTGATATCATTAAGTGAATAAACTGCTCATATATTATTCATCAGGAACAGTAACTCTTGGCAAATGTGAGCTCTAAATCTTCACATAGCATGACTGATTGCAATTGATAAAATAGAAAACCGACTAACTTCAGGAGAGCAGAATTTGGATTTGTGGGAGGTCATGACATCTTGTAGAAAGACAGAGTCACTGTTTTGAGCTTTCTAGAATTATCTGATGTTACAGACATGTCACCAAATTAAATGTGAGCTCTAAGATGGTCAACAAGATGGCTGTGGGCTTCCCAGTGGGTGTGTCAGTTATCAAGACTGAGGGAGGTGGGCGAGGTGCTGGAAGACTAAGGGACTGAGGGCAAAGAAAGTTTAGAAGGGTCTTTTTGATTTCTCACTGAACAGATAGAAATTCTATTAAGCCATTCTTTATGTTCTTAATGTCTTTTTACTGTGTACTGGTCCCTGAAATGTAAGATTATGAAAGGCAATTTGGGTTTTCTTCGCTCTGGAAAAACTTGGAAACTGTTACATGTTGTCTAGCCATCTATCTTTAGCTAACTATATATCATGTAATATTCATAGGGGTTATCAATGAAGACATTAAACTGAGTAAAAATGCTACAGACTTTCCATATAATGTGTCGTGATTTGGAGAAAAATATCTCCTATGATCTGTCATCAGTATTAAAATACATTTAAGGTTACAAGTGGTCTCTATATGCTGATTGCTGATATCGCTGGCATATTGATGTTTGTGTCAGACTGACTCTGGCATGCATGTCTGAGCTTTGCAATGATACTGCCTTCTAGGCAAGCACTATTTGCTGATTTGTTGCAGAGATGCCAACCTTAGAAACTTCTAGATATCTAGGGAATCATCAGATGTTTGCCCCATTCCCAGCACGAGTTGAAAACAATCTCTGAGGTAGGACCTGGGTGTCTGCACATTTTCAAGGTCCACTAAAAAATTCTAATGTATAAACCAAGTGTCAGGACAGTTCTCACACATTACACTCCAACAAAATTTCACAGCTTTGAATTTTGCTCTTTGCATAAAATTAGAGCAGATGATCTACTGCTATCACAGCGTCCTATTTTGCAAATAGAAAAATCTTTTACTGAAAATTGAGATTCAGATTGCTTCTAAGCACTCCAGCTCTGGAGTTCTAGATGAGTTTAATAAATTGCATATTTCTTACTAACATTTTTTCTTATGTGTGTAAGCAAACATGTTACCAATAGAGGCACAGCAGGTCCTCCTGGAGCTAGGTTTACAGGGGTTTATGAGCTACTTCATGTGGGTACTGGGAACAGAGTCCGTGTTCTATGGACATGATAGAAATGACAGCAAGTGCTCTGAACCAGTGAGCCACCAGACAAGCCCATTGGCTCATTATTTTTTGCTTTATGAAGCTATTGGTTACTTTCTTGTAGCTGTGATCAGATAAGAAGCAACTTAAAAGACACAGGTTTGTTTTTTTTGTTGTTGTTGTTTTGTTTTGTTTTGTTTTAGCTCATTAGAATAAGAAGGTTCATCACCACAGGGAAGAGATACAGCAGGAGTGTGACACAGCTGGTCACAGTGGTCACAGCTGGTCAGAAAGTAGAGAGCAGATATTGGAACAGAGCCAGGCTCTAAAATATCTTTCCATCCCAAGCAGTCCATGTCCTCTGGCAACCCACCTCCTAAACAATATGTAGCTGTCTGAACCAACAGCGGCAGCTGGAAACCAAATGTTTAAGCACATGAGCCAAAGGGAAACATCTCACTTTTGAGCCACAACAATAGATTTCAATATTTCAATCACAGGTAGAGATGTGCTTCTCTGTTACATGGTGGTTAGGAAGTATGCAAGTGGGCATAGCACGTGTGGATTTGAATCCATCACAAAGCTCGGGAAAACATAACTGTGTTTAAAATGGGTGAACAATATTACCAAATTCATAAATCTGTGTCAGAATTCAGTTGCAGGTAAAGCAGTAGAAGATCTCCTGTCCCTATGGACCACTATCATTGTTTTTAATATAACTGTGAGACATTCTCATTCAGAATGGATTAACAACCTAATTACCTCTTGTTTACTCTCCCATAATGGGTAAGTCGTTTTCATTAGAACTAAGCACTACCTCGCTCTCCTCTCACTACTGCAAATGTTGCTGAAGACTCTTGTTACGTGCTGTTCTTGGGAATGAATCTGGCCCTGGGAATGAGCCTAATAGCTGGTCTGGGTCAATTGCCCTGCTCTGCGGGGCTGGTGACCCAGCTGTTGGTCCTCTCAGCTCGGCACACCAACAATCTACGCCCTGTTCTTTGTGAGCACAGCAGTATGAAGTCAAGGTCTAAATGTGCAGTGCAGGACGAGCTGAGGCCTGTTTCCAGCTCCACCCATCGGGAGGCCGCCCACCAAGATCAGAACTCCAGGACCCAGGCCAGCAAGCTTCCCTGCTTGCACATAAAGGGAGCTGCTGGGCTGCACTGGAAAGACTTCCAGCTTTCCGTGGTGCTCATTCAACAGAACCCCTGTTCCCAGCTTCTTGGTAACATGTCTATCATCCCCTAACAAGGGCTTTCAACTTACTGGACACTGCAACACACATATTTGGCAGCTTTTTTCTTCGTGTTTTTATTTTCTGCTTTTCTTTTTCCCTATGAAACTCAGTTTAAAGGCTATAGACTTGACTTGACTGGCAGACTATTTTTCATACATTTCCTTATCTCTCCACTGCAGCGTATTTTGCTTAAGCCCCTTATTTTCTTCATTTTGCTATTTCTTTCCAAGCATGATGCTCCATTTCACCTCTGAGAGGCATGTCGCTCAAAGATGGCTGAGGGCATTTACAAAAAGCATGTAAATTGAGTCTCAAAATAGGATTGGTGGGTTGGTTCCATTTCAAAAACTGAGAGCAGTAATCAGCATTCCAACAGAGAAGCAAGAGAGAGAGTCACAGAGCACTGGTCAAGTTCTAGCAACTGTCCTTGCATCCTTGAATAGAAGTGAGTGGGTGAACCAGGGAATCCAGGTTTTTATGGAGGGAAATGGGTAGTAAAGGATGACATCACTATGGATTATTTTAGCCACCAAATCCATGTCTCCTGTGTGTATCTGCTGAAGGATATCTAATGTGGCAGCCTTTGTCCAGAAGGTCAAGGCTGAGGTAGTCTGATGAGAGCTTTGGCAAAAGCACAGCTGCACTTTTCCTGTTGGTCCAGCCAGAGGACCTTCCAAAGCCAAGTGGAAGCAGAGATCCATATTACATGAAAACTGACCTCTTGGCCCTGGGGAAAGGTTTTGCACTTCATAAATACAGTGCTCCTGAGTAGACTGCACATTTGGGAAACACATCAGGATTTACATGGAACGAAGTATGTTAATACATCCTAGTAATATGAAACACTTCATGCAACTTCTAGATTTCCTCATATGATACAGTGAGGAGCTTGAATAGCTAGCACATTGACTATACAAGGGCTCTCATTCTACTCACATGTGAAATGTCCCTTCCATTGGCTCATGTGTAGACACCGCCCTCCGGATTCTATAAAACCTGCTGCTGGCAGCTGCACCTGGGAGTGCACACTTGCACCCTGTTGTTAGGAAAGTCTTAGTCCTGTTGTCACAAACCAGGCATTTACCACCTTGTATTATGCCAGCCTTCCAAAGGAGTGGCCTGGATAAACAGACCAGTCACTTAATTTTCAGGTCAGTATAACCAACAGAGATTTGTACCAGGACAGAGCTGAGATTTACATTGAAGCCCATGATTTTACAGCATAAGAAAGTGTAGGGAATATTCAAGAAACTTGGTGGTCGGAAAATATTCTGAGCCATGTAAACACAGAACCTTAATTTTTCTAAACTCTGAATGACTTAAGAGGAATCATCTCCCTTTCATAAAACTGTAAGTTTTAAATGATGTAAGTAAGCAAACTTTCTAAACTACATGGAAGTGCGCAGTGGAGTCAGTATTTGTTGCCCTAGCAACTTAAAGTCATGTAACTATGATAAATGTGTTATATCATGGTTTCAGCAAACAAAATGTAAGTCTACAGCTATTTAACATAACCACTCAAAGATTTTATGGAGCTATTCAATTTTAAGTTATAATTTACCTACCCTGTGAATATCAATTTGTCAGCTGTTTTCTAGTATGTGTACTCAAAAATTAGATCCACTATATGTTTTTCCAGTCCCAGTATGAGCTAAGACACATATTTCCAAATGGAAGCTTCATTACAAGGGTCATTATATTCCAATGCTTTTACTGCATGCAACTTAGCAGAGAGAGCATTTTGAAGACAGCATCAGGTGCCCTGGTTGGTAGCACAGCTGCGTTCCTGAACTCCATGCAGCATTGCCTCAGGTTTTCAGCATTTGTAATTACAGTTGGGCAGAATTCTTTCTCCTGCATGGGTCATATGGATAATGAGTCTCCTTTAACAGATGCTAATGAAACAATGTCAATCAACTGACAGTGGTGTGGAGCCTAAAGGGGAGCCTGCAGACACAGCGTCTGTATTTCCCCTTTTCAACACTATTCTATTTTTCCTTTGTCAAATAGTAAATCAAAAAGAGCACAGAGTTACTTTTGAGCTGTTTGAGCATCAAGATCTCATCTATATCACAGGAAAACCAGGTCAGTGTCTCCTCTCCCTCTGACAGATACTAAGGGGAACTCCCACTGCGCAGTTCTAAAGCCACTGGGGTACAAAGTGCTTTCTGACTCTCCTGGATAACCACAGGACAGAAACTCTACAGCTCAAAAGTGGTTTCATCTGAATAAGTTCGTTGATCAGGCAAAGTCTAGTGGGGAACAGAGCAGAGACTGCTGGGGCTTGGTCTGGTGCTCTGTGTGTACAGATGCTAAATTCTGGGCCCTGAGATCTGGTTGGAGTCCAGAGGAGTGCACTGTCACACACTCTGATCAAGGTTGTGCAAACTTTGCTCCATGATTATCTCTGATTGGTTAATAAAAATGTTGGACAATTTGTAACTTGGGAGCAGAGAAGTAGGCAGAGCCTCCGTTCCTGGGAATGGGGGACTCGGGTAGGGAACATGATATGGTGAAGAGGAAAAGAAGGACGCAGATGGAAAGAAAGGATGTGCTGTGTTGAAGCAGATGCAGCCCAGACAGGACCAGTATTGACAAGTAACCTGAGGAATGTGGTTGGGAAGTAGCCAGGCTAGCTTAGAAAATTAGTATAAATCATAGCTGCCCTGTTATTGAGCTTAGAGCTTATTAATAAATGTAGTAAGTGTCTGTGTGTTTTATTTGAGAGCTAGAACAGGCAAATAGAAAAGCCCTCCATATCAATAAATTATCTACAATAAGAGACTTTGGATCTTCACTAATCAGTTTTTACCTTGTTCTTTACTCTTTTTTTAATTAATTATCTTGGGTAGAAGAGGTGATATGGTGATTTGATGTTATTCTCAGTTATGAATAAGGTCATTGTTGCTTCTGTTATATGATTTTCCTTTAATTCTCCTATTTTAGGTCTGTTACCTGACATCATCTACACTGATCTATTTTCTCAAGATATCTTGGGAAACTTTGTTTTCTGACAAAAATTATTGAATATAGCTAGCTAATCTGGGGATTAAAATTTACATAAGATAATCTTCCTTTTTTCAACATAATGTGTTATAGAACTCGAAGTTGTAATTTGCATGTCATACCCTCTGACCTCTGTTCAGTTTTACACTTATATAATATGTATGTCCTATGTTATATTATCATCATTTGCTTGGTGATTTAAGAACTGACCTATTGGTGAAACTCACAGCCAAACTTTGGGCAGAGCACAGGGAGTCTAATGGAAGAAGAGGGGGTCGTATAGAAGGACATGGAGAGGACAGGAGCCCCACAAGGAGACCAACAAGCTGAAAAAAAATCTGAGCTCAGGGGTAACTGAAGAGAGTGATGCACCAACCAAGGACCAGGCATGGAGAGAACCTAGACACCTTGTTCAGATGTGGCCAATCAGCAGCTCAGTGTCCATGTGGAACTCTGAGTAAGGGAAGCAGGGGCTGCCTCTATCATGAACTCAGTTGACTGATCTTTGATAACTTGAACCTGGCGATGTGGCCTTGTAAGGCCACAGAGGAAGAGTATCCAGGCAGTCCCGATGAGAATTTGATAAGCTATGGGCAGATGGCAGAGGAGGAGAACTCCACCTCTCAGTGGACTAGGGGAATGGGATGGGGAAAAAGAGAGAGGGAGGGTGGAACTAGGAAGAGTTGAGGGAGGAGATGTCAATCGGGATATATATGACTATATAGCATGAATATATTGTGAAAAACAAATATAAGTAAATATGTATGAATACGTTGTGAAAAAATTAAATTTAAAAACAAATATAAATATATCCAAAAAAAGAACTGACCTATGATTATAATGCTAGAGAGAGGTATGTTGAATCTGATTTCCCAGTGAATAGAAACTGTGTAGGTAGTGAAACAGCTGAGTCAAGGACTGGTCTTTCCTAAGCAAGAAGGAGATGATCAAACCTCATTCAGAGAGGCAAACAGAACAGACATTAAAGAGGGGGAAAGCAGATAACAGGACAGGAACTTATCACGGAGGGCTTCCAAAAAACTCTACCTAGCAGGGTACTAAAGCAGATGCTGAGACTCATAGCCATGGGCATAGTGCTGGAAAACTTATGAAAGAAGGGGGAGATAGAAAGACCTGGAGGGGACTGGAGCTCTACAAGGAGGGCAACAGAACCAAAAATCTGAGCACAAGGGTCTTTTCTAAGACTGATACTCCAGCCAAGGACTATGCATGGAAATAATCTAGAACCCCTACACAGGTATAGCCCATGGCAGCTCAGTATCCAAGTGGGTACCCTAGAAAGGGGATCAGGGACTGTCTCTGACATGAACTTAGTGGCTGGCTCTTTGATCACCTCCCCCTGAATGGGGAGCAGCCTTACCAGGCCACAGAGGAAGACAGTGCAGCCAATCCTGAGGAAACCTGATAGGCTAGGGTCGGATGGAAGGGGAGGAGGAGCACCCATATCAATGGACTGGGGGAGGGGCATAGGAGGAGAAGAGGGAGGAAGGGTGAGATTTGGAAGAGACAAGGGAGGGAGCTACAGCTGGGATACAAAATGAGTAAATTGTAATTAATAAACAAAATTAATTAATTTTTAAAAGGACTGGTCTTTTCACCAAAGGAAGAAAAAAGGCAGAGAAGTGTCATTCATTAAGACCACTGAGCTGAAATGGTGATAGAGAACAAGATCTTTTCCTCAGACCCAATACTGTTAATACACTACTCTGTGACTCAGGCAAGTCTCTCCTGGTCTTTATCTCATTAGCTGTCCCTGTCAAGTCAGGCCAAGAAGAAAACACACAGAGCACAGGAACCTTCTGACCTAACTGACCATGTTCCTACCTTTACCGCCTTTATTTTCCATTTTCCAGCCCATCCATATCCATAAACCATATTGCTAACCTTGTGTTCTGTATTAGTTTAAACATGCACTTTGAATGTGAGGCCTTTACTATGCTCTGTTAAGGCTCAGAAATTTTCTACATATGATTCACCATCATCCTTTAGACATGGCATTCAACTATTTTAGGACCAGCCCCATTGTTTCAAACTCAGGCTTTATAGACACTCCCCATAAACAGTATTTTGTTTGAATTTGCGGCATTGGAAGAAATAGAACAGCACAATCAACTGAACAAACCCAGGAGGAATTAGCTGTCAAGGCTCAAGAATTATTAATAGTAAAAACAACTCTCCTGGCCAAGAAAATCAAAGAGTACCACACTGCTTTTCAAAGATCTGATTAGTCTACTCTAATTGGACTATCATAAATACACCAGAGAGTTATTTTAATGCCCTGTATTTTACTGTACCGCACACATAAGACAATATGATTCATTCTCTTACATTTACAGTAATCTTTAAACATTTTTTTTTGGAAAATGAAGTCACTTTATTGTGTACTTTCACAATGGATTTTTTCCTGTTTTCAATACAAGGCTATGATTGCCAGGTGAGCAGAATTCCTACAGTGAGGAAATCAAGTAAAAAAGTCCTAGGGACACCCAGTTATTCCCTGGAAAAACTCCGGGTAACCAGCTGCACACAACCCTGATCAGAACGCACAGCCGCACTGGGCACTGCCACCCACCACTGGGTAACACAGTTTCTGGGCCAGACTGAGAAGCCCCCAGATACCATCTCAGACCATGGTGTACAACCCCTGGCCCAGAATAAGGAGGTGCCAAGTCTCCAGACCAGGGGGGCATCCCCCAGCTGCCATCTCAAACCAGGACACTCAGCCTCTGACACAGAGTGAGGAGCCAAGCCTCCAGAGTAGAGTGGGGACCAGTTTGCTGTGCACACAGCTTCTAGCACAGAGCACGGAGCTGGGCACACAGATCCCACGACAGAGTTCAACTGAGGCAACAACACACACTATCAAACCACTGGAAATCCCTGATATTTTTGAAGAATACTCCTGACAGAAGAGATTGACAGTTCCAATCTGAAGTTCAGCCTTAAAGCACAAACAGCTCCTTGATTATATATAAACAAATGCCCAGAAGTCGACATAAGAACTCACTCAACAAAATTCAAGACACCATGGCCCCACCAGAAACAACCTAAAGGAAAGGAGATTTTAATTCAGTGGAGACACAGGAAAACTATGTTAAAGATATGATTATGCAGATATTGGAGGGACAAAAGGAGGCACAAAAAGAGGAAAGGAACAACGCCCTCAAAGAAATTCAGAAGAGTTTTACTGCCCACGTAGAGGAACAATTAAAGACATATAGAGAGGAAACAAACAAAAAATTAGGAGCCACATTCAATCAGATGATGGAAATGATACAAAGCATGAAAACAGAATTAGAATCTATAAAGAAAACACAAACAGAGAAAAACCTGGAACTGGAGAACTTAGAGAAAAGATCAGGATCCACAAAGGTAAGCATCACCAATAGAATACAAGAGATGGAAGAGAGAATCTCAGGAGCTGAAGATACACATGCTGAAGTGGATTCCTCACTCAAGGAAAAAATAAAATCGGAAAAGTCCCAAACACAAAACATCCAAGAAATCAAGGATGCCATGAAAAGACGAAACCTATGAATAATTGGAATAGATGAAAAAGAAGACTCCAGGCTCAAAGGACTGGAAAATATTTTTAAGAAAATCATACAAGAAAATTTTCCCAACTTAAAAAAAGAATTGTCCATAAAC
>CM053749.1:26782389-26801336 GCA_028658305.1 Pachyuromys duprasi
CAAAGACCTCAACATAAAACCAGACACACTAAACCAGTTAAAAGAAAAAGTGGGGAAAACCCTAGAACTCATTGGTACAGGAGACTACTTCCTGAATAGAACACCAACAGCACAGGCTCTAAGATCAACAATCAATAAATGGGACCTCATGAAACTGAAAAGCTTCTGTAAAGCAAAAGACACTGTCATCAAAACCAAATGACAGCCTACAGACTGGGAAAGGATCTTTACGAACCCTATATCTGACAGAGGGCTAATATCCAGTATATATAAAGAACTCAAGAAGTTAAAAAGCAAGAAATCAAGTAATCCAATGGAGCTAAACAGAGAACTCTCTGAAAAGATTGTAGAATGGCAGAAAAACACTTATAGAAATGCTCAACATCCTTAGCCATCAGGGAAATGCAAATCAAAATGACCCTGAGATTTCACCTTACACCTGTCTGAAAGGCTAAGATCAAAAACTCAAGTGATAACACATGCTGGAGAGGATGTGAAGAAAAAGGAACCCTCCTCCATTGCTGGTGGGAATGTAAGCTGGTACAACCACTCTGGAAATCAATTTGACACTTTCTTAGACAATTAGTAATAGTGATTCCTCAAGATCCAGCTATACCACTCCTAGGCATATACCCAAAAGCTGTTCTAATACACAACAAAGACATTTGCTCAACTATGTTCGTATCTGCCTTATTCGTAATAGCCAGAACCTGGAAACAATCCAGATGTCCCTCCGTTGAGGAATGGATAAAGAAATTGTGGTACTTTTACACAATGGAATACTACTCAGCAATTAAAATGAAGAAATCATGAAATTTGCAGGCAAATGGTGGGACCTGGAAACCATCATCCTGAGTGAGGTATCCCAAAAGCAGAAAGACGCACATGGTATATACTCACTTATATAGAGCTATAAGATAGGATAAACATACTGAAATCTGTATACCTAAAGAAGATAAACAAGAAAGAGGATTAATCCTCACTTAGAAAGTCAAATTGGATGGACATTGGATGTAGGAGAAAACAAGTAACAGGCCTTGCAAAGACTCTACCTAGCAGGGTATCAAAGCAAATATTAAGAAACAGAACCAACCCTTTAGCAGAGTGCAGGGAATCATATGAAAGAAGGGGGAGTTAGTAAGACCTGGAGAGGACAGGAGCTCCACAAGGACCAAATATTTCAGGGCACAGGGGTCTTTTATGAGACTGTCTCTCCAACCAAGGACCAAGTATGTTTATAACCTAGAACCCCTGCTTGTATGTAGCAAATGGTAGCTCAATACCCAAGTGGGTACACTAGTAAGGGGAACAGAGACTATTTTGGACATGAACTCAATGGCTGGCTCATCGACCCCTGCCCCCTCTGGAGGAGCAGCCTTGCTAGGCCACAGAAGAGGACATTGCAGCCATTCCTGAAGAGACCTGATAAACTAGAGTTAGACGGAAGGGGAGGAGGTCCTCCCCTATCAGTGGACTTGGAAAGGGGCAGGGAGGAGATGAGGGAGGGTAGGGTGGGATAGGGAGGAAATGGGGGAGGGGGCTATGGCTGGGATACAAAGTATATAACCTGCAATTAATATAAAATAAAAATGTTAAAATTATAAAAGTAAATATGAAATAAAAAGAGGACTCATAAAAGTAGGTTCTCTTTCTTACCATTACTAAATATATTTTAAGTAATACACTAAAGCATAAATTTATAAAAGACTAACGAAGAACCATAGGATATTTTGCAATCTGTATATACTTTATAATGTCTATAGATCTGTACATGTTATATATTCTTATGATTTTTTTTTCCTTTGTTGAATTGACCTGTGGCCTCCTTTTGTTGTAAAGTCTATGTCTGTGATGTAAGCAAGCTTTACCCTGGGCTCCACTCGTGAATATCATAGTACAGACTTTCACCTGCAGCCTACACATGCCCTTAAGCACAAAGTTGCTTCTTAGCAATACACACACAGGTTATTGCCTGGTGAAAAATTAATTCACTCCTGCAGACTCAGTTTAGAAGTTAAGAAGGAGAGACATAGAAGTCTACTTAGAAATCCTCCCGTCTCAACCCCTGCTCCCCTTTCCCCCCAAAAAAAGAAAGAAAAGAAAAGAAAAACAACAACAATAACAGTCTAGAATGGAAGCCATCCAAGAGCACTCTTAAAAACTGTGATAGGTTCCTGAAGTGTAGCTCTGCACAGTTGATGGCTTCAGACAGGGGTCAGGGTGGGGAAAGACTCAGTTTTCTTTCTGGAAGTGACAACTGGGAGTTTGAGCAGGGTCCAGTGAGTACATAAGTGACAAAAAATAATTGTACTGTTTTTCTGTTCTTCTTCTTTTTCTTGCATGAGATAACAAGGGTCAGGGTAGACCTGGAAGGATTAGGAAGTGAATGTGGTTAGTGTACATTATGTGAGGCCCCGAAATAATCAACAAAAACATTATGTTGGAAAATAAATAAGCATAATTAAGTCCCTCTGCGCTGTTTTGTCTGTAGTTCTTTAGACAAGATCTCTTGTTACACAAGGTTGTATCAAACCCACTACTACATGTCCCCAGTATGGTGCTCTTTTCAGGTAGAAGGGTGGATGTTTTGGGGAAACCATGGACTGGGGAATTAATTTAACAGATGGCACCACCAGAAAGCAAAACAATGGACTTCCTAAAAGTACAGCTAAAGATGAAGTCATGGGAGCAGGGAAAGTGGTTAGTCATGACTGGAGGGTGGAAGCATGTTCTCTGTTAGGAGTGTGGTTTTCCAACGAAGCAAATCTGATTAGGAGGTAAAGAGTGGCAGTGAGCAAATGTCTTAAAGAAACCTGAGTACTTGGAAGGCAATGTTGGTCTTCTTACAAAGAATAGTCACGTGCATTGTATCATTTAGGCATGAAGGAAGTTGAAATGACTTTATTAGAACTGGCCAAATCTGCAGAGCTATCACTTTACATCAAATACCCACCCCGTGAAGCATGTGGAGAAGGTTTATTCTAAGCCTAACCTTGAGTGGTACATGTAAGTTTTCAACCCCTGGGAGTTAAGCCCATGAACTCATGCATGATAAGCAAGTACTGTGCTGCAGAGGCATACCCCGAGCTATAAAAGGATACTTTGAATGATAAATTTAAATTTTAACATTGCCTACTAAAACAGACAGACCATCTAAACAGTTGTTACAAAAAATTTTATTTTATGTAATTATTTTAAATAGTATAGTCTACCGTGAGGGTGAACATGTGGTATCTGTCTAGCCTAACAAAGAATAACAATTTATGCAAAGAGCCTTTCAAAAGTGGAGTTGCAAAGAAGACACAAAGTAATGGAAAGATAAGAATAGCACTATGTCCCTCGAAAATCTGGCCCAAGCACAAGACTAGATTAAAAATATATGTATTCATATTATACAAAACTGGGGTTTGAATTACTTAAGATTAAAAGAAAACAAAAAGAAAAACGTGAAGAAAAGAGGGAGGGCAGAAAGGATAGAGAGAGGGAAGAATAGAAAAAAATAAGGAGAGGAAAAATGGTAATCCTTGGATATAAAACTTAACAAGTTCTGGTACTTGAAAAACTTTTGAGTGGGGGAGGGCAAATTAAATGTCCTTTGCCTCTTTAAGGCACCACCCTGTCACCCTGTCACCTTGTCAGTAAGCAGAGCAGAAACACAACTTGTAAAGTCCTCACACTCAGCATAACTAATTTTATAGCCTCTTAGAAGCATATGTGCATGCTAATAAAAATAGACCTCCTCGAGTAAGTTTAGTTCTGCAGGCCTCACTGCAATCCCTACTTTATGCCCTGAGTAACATTACGTCACACTATGCTCTGCTCATAGGATGCCTGTGAACGATGCACACTCTCACTTCGATGTTCTCCCTTACGTGAAATTCTTCATTTCTTAAATTTCCACTTCTTTCCTTCCAAGTCACTGTGATGCTTTCTGTTTAAACAGCAAATGTACCTCATCTATGTCCCATATAATACATACAATCACCAACACTTACCCCACCCACATCTACATGACAGAGATAACAGGAACGAGAGTGTGCAGTACTGAAGGTGGCATTTCAGACTTGAGGTGGAGGACTAAAGTCAAAGACAGGCTATTCAGAGAGGTAGATTCATAATAAACTAAAATAGCCCTTTAATACATTTCCTCACTTGTATAATTGCATGAATTATTTCTTAATATAAAACTTATACAGTCCATGAAAAATATTTCATTAAGTAATTCTAGCTTGATGTAAAGGTAAGAGCTAGGTCAACAAATAATAATTTATAATAACCTTGCTCTATATTTCTGTTTTCCTTTCCCAATGCCAATGTAGGCCTCATTTTCTTAGCCTCAGGAGTCTGCAAAAATCTAGATGGCACAAAACATAAATGCGCTCTCGCTCACAACTCATATTTTTCATGTGAAGACACTGAAGATCAAGCAACTTGAGCACCTCTCATGCCGTGCTAGTGATCAGGTGAGCCAGCCCCCTGACTCAGCTCTCTGGTGTCCGTTTGTGCCTGCCAGTAATAGTTCACACCCAAAGATGTGAATACAGCACGTAGTAGCTATCAAAAGAAAAAGGTAAATGTATAGAAAGGTGCTCAAGTTTTTGCAAAATTGTTGAAGCGTGGTTGCCTCTTGGCAAATGGGGATGTTGCAGCCACCTTTTCCCTGCTCCAACAGCTCTTTCACAGCTTTAAGTACCTTGTCAGCAATCTGTGTCCTGTGGCATTCTTGATTTACATCCATTGAGAGTTCTGCATTATACCCCTGAAGTTTGAATCAACAAGTCAGGTGAGAGGCAAAAGGCAAGACAGAAGATTTTTGTCCATCTTCCTCTAGTTGAACAGGAGTGATACACAGTCTTAAAACTTAGCAAAACTGTATTCACTTGAGCCCTATGCAGCATAAATGGAGGAGCAAGTAGAATTACTTTGAACTAAATTAACTGCAGAATTGGAAAAATACCTTTTTTATTGTCAAAATACCTTTTATGTATTTATTTTGTAGTGCTAGATATTAAACCTAGATATTAAATTCTTTTTTTTAATTCACTTTATATCCCAAATAGTAGCCCCCTCTCTCCTCTCCTCCTCATTCCACATTCCCTCCTTTCCCACTTCCTTCTATCTCCCCTCCCAAACTCCTCAGAAAATGGAAGTCTCACACCATCACAAACCTAGCCCAGCACATCAGGACTGTGCACATCCTCTTCCGGGTGTCCTGGCCATACAGCCCCACCAGGAGGAAGTGATTGAAAGCAGGCAACAGAGTCTATGTCAGAAACAGCCCTGAACCCCTTATTAGGGAACCCACATGAAGACCAAGCTACTCATTGGCTACATCTCTATAGAGGGACTATATCCAGTCCATGTATGGTTCTTAGTTGGTGCTTCATTCTCGGCAAGGCAGGGGGGTCCTGGTTAGTTGGTTCTGTTGGTCTTGTGGAGCTCCTGTCCCCTCCCTCTATCCTTCCCCACGACTTTTCTATAAGTCTCCCTGTGCTTAGTCCAATGTTTGGCCATGAGTCTAAGCATCTGTTTTGATCTGCAGTTTGGTGGAACCTCTTAGAGGACATCTATGTTAAGCTCCTGTCTGCAAACATAGCAGAATATCATTAGCATCAGGGGTTGACTCTCTTCAATGGGGTAGATCTCAGTTGGGCCAGGCATTAGTTGGATATTCCCTCAATCTTTGCTCTATCTTTACCCCCATATATCTTGTAAGCAGGCTAAGTTTGGGCTGAAGTTTTTGTGGGTGTGTTGGAGGTTGGTCTGATGCAGTTACAGGCTTTTAAGATCTGGTTACACCTATCTTTGTTTTGCAAACCTGCTTAAGATATATCTGATTGGTTGAGTAAACTGCCTACACTTGGGCAGGGCAAAATGAAATAGGTATGGCTAAGGTTCCTGGGCTTTGGGGTTCAAGAGAGAATCACAGGAAGAGGGGGAACTGGAAGAGAAGAAGGAAGAGGACTCCATGGTAGGTTAGCCTGTAGAAGAAACCACGAGGGGCCAGGAGAAAGGATTCCAATAATGGCATGAAAGATCCAGATGAAGAATAAAAGCAAGTATCTATAAGATTATGGATGGAAGATAGGATGGTTGAGGAGGATGGCATTGGATGAGAGCTGGGAGATGGACGATGAGGTAATTCAGACAGCGTAGGTAGGAATATCTGCCCAGCCCAAGGTAAATAAAGCAATTATTAAATCAAACAGGAATCTATGTCTTGTTATTTGTGATAGCAGGTTAGATAATACCACCATGATAATCTTAGGGCTAAAAATATAGATTATATAGCCCAACACTCATAGGTGGCTTGGTGTTCCCTTCCCTCCACTAGGAGTCCTGTCTAGGTAGAGGATGGCCTCTTCAGTCTCCATAACCCCTACTACTAGGAGTCTCAGCTAGAGTCGCCCCCATATCCTCCCAGGAGTCTACCCTGTCATAGGTATCCAGCTTGTCTCAGCGATGCCTCCGCCCATGGTTCTCTTCTTTCTGCAAGCCCTCTCTCCACCTCCCCCTGATCTCACCAGGTCTGATCTCTACCCTCATTTCTCTCCATGCTCCCTTTCCCATCCTGTTCCCTCTCTTCGACCCTTTCAGCTATCTATTCTATTTCTCCTTCTGACTGAGATTAAAGCAACCTCCCTTGGGTCTTCCTTGTTACTTACCTTTTTTGGGTCAGTTACTTGTAATACGGTTATCCTATACTACATGGCTAATATCTGCCTCTAAGTGAATACATGTCATGTGTGTCTTTCTGGGTCTGGGTTACCTCAATCAGGATGATTTTTTTTCTAGTTTTTTTTTCCTTACTTTAGTTAAGTGATATTTAAAACGATATAATTTTATGTATAAAGTTAAATTTTTCATATGTTTGTAGTTTCCAAAAATCTTATACCTACATAAAAGATTTCTTAGAGGGAAAGGAAATCCCATGACAAGAATAAGTCACCCTTCCTTTTCCAAAGTCTGTGGATGGCAGAAAGGAAAAACAGAGGGAAAATACGTAGCTGACAAGCTCATAGTCAAATAGCAATGAACGCTACTGTATACTCTCTCTGTCTGGAACCCCAGCACACAGAATAGCATTGCCCACATTTAAGGTGGCTCTTTCCACCTTACTTAACTCAATTTAGATAATCCTTCTCAGACATGATCAGACGAGTATCTCTGGTAATTCTGAATTACACCAAGTTGACAAGCTTACCCACCATACTCACCCACCTGCATTGATATACACAGCTAGGTAGAGATTGCAGGAGGTATGTCATGGGAATGTTGAGCCCATGGAGGCCCAGAGGATCCTCTTTTATGTCTATCCCACGTTAGTTACCAATGTAGCAAATGAATGCCACAACCCAGGCTTGCCTAGGTTTAGTCTGATACAGAATGTTTATTTTACTGACAACATCACATTTAGAAAGATTTGGCTCCATTCAAAGCTGCCTGACAGTCTCTCAGATACCCACAGTGTTTCTTCTGTAGTTCATTATGCAACAGACACTAACATAAATGTGGGCAAAAATAAAGTACCAACTCAGACTCCTTGTGAGGTGTTCAGCAGTTTTCTCAAGTTGTACCGTATATTCATCTTCAATCTACATTCCCTTCCCATATTTTAACCTTCACTGCTGAAGTCAAACTTCCAAAATCACTGGGCTTGCAAAACAACTGACTGTAAGTATGAATCAGTTCTTCAGAATATTGAATTAAACAGAAAATAAAATGCTGGGATTAAAATGGAAAATTACACCCATGGGTTGACTCTCTCTCAAAAGGCATAATCAGTCTGAGGCTTTTCTTCAGGCAATTCTGCCCAACAATATGGATAGAGACATCAAGAAGGAGCATTTGGGACCTCTGGGGTTTGGCTCTCCCTTGCATGTACTTTACAACTCATCCATCTGCCAGATACTCAGGGTCATCAGGGACAGGCTGTTTTCTTTCCAACTCTGAACTGTTAGAAAATAACCTACAATTTCTTTTTGTTTGGTTTAATCTACATGCAAGCTATCCAGAAATCCTCATGTTTAGCTGATATAGTATTGCCACTAAAACATAAGTAAGCTTAGGCTGAAAGTGCTAACTCTTTTAAAATATTGAATACAGAGCTTGCAATTTATTCTGACATTTAGTACATTAGTAACAAAGGCAAATAACAGCAGACAAGACATGTCAAATATCCCATGCCAGAGGAAGAAGAGGTTATGGCATTTACTGGAGACCCGAATGCAATAAATGCATATAGTGTCCAGAAAGCCCTTTCAAACTATTCTCTATATACTTTCCCAACTAAGTTAAAAACCAAAATTGCTGTATATTCAGAAAGTAAAATAGAAAAGGTTTTATTATGCATCTGAGAATAAAAATGAAAGTTTTATTACATGCTTAGAAACAACAGAACTTAAATTATGCTTAAAGTTACCTGGGAGCTAATAAGAGAAAGAGAACAAGACAACCTAAAATGGCAGAGCCAGACTGCGGCCTTGGTCTTCCAGAATGGCCATGAGTTCTAGCACAGTTGCCTGAAAAACAAAATAAAACTTTTTCCAGCTCACAAAATCAAAGTGAGGTTTGTAGACTAGGGCTGCACTGGCAAATATCTGTCCTTAGAAAGAAGGATGGATGGTAAGAAGTGGACAACCAGAGAATGACTACTGAACACTTCTAAAATTTTTATTTCATTTTTGTTTTATAGGTGTTCATGTCTGCACTAAACAGATGTCTGATGTCTTCAGAGACCAGAGGAAGGTGTTGGATCCCCTGAAATTGGAGCTACAGATAGTTTTGAGGCAACATGTGGGTGCTGGGAACCAAATGCAGGGGTCTTCTATGGGACTGTTTCTCCAACCAAGGACCATGTATGGATATAACCTAGAACTCTTGCTCAGATATGGCACATGGTAGCTCAGCATCCAAGTGGGTACCCTAGTAAGGGGAACAAGAATGATTTCTGACATGAACTCAATGGCTGGTTCTTTGACCTCGCCCCTTCCCCACCCCTGAGGGAGGAGCAGCCTTCCTAGGCCACCGAGGAGGACATTGCAGCCAGTCCTGAAGATACCTGATAAGCTAGGATCAAATGGAAGGGGAGGAGGACCTCACATAGCACTGGACTTGGAAATGGGCAGGGAGGAGATGAAGGAGTGATGGGGAGAGTGGCAGGGAATGAGGGAGGGGGCTACAGCCAGGATACAAAGTAAATAACCTGTGATTAATATAAAAAAGAAAAATTATAAAAAAAGAAAAAAAAAAGAACTACATAGCAAGATGCCCCTAAGGATGTAATAGTGTAAATAAAAGCATTTACAGGTAAAATTATGTAAGAATTATTAATTCTTTATTAGAATTAATAAAGCCCATTGAAAGAGAGAGAGAGAGAGGGAAAGAGAGAGAGATCCTGAATGAGTTTATCAATGAGAACTGAGATTGCTGGAGGGAGAAATCAAATAAGTGAGCCATATCCTCTGATCTGGAACTCAGTCCTATTCGTGCGACCCTATCTACTTCCTACTCTCTATTTCTTTGCTCTTCTCTGTTTGCCATAATGATTCCCAATGCTTTGTGTTATCCATTTTCTACTCTATTTATTTATTTTTAGGTCTCAAAAATATCAACTTTTAAAATGTTCAGTCCTCTCTTAAATTTCTTACCTGTCAATACTTTATTTTTCATAGTTAACAATATCTTTTACTATACATCTCAGATTTATACATTTCATATATGCTTTTAAAACTTCAATTAATACTTCAATACAAAATAAAAATATATATATACTATATTTTTATATATATATGCAATAGTGGTTCTCAGACACAGGATTTAGGAGAAAAATGGAGGGGGTCTCTCCTTGGCATGTACTGCATACTGTCAACCATGATAGTGGAACATGTCCTTCTGACTTAGCTGCCTTGGTTGAATTTTACTCAGGCAAACAATTTGAACATGTATGCTATTGCTCATTGGAATGATGAGATTTGTAGTAAGCCTGTATTTTCTTGAAGTCTTTAAGACCTAAATAACTACTTTCCTCCTAATAGAGCTTCAAGATCATCCTATGAAAATAATATGTCCACAAACTGTCTAGAACTCCTGCCTAAGAACCACTGCCTATGGTTATTCAATGTCCTCGGGCCCCCAGGATGAGGTAACGGTATGATGGATTTCTTCGCAGTGTCCCTGAAGAGTGCTTTCCTCATATTATAGACATCTTCATCAGGATGCCCATTGCTGGCTGAGTAGTACTCTATGACTGTCCTGTAGACACGTAACCCAACTGCTTTTACATGTTGACTGCAAAGTGATTGGATACTCTTACAAAGAGATCAACTAAAAATCCACCTGGATGCCAATACTTTTTAGGCATATATGAATATTTTAAACAGTTTCATCAGTGAATTCCATTATCTGGAGACCTACTGTGTTTCTCTTTATTTTTAGTTTTTCCTAATTTCTAAATATTATGAACAATATTGTAGAGCTAATGTAAGGTATATTATCAAGTAAAAAAACCTAATAGGCAATCGAAACTGTGAGCACAGCAAATATAGCCCAGGTGCATTACAGAGTAAGACTAATTAAAACTATTAAACATGAAAATCTTATAGTTAGACAAAAACATACTAGCACTTTAACCTCATGTAAGCCTAGTATAGTCTATTATGAAGCAAAAATTTGGAAGGCAAAAAAGAAGGCTTTATTGTGCTTCTCAGTTAATCACAGAGCTGGAAGACATGGGTCAGTAGAAATGACAAAGATCTGACCAGTCCAATGAAATGAGATCTAATGGTTGTTGCTGAATACAAGTCACTACAATCCTTTCATCCCCCTTAAGTAGATGAACAAGAGTGTGCCTTAATCAGTTCATTCATTAGACTGCTCTAGTCAGGTAACTACAACCAAATTCAGACTCTTTGTTCTCACCTGCTATAAGATCCTGTTTTCCAGAGAAGCATTTCTGATATTTACAGGGATGTGCATTCTCCCTATCACTTGGGTATAAAAACATGCTTCATGGCTGCTGAGAAAGGAAGAAACAGTCTTCTCGAGGAATGGGCCCTTGAGACGTTATCTATTTCCAGCTCGTCAGCCCTGAACACATGTGCATATGAAACAACACCAATGGATGCAGGGTGTGTGTGTGCGTGAGTATGTGTGTGTGTGTATGTGTAACAGTAATAATTAAAGAAGAAATCATGAATTTGTTTTGAAGTTGGGAACATGGAAAAAGCTGTAGGTGGGAATGGAGAGTCACAGTGATGCAAACAGTATTCATTTATTAAATTCTCAAAAAAATCTGATTGCTTCTCCTTTTCTTTATTCTGAATTACAGAAATGTTTCTACATTATTTTAAAATTCTTAGACAACAACCACTTCAACTTTCAATATTTTATCCTCTCTGGTATCTGCTCACAAAATATTAGGGTACTTTGTCTAATAATTAAACAAAAAAAAGAGATGTCTTTCTTTTTTCACTTATAGGGAATTTTATTACATCTCTTTTCTTTTGTAGTTAGATTTTTATTTTTTCTATTAATTACAGTTTACTCACTTTGTATCCAGCTGTAGCCCCCTCCCTCATTCCTTCCCAATCCCACCATCCCTCCCTTTTCTCCTCCCATGCCCCTCTCCAAGCCCACTGATAAAGGAGATCCTCCTCCCTTCCATTTGACCCTACTTTATCAGGTCTCCTCAGGACTGGCTCCATTGTCCTCCTCTGTGACCTGGCAAGAATGCTTCCCCCTTGGGGGTGGGGGTGGGAGGGATCAAAGAGACAGCTACTGAGTACCCTGAATAAGATGATCAGTCCTCACTCAGAAAGACAAAGGGGATAGGCATTGGAAGAAGGAGAAAACAGGCAATAGCACAGGAGCCTACCACAGAGGGCCTCTGAAAGACTATCCTGCAGGGTATCAAAGCAGATGCTGAGACTTATGGCCAACCTTTGGGCAGAGTGCAAGGAATCTTATGAAAGAAGGGGAAGATAGTAAGATCTGGAGAGGACAGGAATTCCACAAGGAGAGCAACAGAACCAAAATATTTGGGCACAGGGGTCTTTTCTGAGACTGATACTCCAACCAAGGACCATGCACGGAGATAATCTAAAACCCCTGCACAGATGTAGCCCATGGCAGCTCAGTCTCCAAGTGGGTTCCACAGTAATGGGAACAGGGACTGCCTTCAACATGAACTCAGTGGCTGTCTCTTTGATGTCTTCCTTTTTTTTTTTTTTTTTTTGGTGTCAACATACTCAAAGGTGTTTTTTTTTTAATTTTTGTATGATTGCTGAGAAGAAAATTATTGATTATATGATGTTTGGGTTCATTACAGTTCTTTTTAAATTTTTTTTTTACTAATTACAGTTTATTCACTTTGTATCCCAGCTGTAGCCCCCACCTCCAACCCCTCTCAATCCCACCCTGCCTCCTTCTTCTTCTCCTATGCCCTTCCCCCAGTCCAATGATAGGGCAGTTCCTCCTTCCCTTCCATCTGACCATAGTCTATCAGAGCTCATCAGGATTGGCTTCGTTGTCTTCTTCTGTGAACTGGTAAGGCTGCCCCCCACTCATGTGGAGGTGGTCAAAGAGCCACCCCATGAGTTCAGGTCAGAGATGGTCCCTGTTCCTATTGTTGGAGAACCCTCTTGGATACTGAACTGCCTTGGGCTACTTCTGTGTAGGGGTTCTAAGTTATCTCCATGCATGGTCCTTGTTTGGAATGTCAGTCTCAGAAAAGACCCACCTGAAATTTTTTTTTCAAGAACAACTTTGAATACCTTCACAAAAGCACAGTAAAATAAGGTTTCTGCTTTGTCCCTGCACATTCCACTCATTTGTCCTCAGGGCAATCATGTTTAGGGCAACCACAGGACAAAGAACAGGCTCATCGCTTGAGAAAGTAAAGGAGCAATTCAGAAATAAGGTCTGTGGATTGAACAATGGCTATACAGGACAAGAAATTAAGCAACATAAACAACACAACAGCAAAGACTAGATGGTGAGGGTGAATCACCAAATTGTGAAGAGTGAAAATAAAGTTGAGGGAATCAAGTTGGGAGAATAAAGAAAACTTAACTGTTGTCATGTCAACATTCTACTAAGTAATTTTAACTTTTCCCTGTAAATGTTGACTGCAAAATAAATTTGGATACCTTCCTTTTGCATGTGAGAAACTTCTATGACCTCAGTGTGCAACTCCATCTTCCTAGAATCCCTCACTTGAGAACTAGCTTCCCTATTTTGCACACTTTCTCAACCCCAGTTCACCTCAGTAATCACCTAAGAACATGCAGACACTTTTCATACTGATATCTGATGTGCTTGAAGGCCTCTGAAAACCTCATAATAACATCTCATCCTTCTTGATATCAATAGTCTGTGGGTTGGAACTCAACCTACAGGCAATGTTAGAAAACTCCCCAAACTATAAAATAAGCCTAGATGAAATTGAAGAAACTGAGGATGGCAGGGATGGCTCCATTTTGTTTCTCAGACTCTATCTTAAATTGACTGACCTTGGAGTGATCTGACCCCAACTTTTGGGTTCCGAAAAGAGCCACATAGCCCTCCAACCTGCAGGTTGTTGTAAATACCACAGAATGTGTTAAAGGGTCCTCCACTCCACCCAGTAGGCTATTGTATAGATATCTTAAGTATCTGTCGGTTTGGCCAGGTAGCTTGAAACAATTTGTCTAAAGGACATCGTGATCTCCACCCAAAACTTTCCCTTCCCTGTAACTGCAAGGCTTGGAATTCCCTGTTTGCCTTCTTTCCCTTTGAAAAACGCTGCCCCCCTGAGATTCGGGGCCTCACTTTCTAACCTGCTGCATCAGGGGAGATTGGTGGCCTGAGCTTAAGCTTGAATAAAGATCCTCATGTGATTTGCAATGGACTCGACTCTTAGTGGTCTTTTGGGGTCCCTCGAATCGGGCACAACAAAATGACCAGCTTCACTTATAAATTCAATATTTTTAATGCAACTACATCTCTTTTAGTGTAAATTGAAAATTAGGTAAAACACATTTATTACCTTCATCTCAATTTTTATCCAAAATATTTATATGTTTAGTATGTCTCTTATCAATTGGCTCATAGCTATGATAAATAATTAACACTGTTTTTATTTAATCATATGAAATGACTAATCTCTATACATAGAATCTCAATCCAGGCATTCCCAATATTTTAAAATGCTTTTTTGTTGTTTTGTTTTTTTGGTTTTTGGGATTTTTTTTGTCAAAAAGCTTTAATCTATTGGGAAGTCACTGAGTATTATTTCTTCTCTTTGGCATTCTAAGAATGTAAAAAATTTAATTTGAAATCGACATTCTGCAGTCTATAGCTTCATCTGATACAGTTTGACTAAAGTCTCCTGTCAGAATGTTCTAAATTGCTGTCAGTATTCTTACTGCTGAGTCTGATTTTTGTCTTCTTTTGCATATTTTTGTATGTTTGTTTTTATTTTGGTTCTGATTTTTATTTTTTGTTTTTGTTTTGAAACAGGGTAACCTTGCCTCAGACTTACCGTGTAGTCACACATATCCTTGAACTCCTGATCCAACTTTGTCCATCCCTTAAGTAATGAAATACTGGTGTTTGCCACCAGGGCCAATTCTGGTATTTGCTTTCCAAAGTAGAATAATCAAATTCTTAAGAAAAATCTATGAAACTTTTTTTTTTCAAATGATGAACAGATTCAGTGAAATTTCTCAATTTTTGAGAACTCTAATTAGAATTTTAATTTCAGCAGCATATATGTTATGCAACCTAAAACTATAATCATTTGTGACTATAGATAATATGCAATCTTCCTTATTTAGGCTTTTTGGAAATTGCTTCTGTGTTGGTTTGTCTATATTTTTCAATGTTTAAGTACAGTGGCTTAAATAGAAAGTTTTGTTTTAAATCCTGTGACATATGTGGAAATTGTTAAAGTTACATATAAAATGTAAAATTCATGCTTCAAATACAGCCCTTTATAATTGTAATTATTTAAAATTCACTTATATTAATACTTTATCTATTTGAAGGGAATTTTTTTTTAATTACTTAAGTAATAAATCAGTATTATGAAGTGCCAAAAAGATGACATTCTGTGAAATTACTCATTTTAAGAATCAGAACGCAGCCCTTGTCAGATGCTTGGTTTTCTTTGGAAACAAGATGGTTGAATTATTTGATGTAACTGTCTTTAATTTTCTAAAATGGAGCAGATGTTCTCTGCATAGAATGGATATGTGTTTGCATCATTCTTTCACTTACAAAAATAGACTTCCAGAAGGATCAGGCACCATGTGAAAAAGCAAAGTAAAACAGACCATTCTTACCACTGTGGTCCTCATAAGTACAAGAACAGAACATTCTTAAGAAAGGGACATTTGCAGAGACTGATACTGCAACCAAGTACCATGCATGGAGATAACCTAGAACCTCTGCACAGATGTAGCCCTTGGCAGTTCAGTGTCCAGGTGGGTTCCCTAGGAAGGGGAACAGGGACTGTCTCTGACATGAACTCAGTGGCTGGCTCTTTGATCACCTCCCCCTGGGGGCGGAGGGGCAGCCTTACCAGACCACAGAGGAAGACAATCCTCATGAGACCTGATATGCTAGGGTCAGATGGAAAGGGAGGAGGACCTCCCCTATCAGTGGGCTTGGTGAGGGGCATGGGAGGAGATGAAGAAGGGAGGGTGAGATTGGGAGGGGATGAGGGAGGGGGCTACAGGTGGGATACAACGTGAATAAACTGTTATTAATATAAAAATTAAAAAATGAAAAACAAAAGAATAGTGGAGGGATTTACTTAAGAGTGTAGTTCTTATTGTTGACATTGTTTGCTATCATGAGTTAAGAGCTTGAGATAACCATTAATATGCCTGAGATAATGTCTTGTTATTTTAAGCAAAATGACAAAAGATACAAGGTTGACTCCCAAGCATTCGTAGTTCCCTGTACATCATGTACCTTCCATTGCTTGGTCTTTGTCCTGTATTATTACTTCGTCTGTGTCATTACTCCTTTTCATTTCACTGTCATCGGTGCCACCCATAGGAGGCTTCTTATTCTCCTTGCTTCTCTCTTCGTCCAGTCTACCTAAGTAACAGTTTCATTATGTTTCCTCAAATATTCTTTTAACTGGGCAAATTTGAGTGCCTCTAAATACACAATTCTGCTTTTAGAAAATATGTCATAACTGGCTTACAGTTCATAGTGCTGTGTTTTCAAAATTGTTCTCTTATCTTCTGATTTGAAAACTGTCTCTAAGTTCCATCACACTGTCACCCTTTCTGTATACCCATCTTTCACAGGTTTCTCCCTTCTCATAGTCCATCCTTAAGCCACTAAATCCTGACCTCCTCCATTTACCACATGCTCAGTGGTGCTTCAGATCTTAGAAAACACTAACCATTTCCATGATAGTCCCGCTTTCCTTAGTTCTTATTGGCCACAACTTATTTTAGACATTTTTATAGTTTATGACTAGTTTACATGCCTCTTGTTATCTGGCTTGATTTTAGACAGCTTGTTATAATTCTAATGGAGTCATTACTTTTTTCTATAAATATGTTGAATTATTCAGATAACTATAAATGATGTCTTAATCTTTAGGTTAAAGTAGCAGTAAAAAGAACATAAATTTTTTTAGGTGAAATACTACAGCATGAATCATGTTAACATTAAATTTTTTGCTGTCAGTAAATTGCCCAGGGCGCTTGTGTAATTCACCTTTAACAAAATAGCATTAGCATAATAAACAGGCTTTGACAGATTTGCCAGACCAAACACTTTGTACAGTCATGAGCACATGTGATATTTTTGAATATGTCATTCCATCTGTATGCTCCACTTCAAATGACTGACTCAGAAAATTTAAGTCCATTTGGTATTTCCTTTAGTTCAGATGTAAATCATCAAACTCAAAGTTGTGAGTAGTATTATCCAAGTACCTTAAAATGGAAAACATGAGTTTCATATTTAAATGACTGCTGTTTAAGCACTGTCTGCTTTAACCCCAGGCCCCAAAGCTGAGAACTCTAGTGCCCATCTTTAGAAGCTATTAGTTCACACATCACTAAAGATGCTGGGTAGCAGCTGGAAGAAAGAAACACTGGCCGTTCTGGTGGAAAAATGTTTCCAGTAGCTAGTACCAAAAACAAGGTAGAAAATACCCTTTTCAGGTCATTATGCAGCTTTCTTAATCCCCTCTGGGACAAGGTAGAATAAATATGAAGTCATCCTTATCTTCCCTCAGGGAAGGGCTATGTGCTAATAAATATCTCAGAATGGAAACTAAATTTTGTAGCTATTTTTCTCTGAAGTTTTACCACTCTTTACTTACAAAAGCAGTTCATGGAACAACTTTCTCAATAGCATACAAAATATAAAATCCTTCCTTCTGGCTATCAAACACAGTCATGAAAAGGAAAACAAAACAAGTCAGTGAGAAGGCAGGGATTGTGAAATGTCTTGCAGAAGCCTCTCTAATGCTCACACTCTTTCCAACCCTTCACCAGCCCACCCAAATCTCATGAGATCACTTAGGTCCCTCTGTGTAACTTCAGCCCCATGGGGTGTTCCCTTAATAAAATGGATCTAGACTAAAATGTGGGCATTATTCTTTTCTTTCTGCCAGTTGTGTAATAAAAAAATCTAACTTCTCTTTTGTTTTCTCAAACCTAGAAGTGGGACAGGATTTGTGTTTTGGCTTAGGAAAGAAGTTCCTTCCAGAGTACCTAGGAAGCATAATTTATGACATGGAAATGGAAAATAATGATTATATCTACATTGAAGCTTCCTAATAAGGAATTTTGTTATTATCAGAGACATTGTACCTTAGACTCCAACTGCTCAGCAGGAAGCAATGAATATCTATCTAGCAATAAAATAGACTCAACTTTTCCAAGCAGCTTTGAGAAAATAGAACTGAGGGTGGTTCCTACAGACACAGAGCTCAGTATTTAGCAGAAAGATATTCATCACATATTAGCATAGCACATCGCCTTCTTTGGGATTCCTCATCACATATCAGATACTAGCCTTTCTCCCCACCTAAGCCAAGGGTCCCTTGGCTAATCTCCTTTTTCTCTCACTCTGTTGTCTCATGTTTCCTCTGTATGAGCAAATAAGTGGCATTTGGGAAGTTTTACTTTTCATTTTGAGTTTGTAGAGGCCTGAAATTAAATTTAACAGCTGAGTGTAATCAGTTTTTAATTACATTTATTCATCTTTTCTTGTGCTGTCATTAAAGCTGGGCACTTTACCATGTGTTGTTTCCCTTGTGGAAGTTCTGTGTTTTGCTATTTTCCTTTTTAATTAACTCTTTTTCAGTTTTGAGTGAAACCCTACTTTCTATAGTTTCTTGTTGTTTGACTATAGATGCCTCTTTCTTCAGCTCTATCAGCCAAATAAAGAAATCTTACTTCTGGGTTAAAAAAAAAAAAAAGGAAATGCATTACATTTAGTGCTTGACTGTTGGTCCTTCTGCTTTAGTAGCTAAATAAAGGGCCCAAAATGAAAGCCTCACAAAGGTTGAGAATTTTCACTCATCATCTCTATTAACCAACTTCCTAAACTTCTATTTCTCCTTTGTAAATTATAGCATTAGCTTCTGACATTTGCCTAAGATAACTGCTATTTTAGGTCCTGTGCAGAGCAATTTTTATTGGTAGTAATTAAGGTCATTTAACAAAAAATAAAGGCAGTGTTATTATATATGAGGAATGTTAGAGTATCCAAGACTCTGTCATGCAGCTGAGATCTATCAAAGACCATGGATCAGAGATGCATCACCATAGTCTTACCCTGCTCTTATTCAGTAAGCATCTTGCAGGTTCATTCAAGAGGTTTTTTTTTTTAATATATATTTTTTAATTTATTTATTTTTATCTCAATCACAGGTTAGGTACTTTGAATCCCAGGCATAGCCCCCTCCCCCTTTCCCTCCTACCCTCCCA
>CM053749.1:26801436-26833461 GCA_028658305.1 Pachyuromys duprasi
TCCGTGCGGGGGTTCCAGTCCACATCCACACATGGTCCTTGATTGTAGAAACCGTCTCTTACAAGACCCCTGTGCCTGGCTCAGTTTGGTCTTTGTGGAGCTCTTGTTCTCCCCAAGTCTCAACAACCTCCCCCAGATCTATCATTACTCTCGCCCTTTGTCAGAGGCTTGATCTCGAGTCTTAATATCCGCTCTGATATATCGCTACATTGACATTCAAGAGGTTTTAAACATGTTCCCATCCTTGAATTCCCAGCATGTCTTCTTCAAGTCTACTATCAACATCTACACTGGATTGCCCCATTGTTGGTCTGGAGTCAATGTGTCCTTTTTTCTTTAGCAGTTTTAATGTCAGTGTGTCTCATAAGTCAAGTAGAATGTGGGAAAAGACAGAACAGCTGCTTCCAACTGCAGCTTTCCACTATCACAACCATTGTTTAACCTTGCAAATATTTGTGAATGGATGAAGAACAAATGAAATGATGAACAAATGAATGAATAACCAAAATGTCCTTTAGCTCTTTTGTTGAATGACAATGAAGGAAAAAGAAAATCTGTGAGATTTTAATACGATATATATATTGTAGTGGGGCATTTTCTCAACTTCAGTTTCAAATATCACAGCAACTATTTTCCTCAATTGAGATTACATACATTAAAGAGCTTTTCACAGCAACAGTTAATTTCAGGATGTTCAGAAAAGAATTGGGCTAGTAAGTGGGTAGAGGTACCTACTGCCAAGCCTGATGACCCAAGTTTGATCTCCAGGATCTACATAATGGAGGAAGAAAACCAACTCCTCCAAGTTGTTCTCTGAGCTGTCTGTATACACACACATGTAGGCACACTCACTCACTCACAGAGAGAGAGAGAGAGAGAGAGAGAGACTTAGAGAGAGACTGAAAAGTAATTTTAAATTGAAAATATTAAAAATACAACAAAATGTAAACTTGTGGAAAAAAGTAAAGCTTGGAGTTATTTACAGATGTTGAAAACTCAACTTTGGCTTTCAGAGGAATGGTGTAATCGTAGGGGGTGGAATAGGCACATCTGAATTCCAGGCTTTAATTTCTCACACATTTAAATTCAAGAAGCTATCAAGGAAAGAAAGCCTGAGGTTTATGTACATTTCATTTTAGGTAACACAAAAATGTATCCATTTTTATGAGGCATGCTTCATAAAGTTTATCTTTTCATAACACTTAAATCTCTCAATATGACTTTTCCCTTATTCACACACAGATAATAAAGTTATACTTAAAGATATCACCTCTTAATCGTGTCAGAAAACCATGCTGGCCAAGGAGACATGGCATTTTATAAACCATCCCAGAGAATATGTTAAGATCAGAAGGAAAGAGATACAGGGAAACAAGTATTTCCCCTACTCATTTTTTTCTGGACATCCTAAGCGATATTCATATAATAATGCTCACCTATAGGTTCAAAATTGTAATAACCTTTCACATATTTTTAAATTAGTAGGTATATTTAATTATTCTGTGCTTCCTCATATAAGAAAACAACTTACTAAAAGAAAAAAAACAACAAAACAAGGTTTTGTCTTGTGAAGTTTTCAACTACTAATGAAATTTAGGAAAGCATAATTAGCAGCCTAGAGTTAAAGATTCTGAAACAAGGGTTTTAAATCATTTAAATATTAAATAGTTTAAGTCAAAAAGCCATTCATGACATAATGAGAGAACTTCCAATTTTACCTTAAACCTCCGTTTGATTAGCAGACACTTCTCCAAGCTGCCACTATTTAACTGTGGCCAAATCAATGAGGAAATTACCTTGTTTGTCAGTGTTCTTCATTTTTCACTGTATCTCCCTTTTACTATCCACCAATATTTTCAGCACTGTCAAAGTTTTAGAACATAATCTTAAACCTGAGATAATTCTACTCAGTGTTCTCCTTTCTATGAACCAATGTAAATAAAAGAAATCTTACACAAAGGAAGAGAATGGAGGCAGTCCTGAAGAGACTTGATAGTCTGGAGTCAGTTGGTAAGGGAGGAGGGCTCCCTCTTTCTGAGGACTTGGGGACAGGGATAGGGAGAAGACAGAGGGATGGTAGGAGCAGGAGGAGACAAGGGAGGGGGCTATAATCGGCTACAAATTAATTTTTTAAAAAAATAAAAGTAAGTTAAGATACAGAACAAGAAAAAAGAAAAGAAAAAAATCTTCATTTTTGAATAATGAGAGACCAAGAAAGAATGAGAACATGATTAAAGAGTGTAGAACTTAACACTAGCCTAGGTCACTTTTAATGCTTTCCGCCTTGGTTTTCTGAGTTTCCTCTGTTGAATAACATCCAGAGAAGAAATGAAGAAAATATATACACCCAAGATAGCACACAAATAACAAACTAAAGAGTCAATTCCACCTGGGACTAGCTAAGAGGGACAGTTAGTTTATTGAGGTTAACTACAGAGGCCTGGTGAGAGGTTGTGAATAGAAATGGTGACTCAAAAAAATCCACCCCAGCATGGGTGATGGCTTCTGGATACTTTATCTGTGAGCTCTGGGCACAATTTGCAGAAGCCTGGCCAATTGGAGATTCTCTTTCTCTCCACTGACGACCCAGATCACATAATCCTGTGCGCAGGTCTTGGGATCTGGTTTCAGAAGCTGTGTGAGCTCTGAGAGTTTTATTTACTTCTTAAATCGTTTGAGCCCCCCTCTGCACCCCAGAAGGGAATATTCAGTGCAGAGGAAATAAACACACAGCAGCCTTAGAAGGAAAAAATAGTAGTGTTGACTTCATTATTATTGCTTCTTTAATTAGAATGAAGAGTCCTTTGTTACTATATGAGCTTGTGGGAGAAAAATAACATCGCAGGAAAAGTCAGGAAATTCTTGGAAGCTAATCAGGATCTCAAAAGAAAGCAAATCAAGTAAGTCAGAGTGCTGATAAGATAGCAAACTAGTAACACAAGGATTGGGAACTCAGGTGGGAAGATGGTGAATCTGAGATCAGAAGCTGAGCCTTTTTCCAGGGCCGTCACTATGGAGCTATCTCTAGAGACTAAGCAGGTGAGAAGACCTCCATAAATCAGTTCAGATAGCAGCAAAATCTGACAACCCCAAAATGACAGTCTGGTCCCCGAGTATATGGCATTCCACCAACTTGTGTTGTTAACTAAACAATATCAAAAATTTATCAATATAAATTCTAGTCTTAACTGAGATAGTCACAGATAAAGTTAGATATTTTTTGCTTTTTGGTTAATCATTTGTAAGTCACCAATCTTAGATATATAAAAACTATCATCTATTGTCCTACCCAATCACATATTGTTGTTGTCAACTAATTATTTTTAGATTCTTGAGATCAGCGGCCTTTTCACAGGGGTCGCCTAAGGCCATTGGAAAACACAGATATTTGTATTACAGATCATAACAATCACAAAATTACAGTCGTGAAGTAGCAGCAAAACCAATTTTATTATGGTGGGTCACCACAACATTAGGGTCTGTATTAAAGCATTGCAGCATTAGGAAGATTGAGAACTGCTTACTGGTTTAAATAAGTATGGAAAATTTAAGAAACTAAAAAAAGTAATAGATTGCTTCGGCTCTTAGAGTATTTAAGAGTGCAACGTTTAGAACATTTTGCTGCCCAGAGGGACATCGTGACACAATTGTTTTTATCTTGCTGTATCTCTTATCAGAAAGAATAATAGTTCTCATATTTGCAGCTGAGTAGCCAGCGCTTGCCCAGTAGTTGCTCAGGGAACAGGGAAAATCAAGTATCAAAACAACATTCTTTATTCTTTCAATTTCTGTAAACATGTGGCGTGGCATCTGCTATTAAATACACTCAAGGGCACTTACAGATACTCTATAAATACCCTCTAGAGCTACATTATCCTGCATTGCACTATGTGGGAGTATCTATCACACCCTGGCAATAATACTAACGTCCCAGCAGCTTCTCGAAATAAAGGCTCATTTCTAATTTATATGACATCAGCTTTAGGACCAAGCAAATTTCCTGAGCCCATGGCCTCTGAAGACAGAGGCCTTTTGATGTTTCAAGCTTTTGGCATCTCCATTTGAATTTATGAAGCCAAGGTCATAGTGGCTAAGTGGTGTGGGAAAATGAGCACCAGCTTTCAACATTTCCTACCTGACATTTACCACCATACAGTTTTTCAAATGATACCAAAACGCCTCTTTTGGGTTTCACAGGGAAACATCTAGAAGCCCAAAAGAAATGGTAAGCAGGTAAATAAGTAGAAAAGAAGTTTTCATTCTTTCTAGCATTATGCAGGACCCATGATGTGGAAGACTGAATATCTTTATATTTCTGTTTTTGAGAATTTCATAAATGATTATGGTATTTTCGTTTCTTCCTCTCCCTTTCTGCCAACTCCTCTCATGTCCTCCCACCCCTTGACTTGATTTTCTGTTGTTCCTCATCTCAGGGTGATGCCTTTTGAAATCTCCCCATACGGATAGACATGTCTGCTGGTGTGATCATTGTGAAGGTCTTGTGTCCACAGCTATGTTGCTGCGATGTCTTGGGTACAGCAGATTGGTCATGACTAAAAGACAATCCCTCAGTCCACACCTGCTGCTTCTTTGGCTCTTACAGTCTTTCTGCTTCCTCTTTCACGACTTTCCTAAGCCTTAGTCTTACGAGTTGTATATGGTTGTAGATGTTGGGACTGGGCAAAAACAGTCACTTAATCTCTGCATTTTGATCCGTTGTGGATTCCTGTAATAGTCTCTGTCTGCTGCAAAAAAAAAGAAGCTTCTTTGATGACAGGTGAGAAATATGCCCATGGATATATGGATAAATATTTCAAATATAGTTATAAAGTAAATAGATTTCCAAAAATGACAATAGTATGATCTACCCTAGGCTCCATGTCTTCTCAAGCGATGGGTAGCAAGCTGATTTATAATATCCAGCATGATTCACCTCTTATGGATCAGGTCTTAAAGTCCTACTTTCTTTTAGTTACCCCAAAGAAGCATGTGTGGTACAATTTATAGTACAACTTCACTTAAATTTTGTGTGTGTGTGTATGTGTGTTTAAGTAAGCTTATAAAATAACGTTTCCTCTCATGAGTAATTGTTCTCTTAGCCAAACAACCACCATCTTGGAGATCTCAACTGTACCACATCCTTTGACAGGAGGGTAGGTATTGCTTTCTGGTGGAGTTTTGGAATTTCCTATGCATTGTCTGCAAACAGGTACCATTTGACATCTTTTTTTTTTTTTCTATTTACATCTCCTTAATTCCCTTCTCTTGTCTTCTTACTCCGGCTATTACTTCAAGCACTATATTGGATACAAATAAGGATAGTCTTGCTTGTGATTTTAATGGGAAAGCTTCCATCAAAATCTCTTAGAAATGATCAGTTCTTTTATCAAACATAACTGTTTTGTCAGGCTATAAAAAAAAACTTACAGAAAATCAGTATGCTTTCTCTGAACCAATAACAAGTATGTCAAGAAAGCGATCATGGAAAGCACACCAGTTCACATTAACCTAAATGAAGTACCCAGAAAAAAAGACTATGTAAGGAACTAAAAGACCTGTACAGGGCAATCTTTAAAATCTCTGATTGAAGAGATTAAGGAAGATACTAGAAGATTAAGAGACCCACCATGCTCATAGATTGATAGAATTAAACCACAGAAGACTGCAGGTAGTCAAAGCAATCCCATGCAAAATAATAAGTTGGAGGAACTACCATACCAGAATTCAGACTATGTTATAGAGCTATAGTAATAAGCATTGGAGTTTTAACATTGAGAATTGAAGCCTTCAGGAATAAAGACCAAAGCCCTTAATATACTCATGGATTTCCTTGTTGTTTCTAAATATTCTCAGTTGGGACAAAGCTGTATTTAATCTTTAGACAAAGTTACTAAACCTTAATAATAAGTTATTTTTATTACATTCCTATGGTTCTGTAAGTAGATACACTGGTATTTGGACAGGTTCTAGATACATGGTATACCTACATGGTATACATTGTATAGCTGTTCTCTCAGCAAAATCCCTCTATTGCAGGGTTGTGCTAGCATTGAAGGGTTCCTAAATTCTTAAAATCCTTATCTGTAAGAGTCTAATATAATATTTTTTTTAAAAAGCAATATTCCCCTAAAGCATGCTACTTGCTGGCTGGTTGCAGTCAATGGCAGTGCTCAGGGGATAATGCTCCAAATGCAATTTGTGTTCTTCAAATGGGGATAAGGAAGCCATCTTTTTACTCTTATGTTAAAAATAAAAACAGGATGGAACCGAATGGGAATTGAAACTGTTATAAGTATACTTTAATTAATGGAAAACAGTAACATACCCAGTAGGTGAGTAAAAAGAAACTACATAAAATGTCTCATTTTAAAACTTACACAGAAGTAATTTGATTTGAGCGTGAATAATCATCATAAAATAGTTATTACTATGGCTTCTCAAATTATTTTTCTCATTTTGTCTCACCTTCTCCAGACTGTCATTATGTGTAAAATCATTATGTTTGTTTAAGTTTTTTCTAGCCTATTTTGCTGAGTTGGCAAACTTAAAATGCATTGTACATAGAATCAGGTTCAATTTATCCAGATTTAAAGCAACTTCAGTACCTTCTCTGTAAATCTCCAAAGAGGAAGATCTGTCTCCCTAATTCCTGAGATTTTTCCACAGTCCACTGGGGACTCCAAGGACAGATGAATGTGAAGGACAGTATGCTGGTTTACGAAGAAAGCAAGAGTAGTTTCAAGCATGTGTTTAAGTGAATAGAGTTCTTGCCCAAACTCAATAAAAAAACAATTTTACTATTGGCCTGAATTCTAACATTATCATTGCCTCCAAAAACAAACCCAATCCAAATCAAGAAAGAAATGTTAACATAGGAGAAAAAGACCAACCAGGAAAAGTTTAAATAGGTCAATTTTACAGTAATGATTGGAAAGTTCTGAGCTGAAAAAAATCTGCCACTTCTTATTAGACATCAGGGTCTAGAAATAAGCTGAGACTTCATGACAAAAAAATTCAGACTGAAGTTTCCTTGTACTTACTCAAGGGACTGGCAAATTTGCCATAGACACAGAAGCAACAGAAAACACCCAATGGATGTGGTTGTGGTATGCGACTTTTACCCTGCAAAACCCAGACGTCTGACACTTCCTGGAACATCAGGACCCAGAGACTAGTTAGCTCGGAGACCTAGGATAGAACGAAACTGGAAGGAAAAAGTCAATGAAATTACGCCTAATTTCATTATGCCTAAGTATTCTGTCAGAGTCTTCATTCAGCAACTGATTGAAACAGATTCAGAGTCCCACAGCCAAACATTAAGAGGAGGTTGGAGCCTCCTGCTGAAGAGAGGAAGGAAAATTGGAAACAGAGGGGTCAAAGACACCACAAGAAAACTCACAGAATCAACTAACCTGGGCCCATAGCGGCTCAGAGAGACTGAAACTTCAACCAGGGAACCTTCGTGGAATGACTTTAGGCCCTCTGCAAATATGTTACAGTTATGTAGCTTGCTCTTCTTGTGGGACCCTGTCTCTGACTCTTTTGATGGTATTTGGGACCCTTTTACTTAAACTGGGCTGCCTTGTCTAGCCTTGATATGAGGGGAAGTACCTAGTCTTACTACAACTTAATATGCCATGGAAGACCTGTCCTTTTCTGAATAGAAACAGCAGAGGAGGAGTGGATAAGGGTGGGCATGAGGAGGTGAGGTAGGGAAGAGGTGGGAAGGAGAGACCAGGAGGAGAGGAGGGAGAGGAAACTGTGGTCAAAATGTAAAATAATAATAATAATAAAAGTGATAATAAAAATCACAGACATTGAACTATTCACCCTCAAGGAAGAGTAATTATCTGGCCATTGTCATGTGTATTGAACACTTAAGATGCATTTATTTAATGTGTGTGATCATAAGATTGCTACCCAACACACTTCTACACAAGTAGTCTTGACATTTGACTATGTGGACTTGTTGGGGTTTGGTCTGATACTTGCATTTTAATGCTAATAACTGGCCCTCAAGATCTGGTTACAGCCTGGATACATCTATTCTTGTGTAAACCTAACTGGTTGGCTAATTAAACAACCTCTGCCTGGACAGGGCAGAATGGGGTAAGCATGGCTAAGGTTTCCAGGGGTTCAGGTTCAAGAGAATTATGGAAAACAGACAGATGGGAAGGGAGGAAGTAGGAGGACATCATGATGGAGAAGGAACCATGTGGGCTAGAAGGAATGACTCCAAGGATGGTGTGGATAGAGAAAACAAGATCAAATATATAAGCAAGTATTCATAAGATTATCGATGGAAAGTAGTCCAGATAGGAATGAGTAAGGTGGATGACAAGTCCAAGGTAAGTAAGACAATTATAAAATCTAAAAGGTGTCTGTGGCTTATTGTTTATGTTAGTGGGTTAAATAATACTGCCGTGATAATCACAGCGCAAATAATAAATAATATATAGCCCAACACTCATTTTATTTGCAACAATGTGGACTCATACCTCCTTGCTACCATACACCAGTGTTGTGTCCATCTAAGAAGGGGTTTCTCGCATCCTATATGTCTTGCCCTACTTTAGCTTCCCAGGCACTTACCAACACTGTCTCTCTAACCTCTTTTTATCCCTATCACCAACCATCTTTTTACTTATATCTTTCTCATGATTAGGCATCACTGTGTTTCATTCTGAATGTTACTTTCCTCTGACTAAAATCATTAAAGCCTTCCAACAGTTTCCAAGCCATTTTTTTTAGTACAGATAGTTTACAGCCCTGAAAGATCTAGCCTTCTTGTAATGTCCTTGACTCCTATAACTCTACCTAACTCACTATACTTTGAAGACCCTTAAAAAAATAATTCTGCCTTATTTCATTTTCTTTGCTTGCACAGCTTTTTCCATGGAAAAAACCCTCTCCCATCTTCTTTGCTCCTCTAACGCTGACCATCCTTTCAATTCAGGTCTGTGCAACACTCCTTCTAAACATGCATCATTTTAAAAATTTTTCCTAACTAGAATTTTTATTTTTGCTGTCATTTCTTTTTCTTCCTTAGAAGCTACCACAGCAACTGTGTACAGTGCTTACATTTTTTTCTACATTATATGTATTTTGCCTAAGTTTTTGACCTGACTGAAGTATGTCAGCTTTCCCTTTGTTTATTTTTAATCTCTCTAAAAGAAAAGTTGTAGCCAAGCTTAATTAGAAGGAAAGTCGTTTACTTGGCCTTAGATTCATTTCTCTAAATTTATAGTTAGTACCAGAAATAAAATCACTGTGAAGACAAAGAAACTTAAGTTTCTGAACTTTCCAACTTTATGAATATTTCCAAAGCTTTCAGAGAGTCAAGAATTTGCTCACTGACTTTTTATTTCAAACTTTATACTATTGTTTAAAAAAATGACACCTCATATTACATGTTTCACATTCCAAAATTTCTGAAATTGTGTTTAAGTAATGCAGATACACCCGCATATCTGTGTGTGAGTGGGGAGATAGAAACGGCAAGACTACAATCTCACTCATATTCAGAACATAGTAATGTTTTTTAAGCCACAGGTATTTTCAGCAAATTCCCTTTCCAGGCATGGGGTTGAGTCCCCTCATCCAGGATACAAGCACAGACTTGTGCTATATGTACTCTTTCTTTGCAGCTTAAAGTGGAGTGGAAATGTGCTTTGGGTCCACCTGAATCATAGCTCTCTTGTCTCCCTGCTTCCCAAGGCCTGCTGTGTAGTTGCTCTTTGGGTTACCATGTTTGCATAATGATTTTGAAGCTCCCAGTTGGTAATCATTTGTGTCAGAATTTTTACAAAGGCATTACTTGACACTGAGGGCAATAATGACATTATAATCTAACAAGTGCAGGTACGCTCCCCCCAACACACACACAAGAGGAGTGGTCCCTGAATATTCCACTATCTTCCTTTGAATTATGTTCTGTAGAGAATTAGCAATCTACCTAAGACATTCCCATTCCTCCTTTTGACACTGATACTACAGAGCTAATAAAGATATTTACCAGGGAAAATCCCATGCATTTACAGTGGAAATTTTGAGAATTCCTAGCCCACAAGCTGTTATATATGAAACTGGAGCTGCACCTGTTCTCTTCACATTTGTGTCAGGCTTTGGGGACACAGAAGCAGATGGGAGCCGCCATCTTGTTATGAGGAATTATTCTCTCGTGGCTACCGTTGCTCAGATATTGTCTATCATGTCAACGAAACAATCTTGCATCTGCACAACTTGCTCTGGGGAAGTCTCAGCTACTCCATTACCTGACAAGTTTTAGAAGTCTGTATATAGTTAGCTGCTAGTTCCTGCTCAGCTAGGAATGCGCTTGGATTCTACAGGCCTCATGGAGGGAGATTTTTACAGTTTAATTTTTAAAAGAAAAAAAGAAACAAACAAACAAAGAAGAAATTGAGAAAGAGAGAAAGAGGGAGGGACAGAAAAAAAGAATTGTCAAAATTACATCTAATTCTGGAGTGTTCCCTTTTATTGATAAGGATAGACATTCTTTCTCTGTGCTCCAATTATTACTGTTACTTTACAAATTGAAAGACTGAAGCAACCCTTGTCAAAAAAGTCTGGTATCATGGTTCAAGCAGCATGGGCTTATTCTCCATCCTTTGGTGATTTTTTAAAAAATATTTCAGTTGTTTAAACAAATTCTCCGCACACGTACACACAGGACAGAAAACTGATTCTGTCACTGGAGTGTGTGTAGTTTTTCACCCATGCAGCTGCCCCTGCTTTTCTTCCTGTCCTACAGATTCTGAGTTCTCAAAGACAAAGCAATGCATAGAAATTAAGAAAACTGATTATTCTGAAAGAGCCTGTATGTGTTCAAGGGACAGGACGTGACCTTCCTATCTCAATCAAAACCCAAAAGTGAAGCCCAGGAGGTCGTAGCACACACCTTTAATCCCAGGACTTGGGAGGCAGAGGCAGGAGGATCTCCGAATGTTTAGGAAAGCCTGATCTACAGAGGTCCAGGACAGGCCAGGGCTGCACAGAGAAACCTTGTCTTGGAAAACCAACAAAACAAAACAAAAACAAAACAAAAACAAAAACACAAAACAAAACATCAAAAAAAACAGAAAATGATAAAGGTCAATGTAGAAGGTGTGTTTGAAGCTAAGATGCAGAAAAAAAAAGGGTGGTGGGGGGGGGGGGGAAGAAAGCCTCCCGTGTCTAGCACTTAGCCAAGCTATGAATACACAGGGAAAATTCTTGAAAGGTGTTCTATGCTCTGCTTCAGGGACTTTGTGGTAAAACAGTTTACCATGACTGTGGAGAATATTTGAATGGTCTGCATTGAAAACCAAATCAGCCACATGTTTCCTTAAACCATAGCCTAACTCAGAGCAAGGGCCAATGCTGTTCTGTTTTGTGAAGGCTTAGAGAAGTGAGGCAGCTGCAGCAGGAAAGCCTGGCAGTGTGGTCCATGGGGCTTTTGTTTATTATTATTATTTTTTAATTGTTTCATTTTATTTATTTATTACAATGTATTCACTTCGTATCCCCACTGTAGTCCCATCTCTCATCTTCTTCGAGTTCCTATTCTCCCCCTATGCCCTTTCCCTAGTCCACTGATGGGGGAGGCTCCTCCTCCCCTTCTGTCTGACCCTAGCCTATCAGGTCTCATCAAGACTGGCTGCATTTTCTTCCTCCGTGGCCTGGCAAGGCTGCCCCCTCTAGGGGGAGTTGAATAAAGAGCCAGCCACTGAATTCATGTCAGAGACAGCCCCTGTTCCCCTCCTGGAAACTGAGCAGCCTATGGCTTCCTCTGAGCAGGGGGTCTAGGTCTTTTCCATGCGTGTTCCTTAGTTGAAGTATCGGTCTCTGTAGGCCCCCCTGGACCCAGGTTTTTGGCTCTGTTGCTCTCCTTGTAGAGTTTCTTTCCCCTCCAGGTCTTCCTATCTCCCTCTTCTTCCAGAAGGTTTCCTGCACTCTGCTCAAAGCTTGGCTATGAGTCTCAGCATCTGTTTTGATACCCTGATAGGAAGAATGTTTCAGAGCCCCTCTGTGGAAGGCTCCTGTCCCGTTCCCTGTATTCTCCTATTTCTGATGTCTATCCTGTTTGTCTTTCTGCATGAGGATCAAGCATCTTCCCTAGGGTCCTCCTTGTTGTTTAGCTTCCTCAGGAGTATGTATACTAAAATATATGGTCCGTGAGTTTTCTATGAATATGCCACCTCCAAAAGTGTTTAATGGAGCAGTGAGTACTGATAGAGAATAGACTGTTACATCCAAAATCAATCTAAGAAAATAGATGAAAGGCCTCAACTACACGGATGTCTACACATCCATAGACATCATCTAGGGTTTTAATAGCTTGAGAGGAGAAGTCAGTGCCTGGATTTAGAGCTTCAAAGGACAGAGTAACAGCCAATTTAGGACAAATACAGACATTAGCTTGTGAATAATGACAATGATCATATCACTTTGGAGCCCTTAAGAATTATACTAAATCTACTCTGCAAGTGCTGCCATATGAGAGGAACATTAAAGCCTGGCTGACCACATATCTGTTTATGGTTTCTTGATACTATAAGCCCATGCTAGAGACTTACTATGAAGGAGAAAAATATCCTTTAAAAGCACCACCGCTCACTGACAGTACACCCTGTCACAGAAGAGCTCTGATATGCATGAGACTACTTGTGTGTGGGTTTTTTTGTTTGGTTTGGGGTTTTTGATTTTTGCTTTTGTTTTGTAAGACAGGGTTTCTCTATGTAGCTCTAGCTGTTCTGGACTTGTTTTGTAGACCAGACTGGCCTCAGACTCAGAGCATCCCACCTGCCTCTGCCTCCCTGAGTGCTGGGATAAAGACCATGTGCCATTATGCCCAGCTAGACTACTGTTGTCTTCTGACTTCTAAGGGCATCCATTCTCACTCATGGGTCAAAGAGCATGTTTGGCTTTCAAGTCGTATATTTAATCAATACATCTCATGATTATAGCAAGTGAAGATGGTGAGCTTCTAGCATACATGGCAAAAGTAGATTGAACTATCTGGAAAGACGTTACCACTTTCATTTATTTGTTTGTGTGTTTGTTTTATGTGCAGGGGTATTTTCCCTGCATGTATGTCTGTGTGCCCTGTGCACAATATGCCTGTAGAGGCCTGAAGAGGGCAGCAGATGCCCTGGGACCAAGTTGCAGATGGGTGTGAACCACCGTGTGTGTGCCTGGAAATGAACTTGAGTTGTCTAAAGGCACTCCTAACCACTGAGCTATCTCTCCAGCCCTGGATTAAGCACTAAATGTTGTGAATAAGACTGTTGAGGTTTGGGATATAGCTAAGCTATAGACAACTTGCCAAGAATGTGTAAACTCCTGCATTTAATTCACAGTAAAGCTGGGAAGTACCGAAAAGAAATGAGCATTTATGACTCATGAAAGGAGATCGATGCAGCCGCAAAAATGGGATTTTGGAAGAAGCTGACTCTAACAGTCATGGATAATGTTGGCAGCAGTTCTTTACTTTCACAGAAGTGACTTTGGGGGATGTGGAAAGAGCAAGAGAACCTGAATTGGAAGATTGGGACCAAATTATACAACATGATGACAAAGCCATAAGTAAAAAGTTGCTTGTTAAAAATGAGCAAAAAGCATGGTTCTTTGAAATGGAAGTAGGACAATAATGCTGGGAACAATGTCAAAATGACCAAAAAAAACCCAAAAAACCAGATTCAAATCCCAGATAAATTCATCTAATTAAGCAGCAGTATGGTTTGGAATGATTGACTCCAATTTGGAAAAACATGTCTGTGTAACATGTAGCCACATAGTATGACACACAATGTATAAATATTCGGTAAGAGAAAGTCAATTGATGCAGCATATTTCATTGTTTTATTCCAGGAAATTGACACAACCACATCAAATTAGCAGCTTGTGAAGAATGTTATGGGAATTTTGATAAGGATGGCATTGTGTGGAAGGATTGTTCCATATTCTGAACTCTTCTAGTATGATAAAGTTTTTTATCATACCAATCTTTCATATTTTTATTAGTCACCCCGAGTTATTTTATGTTTCTTTAATTTTTATTTTTTATTAATTAAAATGTATTTACTTTGTATCACCCCTGTAGCTCCCTCCCTCCTCCCTTCCCAATCCCATCCTCACTCCCCTTTCTCCACACATGCCCCTCTCCAAGTCCACTGATAGGGGAGGTCTTCCTCCCCTTCCTTCTGATCCTAGTCTATCAGCTCTCATCAGGAGTGGCTGCATTGTCTTCCTCGGTGGCCTGGTAAGGCTGCTCCTCCCTCAGGGGGAGGTGATTAAAGAGCAGGCCAATCAGTCCATGTCAGAGACAGTCCCTGTCCCCATTACTATGGAACCCACTTGGACACTGAACTGCCATGGGCTACATTTGTGCAGGGGTTCTAGGTTATCTCCATGATTGGTACTTGGTTGGAGTATCAGTCTCAGGAAAGACCCCTGTGCTCAGATTATTTGGTTCTGTTGCTCTCCTTGTGGAGCCCCTGTCTCCGCAGGTCTTACTATTTCCCACTTCTTTCATAAGATTCCCTGCACTCTGCACAAAGGTTTGCCATAAGTCTCAGCATCTGCTTTGATATCCTGCAGGGTAGAGCCTTTCAGAGGCCCTCTGTAGTAAGCTCCTGTCCTGTTCCTTGTTTTCTTTCTCTTTATTTTATGTTTTTGAAGTTATTGTAAAAGGTGTTACTTCTCTGATTTCTTTCTCAAATCCACTCTCGTTTGCATATAGAAGGTTACGATTTTTATCTGTTAATTGTGTGTCCTGCTACTTTGCTGAAAGTGTTTATCAGCTCTTGGAGTTTCCAGGACAGGTCTTACCAGCCAAATCCAAACATTACCTTTGTAATCCAAACAGTACTTTGTAGTGATTCTGAGACAGAACTGCCTCTCACATGTAGGCTGATGGCACAATTCAGTTCTTTGTGGTAAGAGGAAGACAATCCTTGATTTCTTATTACCTGTCTTCTGGGAACCATTCTTAGCGTCTAGAAGTATCTACAGTTTTGATTATTTATATACATTCATTTTCCACTATCAAAGGCCCAAACAATTACTTTGAGTTCATCAAGAAAATTGAGACTATCATCATCACAACAGGTCATTAACAGCCTCAACTGAATCTCTAACATTGGTCCTCATTTGTCATGTGTCATTGCATCTTTATAGTCATCAGTCTTGAGTTCAAAGGTTGTGGGATCAAAACCCTGCCTCTTGTAGTGAGGGAGAGCAATCTCCACAGGCTTATCAGCTATGTTCATGGAAAGTTGTATCTTTTCAAAGGAATTTCACGTATTATGATTCCTTCGGCAAAAATAAAAAAGTTTCAGTCGATGAAACTGTCTAAGCCAACTTCATCTGAGAAACGTTTTATAAACTGAATTCTTAAGTTGTTTAGTACTCATTAGGCAATCTTCCAACAGGCATACTTCCTGTGATTTTTTTTGCATAGTACAAAAGAATTTGCTGACCCTAATGTACTGATCTTCCTCTCTAGGATGTATAATTCATTGCTAATTAATATGCTTTCACACATGTAGGTGGGCAAGATCACTCGTTGAGAGAGAGATGAGAATGCTTACTGTGATGACTAATGGGATGCGAGCTATAGCAGATGCAGTGCTTAATAGCCCCCAGACCCTGAGCAGTAGCTTCTGACTAGAGCTGCACAGAACATCCCAGCTGCTTGTGTTACCACTCCATGAGGCCATCGAGCCTCCTCTTTCTTCGGTAGAAAGTTGTCTTCTGTCCACAGTACCACCTCGACTCTGGGCGCAACTGCATCTTTACTCTGGAATGACTTACCCCATATCTTAACCTGAGTGATCTTTTGCATGGTAACAACTAGGAAATGCTGCTTAAAAGCAGAAGTCAATAAAAGAGTTAGCCTTTGGGAACTTCTTCAAAACCTTTAGGATCTCCAGTGAAGATGTTTTCAATCAGCATCTACTGAGTGTGGCTTAGTAAACTGTTTTAACAAACAATTCAGACGATTCTGGAGCAAACTGAAGTCTAAGAATAGGGGATTCTAACACTTTGTTGCATAGTAGGGTTACTTTGATTTTTAAAAACTTCCTGAGAGCCCATTACCTCTCACCAATCAAATATATATGCCTATGTGTGGGAAGTGGTTGTGACTGACTTTTAGGACACTCAAGATGTTTCTAAGTCTCAAATCCAGCAGAATACATCTATGTATCTGCATAGTGGAACCTTCTGGTTGATATTAGCATTCCTTTGTCAGCGATTGGTTTGAAAATTCTGAGAAGCAAGATTGTTTTTAATTTCTAAAATCTCAGTATTTTGGCTATATTTGGGGTTTTATAATTAATTTTTTCATTGTTTTTTCCCAAATATCCGAGTGGGGAGGACAGTGCCTCCTCCCAATTTTGCCTATTTGATTACGTACTTTTGCAGAGACTGTTAGCCGTATTACATTCTGCTGACTTCTTGAGTTGTAGGCATATATAGATTTTGCTTAAATAAAGGAAACCCAAAGCCTCAAAAGAAAGGATAAAGAGTGAAAAGAAAGATAAGTTCATATATTAGTTATTTCCTACTGTGACAAAATACGTGATAAAGGCAACTTAATGAACAAAGGGCTTAATTTGACACAGCTGCACAGTCCATCATGGTTTGTGGTGGGCTGAGGAGGCCTGGATGGAGTGTGTGTTATTGACAAGGACCTGTGTCTCAGACCCAAGGAAATTGGCAAGGCCTTCCTCTGGTCCCTCTGTGGAGCTGGCCCCAGTTTCCTGTTCCCAGGTGTTCATAGCCTGAGATGGCTCCTCTCCCGAAACCTCCCACTGAGATGGGCTAAAGCCACTTTCTGCTGTGACTAAGAAATGTTCTGGGTCGCTGCAGAGCTGACGCCACTCCATCAGAGTGAGCATGGCCCATCTGAACCAAGCTTTTCTGTATGTGTGTGTCCTTTCTTCACTTCCCCTTGCATCAGTCAGGTTTCTAGGACCAGATGATGCAGGACATAGAAAGGGTAGAAAAAGTATGGTGGAAGGAGCGAGAGTTGACTGTTCACAGAATATCCTCTATCAGGAACCAAAGAGAGATGGATACTTGGGCTTAGCTCACCTCTTTTTCATTCAGTTCACAAAGCCAGCCCATAGGATGGTACCGTTCACATTTAGGATAGTTCTTTTCACTTCAGTTAAGCTAATCCAGACAATCCCTAATAGACATGCCTTTCTCTCTAGAAATCTAAAACCTGTCAAGTGGCTAGTCATTATTAACCATTGCAGGATCACCTTTATCAACTTGAAAACTAAAAATATTACTTTTAAACCATAACTTTCCATGTTTTCCCCACAAGCTCATGGCTATTTCATAATGTAAAATGAATTCAGCCCTATTTCAAAAGTCCTCATAGTCTCTAACCATTCCAACACAGTTTGAAAGTCCACCATTTCTTCTGAGACTCGGGCAATCTTTGAACCGTGAGCCTCTGTTAAATTAAAGACAAAGATACATTCTTCTAGCATACACTGGCACATTCCAAAAGAAAGTAATAGGTCCATAGCAAAGAAACATCAGCCAAAGCAAACCCAAAATTCATAAAGGAAATCTTTGAATCCTAGGACTCTAAATTAAATGTGTAGGACTTGTGATGACATCATCTTGGCTCCAAAAGTCCTGGGTAACTCCAACTTACCAGCTCTTCTAACTGCAGAATGCTGTATTCAGATCATCTCCCTTGGGATGATCCTGCTTTGTGCCTTCAGTTTTTCTCTGTAGGCATCCTATTGCTTTATCTTCTCCAACAGCCTGGGCTCTCCCTTGTAACTTTCACCACCACAATTTCATGCAACAGCCTCTCAGGACCTCCCCAAGGGAACGCCGGCTCTGCTATAACCACAAAATGCCTGTAGAACCATAATGTAAAACTCTACGACTCCTTCAATTTTGCATCTTTTATACTTGCAAAACCAGTGCCATGTGGATGATGCTGTCAAGTTCTGATGCCAGCTTGGACCGCAGCTGCAGCATCCTCTGTGTGCGGACCCTGAGGACACATTTCCCTCGATTGCTTTCATCAAGTTCGGAACTCCTCAGCAGCATCCTCATCCTGGTCTCTCTCAATTCAAATGACTTTGAATTTCACAAGTTAAAAATTTTAATGGAGGAGGTCTCACCCTCGGGACAGTCTTCTATTGTGCAGTGCTGAGTAGGAGGTTTCACTCAAATAATTGCTGCCTCTTTTTCAAAACATGCAGAGGCTGCATGTTGCACAAACTTCTAATTTTTTTTAAACATGCACTTTTATATCTTTGCCTATTTGCTCTTTTTAATGGGGAACCTGGATAAGAGTGATGAACAATATTAAGCCCCAGCCTGGATTCTGTTCTGTTTCAAAATTTCTCCCATAAAATATATTAACCTATTTCTTTCCATTTCAGTCTTACTCAAGTTTTGAGAGTGTGGTTAGAATGACCCCAGATTCTCTGTCAGAATACTTCACAAACCTCTAGTCCATTTCTTGACAGATCCTTGCTCCCTTCTGAAACCTCATGTACTGGCCTTCACTGTCCTCATTCTATTTGCCAAACTCCTAGCAGAATGGCCCATTAAGCTCTATTTACAGTGTTCAAAAAATTAGCAAAATTACCATTTAAAAATTTTAATATATTTTTCACAACATAGAGTGATCAAATATTTTTTAAAATGTGAACTAAAGAAGGCTAGAAGAAAGACTTATGATCATATATCTAATATGTTACATATATGTATATATCTGATTAAATGAGGTATAGAGGACTTTTCCAAATCAAAATGGTGCTAAAATATGACAACTGTAAAGAATCACTAACTTCCTTTTATTGTAACTTTACTGAAAAAAATTTAATCATGATTTTCACTACTGAAGGAAAAAAATCACTAACTCAAAACAATGATTATTTCAAACATTCTTCATATCTTTCCATACTATGACTCAGAGAATCTCCAACATTTGTGGGTTTTTTCTTTAAAAATGGAGACATATTAGATAATATTTGATAGAAAATAATTCTAAAATTTTGGTAAAATTCCACTTTTCTTCCTCTTGCCTTAACTTCTTTACTGTTAACACCTCCTAATGTACTAATATTCTCCAGTTTCCGAAGACCTCTTCCTTTACAGGTTTAAGGTTATATTTAACATGAACTGAAAGGACACAATTTTCTCCCAGATGCCTATCCAGTAGTTTAGAAACATCCAGAAGCACTTCAGAAGACTTCAGAGTGGATGGCATTAGTCCTGCTCTGAATGCTTAGTTCATTTTATTTCTGCTGATGGTCCTTTTCTGTCCAACACAGTGAGGGAGATAAGGAGAAGAAAGACTTGGCCCTATATCCATGTAATTGATGTACCTTTCTGGAAACATTCAGAAGTAAGATTTAACTTCCAATTTTGTATCTAGTATGCTTACTGATGCATGGGCATTCTTATATACTCCAGGTGCCCCTGCAATTTCGCATATGTGCAACATATTTTTAAACAAAGAAAAGGCAATAAGTTCTAAAATATGTTTTGTTTAGTACCAGTCTCTGGAAATTTCATCTCGCCCTATCCGTCTAGCTATGTACTTTCTACTCCAAATTTCAAGCTCAGTAATTGATGTAAATATAATCCTGGCCAAGTTAATTTTAGGAGTCACTCAAGTTTTGAGTGTAAGATAGCTTTCCAAATTAACAAGCAAAACACTATCCAAATCACTTTAGTTAAAACAGCACCTTTAGTAGTTCTTATGTTTTAATTGAACCAACTGCCAGAGAATGTGGGAGTCACTGAACCAATACAGGAGCATTACCGATTAGCACTTTCACAATCTGTGAGCAATTTGGAAGCCGGTCTCCAAATGTACAAAGAACACTCAGTATGCTTAAGGAAGCGCTATTTAACAAACTCCAGAGTGCAGACTCTTCAGGTGTGGTTTATTACCTTTGCTCAGTCACTCTGGGTCACCTAGTCCACAGAAAATTGACGTCACCTATGAAAATCCTCGCACTTTATTTTTGTTACCAAAAATTTGATTAGTTTGTATTTAAAAATATTGGTTAAGCAAGAAGAAGTATAAAATTATCATAATCACAGATTGCTTCTTTCATCACGTAAGCTAATTATGGTTGGCCCACTGAACCCTAGAGGTTCAGAGTCCCCATCATGCCACAAAACATGGGAAGAAAGACAGTACAATCTAGCTTTAAGTTGGTAGGTTCGTGTCAGTTCCAAGTTTTCTCAAAGAGCCATAGAAGAGGAAGATTATAAGTGAATTTGGTCATGGCAAAAAGACAGGGGGAATAGATGGAATGGGGCTCAGTAGCTCACAGACAGCAACCACTGTGAGTATATTCTTTATGCGACATGCATCATTTGAAGTAGCTTTGAAAGGAAGTTTCGTTGCTCTAAGTTCACAGATGATTTGTGTGTGTGTGTGTGGGGGGGGGTCCTACAAAGTTAGTTTACCAGCGCACACATAGAATACATTGCAATTCATTTGGTATCAACATAATTAAACTTCTTTGTTGTTTTTTGTTGTTGTTTTGCTTTTTCCTTTTATTTTTATTTTAATTTTTATTAATTACACTTTATTCACTTTGTATCCCCCCTGTAGTGTCCTCCCTCCTCCCCTCCCAATCCTACCCTCACTCCCCCTTCTCCATGAAGGCTCCTCCTCAAGTCCACTGCTTGGGGAGGTCTTCCTCCCCTTCCTTCTGATCCTAGTCTATCAGGTCTCAGCAGGAGTGGCTGCATTTTCTTCCTCTGTGGCCTGGTAAGGCTTCTCTCCCTCAGGGGGAGGTGATCAAAGAGCAGGCCAATCAGTTCATGTCAGAGGCAGTCCCTGTTCCCATTACTATGGAATCCACCTGGACACTGAACTGCCATGGACTACATTTGTGCAGGGGTTCTAGGTTACCTCCATGCATGCTATTTGGTTGGAATATCAGTCTCAGGGAAGACATCTGTGCTCAGATTATTTGGTTCTGTTGCTCTCCTTGTGGAGCTCCTGTCCTCTCCTGGTCTTAACTATTTCCACCTTCCTTCATAAGATTCCCTGCACTCTGCCCAAAGGTTGGCCATAAGTCTCAGAATCTGCTTTGATACCCTGCTGGGTAGAGCCTTTCAGAGGCCCTCTGTGGCAGGCTCCTGCCCTTTTCCCTGTTTTCTCCTTCTTCTGATGTCCATCTTCTTTGCCTTTTTCAATGGGGATTGAACATTTTAGCCAGAGCCTTCCTTCTTGATTAGTTTCTTTAGGTGTACGGATTTTAGTAGGTTTATTCTATATTATATGTCTAATATCCACTTATGAGTGAGTATATACCCTGCATGTCTTTCTGCTTCTGGGATAGCTCACTCAGGATGATCTTTTCCAGTTCCCACCATTTACCTGCAAATTTCATGATTTCCTTGTTTTTTATTGCTGAGTAATATTCCATTGTGTAGATGTACCATAATTTCTGTATCCATTCCTCAGTTGAGGAGCATCTGGGTTGTTTCCAGCATAATTAAACTTCTTAAAAACTATTTTAATTTGTACTAAAGTTATGGCCTTATACTGAGAAAGGCTCTATCTCATTGTTAGGATGTTGCCCAATAGAATGTCTACTGAAGCTGATATTTAAAAACAAAAATCTTATTCTTGTTTGTCCTGTATTACACAAATTTCATGGCTGAAGGCACTGTGTCCAGTAGCCATTTTTTCAAGTTGATAACAATTTTGGAAGGGAGGGGTATAAATCTTCACGGTTCTTCTTTAATTGCTCTTTTCCCGATAACTTGAAGGACCTTTTCTCCTTTCAAAAGAAATGTGCTTTTCTTTTACTGGAAATCTTAAACTATAAACCAGAAGGCCAGAAAAATGTTATGGTTCAGAAGAGAAAATGTAGAAGAGCAGCCTAAATGGACACAGTGTATTTTCTTTGCATGCAAAAATAGAAATGTCATGTTGTCCCACAGACTCTCAAATCTCAGGCCAATACAATCTTGACACCTCTGTTTTTGTTGCTTCTTGTCCTGAGTTGACCTCAAAGTGACTAAAGAAATCTCAACGATTTATAACATGTTACATATGTTAAATATAATGTACTGAAACAGGAAACATCTCTGGTATAATTTATAAAAGTCACTCTGCAAGGTCTCCAGCAATGTGTTAGATGAAGTACTTGGAGAGAATTCAGCTACTGCAAAAGTCCATCTTAATCCTAGAAAAAATTCCAAGTGTTTTGAGCAGACAGACGATGAAGCTGAAGCTCACTGGAAATGAGAGGTACCAGAGTTTCTTTCCAAAGATTCTGGAAAAGTTTCCAAGTTTTCAATATTTGGAATTCAACTATTAATCAAGACCCAATTGGCCTTTTCATTTCTCTAAAGCTATATAGACAAATCAAAATAATTGCAAAGAAATAACACAAGATGCTCCCTGAAATTCAAATTCTGCTCTTCACATACAACTAGCAATGGTATTTATTAAATATTTCAAAATAAAAACATTCACAGTACTATTTTATAAGTTCTAAATATTTGCCACATTGGAAGCTATTATGTGAAAACAACAAGCCTAAAACTACTTTATTTACAAAAATATAGCATATTTAGATAGATCACAATATGACAAATTCTATTTTGACTTCCACTGTCAAAATAAGCAAATATGTTAGGTTATAAATGCAGTGTTAACTTTATAGTTTTGTATAATGGCATTTGTTTTTATAGTTTAAAATATTTTAAATAAGTTACCAGATTTAGCATATCATTATGCAAAAATTGAAGACAGACTCTAAATATATCCACAGTAAAATATGTTGTGCATTCTTATTCCTAAGTAATCTTACTTGTTGATTTGTAAGCAACACATGCAATTTTTTTTTCTTTATAAAACTCAATGAACATGCCAGATGTGGTGTGACAGGTCGTTAATCTCAGCACCCAGGAGGCAGAGGTAGATGCATTCCTACAAGTTCAAGGCCACTCTGGTCTACACAGTGAGTTCTAGATCAGGCAAGGCTACATGGTCAGACCCTGTATAGGTTTTAGATGCAACCTCCTATCAGTTATGTCTGTTTTTTAAAATCTTTCTGTGTAATATTTCTTATTTTACAGTCTTGTGGTTCAGAGACTGAGAGAAGTGTAGCAAAATTCTGCCTTTTCTAAATCCTTTTCATAAAACATCCCAGTACCTTTCTATGTCTGCCTCTGACATGGGAATCTGAAAGGACTATGCTGTGGCTCTTGTGAAACTTGTTTTCATTTTGTTGTTGCTGCTGTTTTGTGTTTTGTAATAAAATTTTGTTTGTATTCTTAAAAAAAAAACTCAATGAACTTCATTTGAGGACCCAACCTCATGGGTCATCCTACATCTTGTATGTCCCTAGTGCACATAGACATACCTCATTACCACTGTGCTGAAAGCTGTAAGGTCCTTCACACACTAAACAGAGATGAAGAAAAGAATGCCCAACACACTGTGGCTGACATTAAAGAGTAGAAGTTTAGCTTTCTTTCTTTCTTTCTTTCTTTCTTTCTTTCTTTCTTTCTTCCTTCCTTCCTTTCGTTCTCTCTCTCTTTCTTTCTCTCTTTCTTTCTTTCTACTCTGAGAACAGCTAATATTCTAGCAGTCTCATCAAATACAGGCAAATTGAAACAAAAGCCTACGTTCTACTTGAAAAAAATGGAATAAAGCTAGAAATCACTAGCAATAGAAACTACAGAAAGTATACAAGCTTATGGAAGCAAAATAGCACACTAGTGAACAATAACCAAGTCAAGCAGGAAATCAAGAAGAAAAAAAATTAATTTCTATTTAGAATGAAAATAAAAACACAACATACCGAAAATCTACAGGACACAATGAATGCTGTCCCAAGAGGAAAGTTGTCCAAGAGGACTAAGTACCTACATCAAAAATACTGAGATCTCAAAATAATTATTTAAAGATAGTCCTAAATACCTTTGAAAGACAAGAACAAGCAAACCCCCAAAACAGTAGATGGGAAGAGATAATCAAAATCGGGGCTGAAATTAGGGAAATAGAAACAAACAAAAGAAAGCAGTAACGACTCATAAAGAATCAATGAAACGAAATGTTGGGTCTTTGTAATGGTTAACAATAAATATTGACAACCCTCAAAGATGGCTGAGACCAGCCTGTACCATACCTGAGTAGCAGAAGACCAGAGACTTCGGACCAAATGAGTGACCTGACTTCAAAACTCCAGCTTCTATGTTTCCAGGTCGAGAGGAGGCATCTCATGAGCTAGGGACACGAAGTTTCAGGCACGGTGTGGACAGCTCCTGGGTCCAAGAGACAGAGGGCTCTAGGCTCCTGGCACCTGGCGCCTTCTTCCTACTCGAACACAACTCCCACGTTCGAAAAATGTAGGGCTCCACCTCGAGGAGGTAGACACCTTCCACCTACTCAGGGACAGCTCCTGGATCCCAGGGACACTGTCCCAGCCTCCTCGCCAGCTGTGGAGACTGGCTGGACAATGGAAGCATGCAAGGTCCCAATCCAAGATGGCAGAGCCCAGCAAAGTTTGAGTACCAGAAGCGCAGTGTCTGTGCGGAAGCAAGCCGCTCTGCTGCTGACTGCAAAACGCCAGCATCCATTCATGTTTCCACAGATAAAGGAGTGTATCCCGACTGCCACACAGGCATGGTACAACCCTCAGACCTCCTGGCTACTCCGAATTCCAGAGACTTGCAGATCCAGCCTATGGTTCATGGCTCTACTTGCTATTTTGAGGAGACCCGCAAGAACTCCAGGATCATACAAGTTAGAAATTCATACCCTAATTCCCTCCCTATAGGACACGATGAGCAGAGCAGAGTTGTAGGCTACTTGAAGAGATCTTGCCCCAGACCATGACATAGGGCTCCCCCTGAATTCCGGAGAAGCCCAGCAGGCTCCACAACCAGCCAACACCAGGATCATCCAGATGGCTAACGTCCAGCGTAAGAAAACAATCAACAAAAACCAGGGCAATATGGCAGCAAGCTCTGGATAGTCTAACTCAGCTGAAACAAAGAAAAGTGATCTTAAATCTGTCTATGAAGATGACAGAGGTCTTTCAGGAGTAAACAAATAAATTCCTCACAGAAATACAGGGGAAAGACAATTAAACCAACAGAGGCCTTAAAGAGGAAACAAATAAATCACTTAAATAAATACAGGAAACCACAACCCAACAGGTGAAGAAAATCAATAAAATGATTCAAGAACTGAAAATGTAAATAGAAATCAATAAAGAAAATCCTGGAGATGGAAAATTTAGGAAAGAGATCAGGAACCACAGAAATAAGCATCACCAACAGAATACAAGTGATAGAGGAGGGAATCTCAGGCTTAGAAGATACAATTGAAGAAATTGATACATCTGTCAAAGAAAATATTAAATTGAAAAAGAATTCTTATACAAAACATCCAAAAATTCAAGGGCACCATGAAAAGGTGAAACATAAGCATGACAGGAATAGAAGAGAAGATTCCCAACTCCAAGGACAGATCGAGACAGAAACTGAACAGAGAAATAATGAAACTAACAGATGTCACAAGTCAAATGGATCTAATAGTTATCTACAGAACTTTTTACACAAACATAGAAGATAGCTTCTTCTCAGCACCACAAGGAACCTTTTCCAAAATAGACATACAAGAGGTCACAAAGCAAACCTATCAATACACACACAAAAAAATTTAATTAACCCATTGTATTTTTTTTTTCAGATTGCCATGAATTAAAGCTTAGCTTGTGGAGACTGAAGCACCCAACCAAAGACCATGCATGGACTGGACCTAGGGCCCCTACACAGATGTAGCCAATGGATGGCTCAGCCTTCATGTGGGTTCCCTAGTAAGACGCGCAGGGGATGACTCTGATAGGGACTCTGTTGCCTGCTTTTTGATCACTTCCTCCTGGCAGAGCTGCCTCACCAGACAATAGGAGAAGAGGACAAGCTAAGTCCTGATGTGACTGGATGAGTTGGGGTGGGTTAGTGGGGGGTGTTCTCCTTTTCTGAGGAATAGGGAAGGAGGGAGAGGAGAAGGAGGAGGAAGGGTGGGACCAAAAGGAGAGCAGAAGGTGGCTACAATCATGATGTAAAGTGAATTAATTAGCTAAATAATTAAAAATAAAATAACATAAAACTGCAAATCTGCTAATCCTACCACTCTGTTAAAGCACACACACACCAAAAAACCAATATTGACAAAACTTTAGCCAAACTAGCAAAAAGGAAAAAAGAGACTATCCGAAACTACCCAAATTAATTAAACTTGAGGGAAAAGGAGAGACATTAAAACAGACACTGAAGTAATTTAGATAACCATAAAAATACACTTTTAAAAAAGTATACTCAAAAAAAAAGTATACTCCATCAAGTGAAAATTTTGTGAAATGTATTTTGATCATATTCACCACTCTCCTTCAACTCCTTTCAGATCCACAATTTAAAAAAATATCAACTCAACCTTTCCCAGAAGCTATCAACTGACAATAGCTCCTCAGCTAGTATGGATTGTATCCTCCCTCCCTCCATGTTTGAATTTTGTCTGGTATGAGCTTGAATGCTCTTATGGTCACTGTATTTTTATATGCATGATTTCCCTGTTGTGTCCGTAAAAGCACTGTTTCCTTAGAGTTATCCACCACTTCTTGGTCTTGTAATCTTTCTTCTCCCTCTGCCACAAAGAGAGTTTTGGGGGTGGGGAGGCAATAGATACTTTTTCTTTAGAACTGAAAACTCCATAGTCTTTTATTTCCTGAATATTGACCACCTGAGGTTCTCTGTGTTAATTGCCATATACTACAAGAAGCTTCTCTAATAGGAACTGAGGGCTGTACTCATCTATGGGTGTGGCAATAGATCGTTAGAAGTCATTTTAATGTGATATCCATTTATCAGACGAACAGTATTATGTTCTCCCTTACCTAGAAAGAGCCTATTAGCTATGTAGTCACAGGCTCTTGGCCTTATTAACTGTACCAGGTATGTGTTACATCACATAAGCCTTTGCTCTAATTAGTGTGGCGGTTACTCCCTTAGCTTCCATGCCGCCACTGTACCACTGCATATATCTTATCAGATATCTCATCAGGTCAGGTATTATTGTAGCTTGCAAGGTTCACAGCTGGGTGAGATTGCTGATTAATTTTTTTCCCTCTGGCAGTATATGCAGCACCTTCCAGCACAGCGAATCATAGCCAGTATGTCTGAAGCTTCCACTTGAGTAACATATTGATTTTTCTGACTCAAATATGTGGTTTCCTTCAGCAACAGCCTCTCTGATCAAGTCCTGGAGTGCAATCAGTTTCACCAGCAATAGCTTCTAATGTGGGGTTTGCGGAACTCCCTAGCCAACAATTCCAGAAGAGGTAACCTATTTCAGACATTGTCTAGTAGGGGTATTCGTTCCCTGCTACATAGGTTAATTTCATTAAGTTTTACTTCTTTTTATGTATTTGCACATACATATATGTATATACAATTTATACTGCTGTAGGTTTCCATGTGACTTTTTTAAAAAAAATTTAATGTTAGTTGTCCCTTCACAAATTCCTATCCACCATGAAAATTTAACACTTCCTGTTACATTATTCTTTCAGCATTTATAGCACTGTGTTCTATGACTCTCCCTTGAAAGCCTCTCACACTACATCCCTTTAATAATTTCCTGACCTTCACATTTATTCCAAAGTGAACACACATATCAATTAATTAAAAAACAACATGCACAAATGATAGCAAACATTAAGACATTTGTCTTTCTGAGTCTATATTATTTCACTCAAAAATATTTTTTCCAGATTCATTAGTTCACTTGAAGTTTTCACCATTTTGTTTTTAATAGCTGAATAATATCTCATTGTGTAGATATACCAAAGTTTTCTACTTATGGAAATCTTTTTTTAGTTTTTATTTTTTTTGTTAATTACACTTTATTCACTTTGTATCCCCCCTGTAGTGTCCTCCCTCCTCCCCTCTCAATCCCTCCCTTCTTCCCCCTTCTCCACACATGCCCCTCCCCAAGTCCACTGATAGGGGAGGTCTTCTTCTCCTTCCTTCTTATCCTAGTCTATTAGGTCTCATCAGGAGTGGCTGCATTGTCTTCCTCTGTGGCCTGGTAAGGCTGCTCCCCCCTCAGGGGGAGGTGATCAAAGAGCAGGCCAATCAGTTCATGTCAGAAACAGTCCCTGTTCCCATTACTATGGAATCCACTTGGACACTGAACTGCCATGGGCTACATCTGTGCATGGGTTCTAGGTTATCTTTATGCATAGTACTTGGTTGGAATATCAGTCTCAGGAAAGACCCCTGTGCTCAGATTTTTTGGTTCTGTTACTCCCTTGTGGAGCTTCTGTCCTCTCTGGATCTTACTATTTCCCACTTCTTTCATAAGATTCCCTGCACTCTGCCCAAAGGTTGGCCATAAGTCTCAGCATCTGCTTTGATTGTCTGCAGGGCAGAGCCTTTCAGAGGCCCTCTGTGGTAGGCTCCTGACTTGTTTCCTGTTTTCTCCTTCTTCTGATGTCCATCTTCTTTGCCTTTCTGGATGGGGATTGAGCATTTTAGCCAGAGTCCTCCCATTTGATTAATTTCTTTAGGTGTACAGATTTTAGTAGATTTACTCATCAGTTGATTGGCATCTGAGTTGTTTCATTTTCTGGTTACTGTGAAAAGAGCATCAGAAACCTCGATAAGCAGATAATAATAAGATATTGAGTCAGCTTGGTATATACCCAAGACTTGCCCAGCTGGACCCTGTGATTGACTTTGCTCAGGTATATACCTAGAATTATTCGTGCTGGGCATAAATATATCCTTTGTTCTAGTAGACCATCAACTTTCCAAAGAAGTCTTATTTGTTTATATTTCTTGCCAACACTGTATAAACATTCTGAATGTTCCCTTTTCTCACCAATAGGGATTTTATTAATCATTTCAATTGGAACAATTCCACTGGGTACATTGTGATAGTGTATTGTGGGTAAATTTGCATTTCCCTGAAAACTAACTGTGGTGAACACATTTCCTCTAGGTTTGTTTGTCTGCCACTTTGATATTTCCCTGTGTTATATGTTTATTCAAATGTTTGAATTTTAATCTTAAGTTCTCAGACAGTTTTTTTTTCCTTAGCATGTGTGAAGCCCTCTGTTCAATCCCTAGCACACACAAAAAATGTAAAAGCTACTTGCACATACTGTGTAAATACTTTGTAAGATTTGTCCTTTGAAAATGTCTTTTTATGTAGCTCCTTTGAGTACTGTTAATATTGGCTCTTGATGAACAACATGGAATCACTTCTAAGAAATAAAAATGAGTTCATAAATCTCTACTTAGTGCTTTTTGGAACACCGTTGGAGTATTTTATCTATCTCAAGATCCTGAATATATTCTCATATATTTTATTTTGGTGTTATTTCATCTTTCAGACTTGCACAAACAATCATTTGCAAAACAGTGGTATATGCATAGTAATTAAGATGTATTGTATCTGATATGGACTGAGTCAGTATATTACCCTGGAAAGTCTATTCTTTCCTAACATAGTGTGCTTACAGTGTTATTTAACGCAACCTCTGTGCTAGTGCACACTTGTCAGGAATCTATGCTGGTAAATTGTCTGCAATTACCCAGAAGAGTGCTGATTTCATTATTCCAGCTGAAATGTCCTCAATAATGTCTTTGCTGAATCTGTTAATTTTTCTAATAATTTATAAATTTGTTCACAAATCATTATGGCATTTACAAGAAATGATACTTTCTTCTTTCTTTCTGTGCTGGTTTTTAGCACATTAGTTGGGGACTTCATGATGTATTAATTAGAAGCATTGGCCATACATATGATTATTTCAGTTTTGAAAGAAAAGTACTAAGTGTCTTATTACAACAGTGCTACCTACAGGTGGCATTACCCTGTTTTTATGAGTTAAGGAGTATCACTCTATTTTTTATGCTCTGGGATGTTCTTATACAGCACAGATTTTGAATTTTATTCAAACTTTTTCCTCTATCTACAGTGTCAGTCCTAAGCCTTTTCTTCATTACTTGTGAAGGGTGGGAAAGAGACTTGATTAATTTTCTAATGGCTGACCTAGAATTACATTCCTAGAATAAAGTACACATGGGCATGTGTTTGTTTGCACTGAGCTTCATAAAACAAGTAAGAGTTATTTCTCCTTCCAGTTATTGCATGGTTTTGGCATGAAGATAATCCTGGTTTTGCAGAAATACTTGAAAATAATCTATTTCTTTTTCTAGTAATAACTGTTTTTTAGACAAGTTCTTCATTAAATATTGGACTAATGTTCACTCACTGGTATGTCTCCCTAAGACTGAAGTTTCTGTGTATGTCTAAGAAGGTTCTGATTTCAATTTCTTCAGCAAACAACCCATTTAACTTTTGCAAAAGTGTGTGTGCTATATATGTACATTTTCCTGTATACAAGGATGCTGGTGTATGTGGTCATACACCATACTTTCATATGCATGTGAAGGTCCAAAGACAACTCTCATGGCCTTCTGTATTGCCACCCCCATCTTACTTATGGAGTCTAGGTCTCACCTTCAATCTAATACTACAAATTCAGCTAGACTAGCTGGCCAGTGAGCTCCAGAGCTGACTCCTTCTGTCTTCTCAGCACTAGAATGATAACTACAATGATAAATGAACCATCACACACAGTTCTTTATATGGGTGCTTGGTATCCAAACTCAGGTCCTCATCATTGCATAGCAAGAACTTTACTGACGGAGCCATCTCTCAACCCCCAAGTTTTCCCAAAAATCCTTATGTAAGCTATGTTTGGCAAGAAAGTGTCTATTTGGTTTGTTTTCAAATAGCTTAGCATATTCCTGTTCCCAATTGTCTTTGAGATCTAGTTCACATATGATAAAATTCATAATTTTAAAGTGCACAATTCTGTGGAATTCAAGATTGTGCAGTCATCATGGCTATTAACTCTAGAACATTTTTTACATATCCCCAAAGACACCCATTAGCCATCACTAGCTCTTCCTTCTTCCAGCTTCTGACAACTGCATACCTTATGTCTCTAAAAATTGGCCCTTTGAGGACATCTTGTACAAATAGAATTGTACACTGTGTGACATTTATGTCTGGTTTCTCTCACTTGGTGGGATGCTTATGAAATTCACTTATGTACTAGGACGTGTCAGTAGTCTGTTCCTTTCTGGAGGTCACCAGTATTCCTGGGAAATGGACACACTATCTTTTTTTTTTAATATATTTACCAGTTGATAGAAAATTGGGTTGTTTTCTCTGTGGGCTGTAATGAAGGCTCTTACCATGCCAACAAGTGAAATGCTTGTTTGAGCATTTGTTTTTAATCACATGGGTATAAAAATCCAAGAATGGGAACTTCTGGGTCACGACCTAACTCTAGCTTCAATGTGATGAGAGCTGCCAAAAGGAACAGATGCACCATTTTACATTTTTAACAGAGCCGTGTGGAGAAGTCCCTGTTTCTCTTCATCCCGCAAGTCTTTTTTTCTTTCTCTTTTCTTCTTTTTATGCCATTATAGAGAGTTTAAACTAGTTTGGTTTTTCAGGTTCCCAGTAATTACTAATGCTGAGTGTCAACATATATTTGTGATGCGTTTGCTTTGCTTTTCTTCTTTTTGACTGACTGATAGGATCTTACTATGTCATATAAGCTCAGTCTTGTCCAAGGTGCACAATATTCCCACTTACATTTTCAATTTCTAGGTAATCTGCAGTGAAGTTACCTATTTTATATCTTAGATAAGCACTTTGCATTTTCTTTTATCATCTTGTTAGACTTTTGTTCCTTTTAGTCTCATAGACTATGCCTGCAGTAGCATTGTTCTTTGTTATATATATATATTTCTTTTATTACCATCTCCTCTTCTTTAAATTAGGACTGTGGTCATAGTTTAGAGTTAGAATTCTCGCTTATTATGCTGGAGAGGTTGTGGAGAAAGAGGAACCCTCCTACATTGCTGGTGGGAATGCAAACTTATACAACCACTCTGGAAATCAATTTG
>CM053749.1:26833961-26853111 GCA_028658305.1 Pachyuromys duprasi
GTGGACGACATTGCAGCCAGCCCTGAGGAGACAGGATGAGCTGGGGTTGGATGGAAGGGGAGGAGGTCCTCCCCCGCTGGTGGACTTGGAGTGGGCGGGGAGGAGATGAGGGAGGGTTGGGGAGGGTGGGAGGGAGTGGGCGGGCTGGGCATGGGATGCAAAGTACCTAACCTGTGATTGATAACAAAAAATTAAAAAAAAAAAGAATTCTCGCTTATTAAATGCAAGGGCTTGGGTTCAATTCCAAGAACAACAACAACATAAAATCCCATCAACTTCAATATATTGTTTATATAATTGTGTAATATAAAGCTTGCTTTATTTTTTAGTCTCTCTTGTATTTGAATGTGTACACTATAGTTACAAATGGCTTCCAAATGTGATGTGTTGCATTTTCACTATCAGTCAGTCAAAACCCAAGTTTAATTCATATTCTTATTTTCTGTTTGAGTCATTGTGTATTAAAAACTTTATCACTTAATTCAAATGTTTAGAGATTGTCCTCCTAATTTTCTTCTGTTTCTTTCTAGCTTATTTTCACTGTAGTTAGAAAAGTACACTATATCTGATTTAATTCTTTGAAGATTTGTTACATTTAAAACAAATACAAAATATAAAGGAGTCTACAAAGTACATAGAAACAAAGAGTTACATATTTTCATTTAAAATGTTGGACCCAAAGAAGTGTCTTCTAATTCTTGTTCTTTGCCACTTTCTTATATACTGAAATGACAGTGGTTGCTTAGAAATATAAGCACAGTGAAAATGATAATGACATTTGTGTGCTGATGTGCCTATTACCATGCTTTCACAGGTCCTGTAAGATACCACTGTCATATGCAGTTTTATAAGGACAAGACCAACTCAAGAATCATAGGTAGATAAATTTAGCATCACGGATGGTGGAAGTAGACTAGGAAGAAGCAGAGGTTATGTCCTTGGCTTATAAAAATACCCTGTGTGGAGTGAATGAATATATGTTTGTCAAAACCAATTGAATCTTTCATTCAGCATTTGGACATGAAGTCCCACCTCAAGCTTAGTAGTAGTTGGTAATGAGTAACTGTGAGGAGTAGGAGAGAAAATTTTACAAGAGGAAGGCCTCTGATAGGCTGACTACCCTCCACTGGGAAGTTTTGCATTCAAGAGCAGAGGGGCATCGCCAAATGTACTTGGTGGGTTAAAAAAAGGAAGATATAAAGTTGAAAGGGTAGAAGGAAGTGGAAAAGGGATGACTATGATTAAAATATATTGCATGAAATTCCCTAAGAACTAATAAAAGTGAGAAAAAATTTAAAGTAAAAAATAATTTATATGAAAATGAATATTTTATTCTGTTAATAATATCAGTTTTAAAAAATTGAAAAGTATTCATGGAACATTTTGTATTTATATCTTTTAAAAACATTATATTTAGTAAACCTACTTCCATTTTTTAGACATTTCATGATGTTCATGTTAACTCAAGTTTTTATGATAATGCTTTGTTTTATCTGAGAGGGTTTATAACATAATAATTCAAATACATTTAATACTATAAAATCATTAATTTTCATAACCTTGTTTTAAAGTCTATAAAATTCAAGATGAAGCTAGAGTTAGGTCGTGACCCAGAAGTTCCCATTCTTAGATTTTTATACCCATGTGATTAAAAACAAATGCTCAAACAAGCATTTCACTTGTTGGCATGGTAAGAGCCTTCATTTTTTTCCTGCTTCGATTGCTAAACCTACACTTCAAAAAAAAAAAAAAACACCCCATACATACCTACCTACTGACATGTAGTGAGCCTTTCTACTTTCAGTTTCAAAGGGCTTGCAGGTATTTGACAGTTCATCTCGCTACTTAGGAAAAGCTTGAATACGGGCATTGTTTTTAAAACTAGCAACAGATTTTGATTTTTCTTTATAGCTGAGTAGAAGTACACTGTGTAGCACATTTCCATTATCCACTCATCCACTGATAAATATCTAGGCTATTCACATTTCCCGGTTAGGTTAACAGAGCCACAGTGATTATGAACCCACTCTCTGTAGAAGGATGTAACATTCTTTGGCCATACATCTAACAGTTGTATAGCTGCATCTTCTGGTCATTATTGGAGCTTCCAAGTGCTAGTGGTGAGTAATCAGCCCCTTCCCCCCACATCAGTGTTAACTGTAGTTGGTGATGAGCACAAAGACCCATGACTGGTCAATGAGCAGAATAGGAAAGAGCGGACTGATCTGCCCGTAATGGGACATCTCTATCACACCCTCTCCTCCCAAAACACAGTGATAACTGCTGAAGAGAGCATAGACAAGAGTGTAAGAGGCAGAGATAGAAGGCACAGACAGTGTCACTGTATGCATGAACTCACATTGTCTGTAACCCTATGTTTAGGGCATAAACGAGAGAAATTTGGCTAAGATTAAGGCATGGAAAGAGATAGGGCTCATGAAGCCTCAACCCAGCTGGAGTGCTTTTGGTAGTCAACTGCTGCTGGTGAAATTAGAGCCAGGGATTGTCTCAAAGAGGCCCCACATCCTCTAGAGGGTTACCCTTCACTCACATCCCTAAAGGAAGCACTAACTGGACTTAGTGGGTTTTAAAAGAAAGGAGCAAACAAATGTACAAATTGTATAGATTTCCAAAAGGTGTGGGGGTATATGCGGCAATTAAAGAGAGGATTGGGAAGTGTATTTCATCAAAACACAATATATGCATGTATGAAATTCCCAAACAATAAATAGAACTTTAAAAATATCAACAAATACAAATATCAAGGAAATGTGTATCTATCCCATAAATAAATTCTAAAAAAAATATGTAGACATACAAATTTTAGCCTCAGAACTTTCACTCAGAAAGAATTTGACCATTTCTTACAAGTATAAGAAAATTTTAGTCCCCAATTTCTTGAATAGCAAAGGAACACATAAAGGCCTTTGGCAGCTCTAGACAATACATCAGCAAACTGTCTGCTTCAACACAATGAAACTTACATCTGCTCTTTTCTCTCTGGACCTGTATTCAAGCCCTTTGATGTATGCCATGATAACCCCCTTCTGTTTTCCAAGTTTTTTCAAGCAGTTTGAGCTGAATCAAAGTGTACCTAAGAACTGACTAGTGCATATATGTTTAGCTTGCAGTGTATCTCAGTGTTTTTTCTGTAGCTATTGCCTCATTATGAGACCCCAATAGTATATTTGAAGAGAGATTTCACTGAAGATATTCAAGGTCTCATTGTCCTTTTAAGTTAAATCTCACATTTAATTTCCTCATTGTTGACGTTAGCGTCAATCATTTGACCTGTGGAATCCTGCAAGGAATTGTTTTCCACTTGCAGCTATTCTTTTGTCTGTTGATTATATGGGGGTATATTTTAAGATGGAAGGGGAGGAGGACCTCCCCTATCAGTGGACTTGGAGAGGGGCATGGGAGGAGAAGAGGGAGGAAGGGTGGGATTGGAAGGGAAGGAGGGAGGGGCTACAGCTGGAACACAAAACTGTATTTCTAAACTGTAATTAATATAAAAAATTAAAATTAAAAAAGACCTTTAAATATATTATTACTCATCACACTTTTAAAGATAATTTTGCTTGTGTTGATGCAAAGACAACAGCTTCGCATCTTTAAGGAAATAAGAAATAGTTTACTCTGGAGCCATTTTGAGTGACCATGGCCCAGGAACACAGATTTAGATTACCCCCAATTCCGTGTTCCAATGTGGAGGCAATTTCACAATGGCTCTGTAGTGTTATAGAACAAAGAAAGTCATAAATCAAGAAAAGTTTAGACCACAGTGATGGGTACATCAGATAGGCAGGTACACTGAGATGGAGGAAGCTTTTCTACAGGCTAAGATGTTATCTGTTCCTAGCTTTCAGATTGTTAGAAACTAATGGCCTGCTAAGTCAGTAGCTTCTAAAAAGTTTTTTATATATTATCACAAGGTATTAGTTCCAACATAGAAGGAAAAGGAATGGCTGCTCAGAAGGGCCAGAACTTAGCCCAAGATAAGGTAATTAGCCTCTAGACTTGCAATATTCCAATCTTTCCTCATTACTGAGATCAGCCAATCAGTGTCTGCGGACACAGATTTTTTTTCAGGAGATTTTATTAACAGGTAAATGAAGCTTTTATTCAGAAGTTTTCATTCACACTAACAAGACCAACCCTAATAGTGAGCTCTGTATTTGATTGAAATATTCCACCTCAATGAATAAAGGAAGAACATTTGACAGAAGAAAATTCCTGAAATTAACTCAACTCTGCATGTGCATCACACACATGCAAACACATGAATACACACACACACAAACACACACAAAGTCAGAAAAGAAGCCCGCTTCTTCAATGAAAATTGTTTAAGAATACTGAGATTCTGCATGGTAGGCGCGCTCGTTATTACTGAGATGGAAATTCTCAGTCAGAACTGGGAAAGGTTTTGTGCATGCACACATAATTGTACATCACACTGAGAGCTGACCATTTGGACTGGCAAATCTAATACTACACGGTTTTACAAAGTCCTCCACTTACACATGATACCTTCTGTCTCTAAAAGGGTGGAACCTGACTCCCATTATCTTTAGGTTGCCTTTCTGGTTCAATCCTGCAGTGTGCAAAGAGTCTCCCATTGTTACCCCGTCTTTCTTTCCTTGTTCTCTCCGCTGACTCTGAGCTGCAGCAGCCTCCCTGTACTCCTATGAAAATGTTCTTTTTGTCAGGTACAGGATCCAACGCTTTGCACCAGCCAATGCTACGAGCACCCTGCAGGGCTACCTTTCACATTGCCGCACCTCCCTGCAGTGCCACAAAAAAAAGAAAGAAAAAAAGTTTTCATTCAAAAGTCAAAATGCCAGGTGATTCCAGATCACCCTATTAATCCTAGAGCCTCCAAGAAGCAAGTCTGAAGAGCAGATTCATTTTGTAAGGGTTTGTTTAAGGCAATGACTTATGTGCAGGAAAACAGAGAAGGAGCCAGACCAGCAAGAAGAACTGTCTGAATGCAAGTAAGCTCTACTGCATCTGATGGAAATGATGAGCAAGTTACATGGAGTCAGGGGAAAGAAAGTTTGGCAGAGCATTCACGGGTCCACAAGCCTTTAGAAGAGTGCCATGACTCCCCGAAAGCTTCCAACCTCAAAATCCATTCCAGCTGTGCTCAATCATTTGGCTGTAAACACTTTGTGTAAAGTCTGTGATGTCTGCAACACTACACAGTGCCTCAAGTCATGCAGAGCTACACCCCTGCAGCTGGACAAGGGCAAGCTGGTCTCTCCTTATTACCCCAAACCAAATTCTCTTTTTCAGGTTACAGTTCTCAGAGTCAATTCAGCACCACACTAAAATAAACCTTATATAAAGAAGACTTTGGAAGTATATTGAATAATAAGTGTACTCCAAACCATAGGTCAAACCGCAGGTCCAGTGGTATTTTAACCAAAGCCCAAAGACAAAGACGAAACCAGATTTCAGAATACTTATCCCAGGAAAGATTTCTGGGAAGCTTTTCCTTGGGGGCTTCCTGAGAAAGGGCAGATAGTGTCTGCTTGCGCAATATCCTGGGGATGGATAAGTGTCCATCCCCAGGACACTTATCTAGTGTAAGGAGCCAGTTTGTGTTATGGTGAATTAATAGTTCTTTCTGAAATAGTAGTATCTGTGAAATATTCATATTCTTGGGGCATATTCTTTATATGAGACACATTACATCTTAGACCTTACTTTTTTATTTATAGCACATATGCCTTTTTGAACAGTGTACCAAGCTTTTTCAAATAAACAGAATACATCTGGCAGGTTGTTCACACTCTGAAAAATGTGAGATAAAAAAGAGGAGGTCCTGGCAATGGAAACCTACTGCATTTCACAGAGTTAATGGGTAACTGTAAGCATAACCTCAGTTCTTCAAGCTGCAACCCACTGCTCACAGTTGATGAACTAGATGTTACCTATGAATGTCATGCCCTGACTTTAACACCAGTAGTTTACACATCATAAAAGCAGAATAAATTGGCAAAATACTAGGAAGCCTCGTGGTCCCTTGGCATGCAGTAATATCATACAGAAGAAGGAGCAAGAAATGCTAGCTATCGATATACAACAGGAACACATCAAACAGCCAAGTGAACAAAAATTAAGACTCAGGCAATGACATTGTTCTGAAAGTCTTGACTTGTAATTCTCAGCAGTCTCTTTGCTATTTAGGTCATAGTTTAAGCAGGAGTTATACACAAGATGAAATAAAACCAAACACTTAAGCACCAATGGTGATACAAAGGAGAAAACTTTAAAACAGTCACAGCTTATGGTCACTTAACATTCTGTGCATATTTAGTGAATGAATTGCTTAAAATGATATTATTTAATCACAGGTGTTTATTTGTGTGTTGTATGTGTGTATGTTTTTTTTATACAGGGCTTTTCTGTGTAACCATGGCTGTCCAGGAAATAACTCTGTAAACCAAGGTAGCCTCAAAATTGGATATCAGCTTGCTTCTTCCACCTCCGGAGTTCTGAAGTTAAAGGCATGTGCCACAACTCCCAGCTTACAAGTAAGTATTAAATACTTAAAATTTGGTAATTCAAATGAAAATGAAGTTGAAAATGGTCAGTAAAAAAAATGCGACTGAGACCTCAAAAGTTTGGATGAAAAAAAATGAATGCAAGATATCACAATATTGTACTGACTCTTAAAATGATATTTGAATATTTGTGTTACGTGTTAATTCAGCCTACCTCTTTCAGCTTTCGTTTTTAAATTATATGCATAGAAATCTCACATTTCTACTGGGAAACATGAATCACACTGCAGAATATAGTCAAGATGTTGCCCAAACAACTATCAGCTTCCCATTCTTCTTCACACCTGGTAGCATGTCATCCTTTACTCCCCTTGAAGACAAACCTGGTAAACCGCATCCTTCAGCTGGGGGATTTTAAAGAGTGAGCCTCCCCTTGACCAGAAGACAGGTCAAGAGCCAGTGAGTGATTACCTTCCTTACCTGCAGATCAGGTAAAGTGGCCCTTGCTCTCCCTTGTTCTCCTTGGCTACTAAGATGGATGCCCTCCCCCTGGCACACAATGTGTGTTAAGCATTTACTTAAACATAAAAATGTATGCAGTACTTCTTCACAATACTTCTTCCAACAGAAAATAAGAGCAGCGGCAACAACGAACAAGTAAGAAAAAAAAAAGAACAATATTTTAAATATTATTTGCTCTCAGCACTTGGTTCCTAATGCCATTCTCAAGTTCCTCATCAAAGGTGTGGCTGACTTCGTAGCTGTCATTGGGTATCTTGCAGAAGCACAGCTGAACAAACTTTAAGAAGAGGACATTGCAGCCATTCCTGAAGAGACCTGATAAACTAGAGTTAGATGGAAGGGGAAGAGGCCCTCCCCTATCAGTGGACTTGGAAAGGGGCAGAGAGATGATGAGGGAGGGATGGGGAGGATAGGGAGGGAATGCAGGAGGGGGCTACAGCTGGGATATAAAGTATATAGCCTGTGATTAATATAAAATAAAATTTTTAAAAAAAGAAGGACAAAACGATGACCACACGCATGTCAAAGGGACACAGAGCTCCAATCTCAGGGCTCCGTGTCAGCTAAAGCTGAAACAATCAGAACAACAGCAACTCATTACATTTTAAAGACTATCTGTGCATATCCATACTGATATAAGAGAATCAACCAATGAATAAATAAATGCATGAACCAGGCCCACTTGTACACAAGAATTACAAATAATTTCTTTTACATGGAACTCACCATATCACTTGTTCCATGGACTAGAAGTGAAGAGTGTGCTATTCTCAGTGACTTGCTTTCAAATTGCATGATATGGTGAGGTGTATGGGAATGAATAATCCCTTGTGGTATGGCCTGGAAGGTACTTCCTTCTCCAGGTGATCAGAAAGAACATCTACAATGACACTACATTTAAAGCAAGCATCTTTGTTCTATATTCATAATGACCCTTCATCCTTGTGGTCTGCTCCCAAAACAATTAATCTGACAAAAACATAAGAAAGAGAGCAAATTGAGGACTGGTCTACAAATGTCCATCCTAGAACCCCTCAAAACCATTCACATCATGACAAAGCATGAAAAGGCTAAGGAGGCATAACTGAAACAAGTCTTGTATCTCATTCAAGGTGTGGCAATATTCAAGAAACATTAGAGGATGTGGTGTCCCCTGTCTGTAACCCAAGTGTGCCCCTGAGGCAAGGTGATAAGAGACAGAGAAAGGAGAGTCCCTGGGATTCTGTGTGTCAGCCATCCTGATTTATGAAGCAGCAAGCATGGATCTGTAAAAAGGTGGGAGATGAAAATCAACAGTTGAGGTTATCCTCTGAATTCCATGCACACTCTGTGACAGACACAATGCCCATACTCACAAACACACACAGACATACACTCCACACCACACAAACATTCACAAACTCACACGCACCACATACTACACACACACACCACACATATGCACACACCACACCATATACCACACACATACACACCACATACCACACAAATGAGCATTAGAAAAAGCTTAAGTATGGAATTCAGTTAATAATAATATAACAATATTGGTTCATGAAGAGTGTGCCAGAGTGATACAGGATAGTAAAAAAAAAAACAAAAACAAAACTGTGTACTATATAAATCAGAACTCATTGTAGTATCTTAGAGAACTTTTAATAAGTCTAAAGTTACCTCAGATTAAATGTTTTATTTAGATATAAAGCATTTTAGTTAATTTGAAACTTCCTTAGGTGCAAGAGAGCCAAGCCAAGAACTGTAATCCTGCACTTTGTGTAAAACCTCTTAGGGGCTGAGGACAGATAGCTCAACTGGAGCAAAAAACAATTCTCTGGGATAGTTGCACATGCTCATTTTGACACCTGTTATTGTTTCAGTTAGCCTTGAAGGTCAGTGAAATTCTACATTTTTAGTAATTGTACTGAAACCACTAAAGGGTGATCATTTAACACTGTTTTTTATCCTCACTACTTCATTTACACTGATCTCTTCAGCTTTGAATGTTCTAGAACTGAGCTAAATGGGACGTAGAGTGTCTGGTTTCTACCAGTGCGTTTTTACCTCATGCTTCTGAGAATCAATTGAACAGTGGAAGAGATTACACTTGAATCATATTAACTCATTTGTATTAATCCAGTATGGGAAACATGATGGAATTATTTTATATCATGATGGTAGGTTTTTTTGCATGATTTTAATCCCTTGCCATTTTCATGAAGTACATTCAAATTTCAATCTAGTGACTTTACAACAATGCTCACAGTCCGGTCTTTCTTCTTCTGTGTTTTCTTTGTTTGCTACCTTCTTCTTTCTCCAAACATAGCCTGTTTTCCCTCCCTGTCTGTATCCTATGGAGAATTCTGTGACAAAATTTTCCTAGAAAATTAGCACGCTGGAATCTGGCTAGAGTTAGACACTGTGTACCAACACATCTTTATTTCTAGAAGCTATGCCGGACAGCCTCATAGAGAACAGTGTCACCTCTAGTGTGTGTGTCTGCCCAAAAGTCCCAGAAATGACCTGTTGACAAGATTGTGACACACACTACTGTCCTGGAATTTAAGAACTTAAAGATGCAATGTCTATTCTTCGGGACACTACAGTTTAATATTGGTTGAAGAAGCACTACTGTAAAAAAAAAATAAAACAAACTAGACAATCAAAGATAATTTCCTGCCATGGCACTCCCTCTTGACAACTTGTTCATCTCCATCTGCTCATAGAGAAGGGGGAGAAGCATTCGGTTAAGCAGAGGCTCATGGGGAATCAGCCCTGCTTACTTTCTTTCCCCCTTTTCTCTGTAAAAACAGCGAATAACACCTCCCCTCTCCACTTTTAAACTAGAAGAATTGATGAAAGCAGATTCCCCTGAGGTACTGGGCTCTGTCTCTCAGAAAGATGTGTGACCTTAAATAAGTTACTTACTCACCATGGAGCTCTGTCTCCTCACTTAGTAAATTATGTTAATAAAACAATGTAAGCTGTTGTTTTAAAGATTAAATTGAATTAGCAGCAATGTATTATATTACGGTGTTTATCATGCAATCAACATCTGATAAACATGGACTGCAGTTGTTCAGTGCCTGGTCGCTTCTTTCTACTCAGGAACTTTGGGGAAGTGTTGATGCTTCACTACCAAGATTGTGGCTTGGGGCAGCAACACACAGACCTCCATCAGAGAGGGAAGGACATACAGTTTGGAGGAAGAAGATGCTTCTTCATGCTAGTGAAAACTGTCACTGTTAGATCTTCAAAGAGGTACAGAATTGTTACTTTCCTACACAAACCCATAATTATACTTAAGTTCTAATAAAATTTTAATGAGGTTTTCTTTAGAAACAAATCAAGATGGTGGGGTTATATGCCAGTCTGACTCTTCTCTGAAAAAAATACTGAAATAAGGCCAGCTTCTAATTTTTTTTTAACCAAGCATGGCAATTCTTTACCTTTTTTTATTCTTTTCTTTTTAAAAAAAATGTATTTATTTACTTTACAGCCCTGTCTTAGCTCCCTCTTTCCTCTCCTCCCAGTCACACCCTCCATTCCTCTTCTTCCTACCTCCCATGATCTTCAGAAAAGGAGAGCTCCCTGAACAACCCATCTGAGAACATCAAGTTGAATCAGGACTGAGCAAATCCTCTTCCCATGTGGTCTAAAGAGGTAGCCCTGCCAGGGGAAGTGATCAGAAAACAGGCAACAGAGTTCATTGTCAGAGACAATCCCAACTCCCCTTACTAGAGAAACCACATGAAGACCAAGGTGTTCATCAGCTACATCTGTGTAGGGCCTAGGTCCAGTTCATGGTCCTTGGTTGGTGCTTCAGTCTCCAGAAGCCTCGCTGGGCCCTGGTTAGTTGGCTCTATTTGTCTTCTTGAGGAGTTCCTGTCCCCTCTGGGTCCTTCTATCCTTTCCCCCCATTCTACCACAAGACTGCCTGAGACCCGCCCATTTTTTGGGCTTGAGTCTCAACACAATTAAGCTACAGTGATTCAGCAAGATGGAAAGAGCGGAAAAAACTACTGACTCTTGAAAGTTGTCCTCTTGTACAAAGACACACACACACACACACACACACTAGTAATAACAACAACAACAACAATAACAATAATATACTCATATATATGTAAACTTTAAACAAAATTTATAACTAATTTAAGACAGAATGGTTGGTCAACTTTTGGCTCTAAGGGCTCTGTGACAGCCTTTGGCTAAAGGCAACTGAAAACTCTGCGCCCAGCAGAGGTGTCACAGAACATGAGAATGAGAACAACAGATCTCCTCATCTCCTTAAGGTGACATCTGCAGCAAGTCATATAATATTCCGAATCTAAGGAATCCTCGTTCTTCCAGTGACTACACTAAAGAATTACACAGGAACCGCAACATTCCCCCAAGGGACAGTTGCGGTCTGGCTTGGGATGACAAAGACTGTTGACATCAGTTTAAAATTTCCAGAACAGCAAACATGCGGACAATCAACACATGCCTGGCACATTATTAAACAAGTGTTTTCTTGTAGTGTATTTAAATTAGTTAATCTGTTTCAATTCATTAATTTTTAAATTAGCCAGTCCTATATGCTCCTCTGTGAGAATCTAGAAAGGTTTTCCTACAGCTCAACATTGCCCTCCTATGGACTAAAAGCCATAATATAGATTTTTCTAATGTTTAAAAACAAACAGGAAAATTATGCTCCCATAGCACAGTTATTAAAAGAAGCAATTATCTTTTGGGATTGTGAATATCAAAAGACACACCTGTCCCCAGCATCCCAGCATTCCAGCATGCTCACAACTCTTATGGATGAGTATGCCTAAAGAGACTTCCCTCTTCAGACACCCTCCAGTCTGAGTGGGCAATTAGTGTACAAACGTGATCAGCAGCTCAGCAATTAAACAGCTGTTTCACATAGGCTGGCCAATAATCAAGGGAAATCCATTGTGGTTTTATTTACTGGTCACTTTCTGGAAACTATGGTAAGCTTCAAGTTAGGTAAATATCCCACAAATTAAGAAAAGAGTAAGGGCTTGTAAGATTTTGTCAAGAGTTCCAAGAAGAAATCAGCCTCACTCTGCTAACAATTCTTCTGGATGTCTGGGTGTGAAGCTTAGAAATTGATCATGAGCCTCTGGATGGCAATGATCAAGCTAAACAAATAAAAGAAAAAGGAAAGGGGTAGAAAACTGGCGTTTTAAAGACATTTAACAATATCAGTGTCAGATGGCTACACCTTTAATCCCAGCATTCAGGAGGTAAAGGCAGTTGGGTCTCTGGGAGTTTGAGGACAGCCTGTTTGACAAAGCAAGTCCAGGACAGCCAAGGCATGTTTCACAGCGAGACCTTGTTGTAGAGAGAGAGACTGTCTAAAGGTTGTATATAACAAATCCATGGCAAAAAAAAATGAGAAAAACTTAGAAGCTATCTTGTTAAAATAAGGAATGAAACAGGGCTGCACATTATATCTATACACTTGAAGCACGAGGTAGAGTAGTGAGATAAGATGGAGAGGGGGCACAGAAATATTCAGTGGCTAAAAGCACTTGCTGCTTTTCCAGAAGACTCCAGTTAGATTCCCAGCACCCACACGGTAACTACCACCTTTAATTACAGTTCCAGAGCATCCAACACCTTCTTCTGGCCTCCTCAGGAACTAGGCAAACTAATGGCCCTCAGAAAAACATGTAAACAAAATACCTACATACATAAAATAAAAATAAATACACCTGAAATAAAAAGATAAGAAAATTAAAGAAACACAAATATAAAAAAAGAAGTCAAATTATACTGATTTGCAAATGTTATATTCTACATGAGAGATCCTCAAAATTCTACCATAAAATGACTAGAAGTGATCTACAGGTTCAACAAAATGCCAAGATAGAAAATCAACATACAAAAATCATTTAACTTCCTATATGTATTCCCCACACACATAAAAAAAAAAGAAAAAAAAACAAGAGTGATGAGGAAGATATCATTAAAATATTCTCACTAATAACATCCTGACAAAAGAATATCAAGAAAAAAGCCTAATCAATGAGGTAAAAGACCTGTACAATTGAATCACCAAAGTCTCTAAAAATATATAGATAGATAAATTAAGAAAGACTCTAAAAGATACAAAGACATCCCATGCTTATGGATTGGTAGAATTAATGTTGTGGAAAGGATCATTCTTTCAAAAGTTACAGATTAAATGCAGTACCAATTAAGATAGCCAGGATGTTTTTAATAGAGACAGGAAAAAAACATACAAAAATTCATATGTTACAAAAAAGTTCCTGTGATGACAATTATTGGTTGTCAACTTGAGTACATCTGGAATTAACTAAAACAAAAATAGAGTGAACACCTGTGAAGTACTTCTTACTTTGAAAGGAAAATATCTACTTCTAATCTGGATCTTTGAAATGGAAAGGCACAGCTTTAATCCAGAGTTTGAGGTCAAAAGGCCCACCTTTAATGCAGACCTAATTTGGGCCAGACCTTCTGCAGCAAACCTAAATAAAAACGTGGAAGAAGAAAGTTTTGCTCTTTGTCTGCTTGCCTTTGTCTTGCTAAAAAGCCGTTCCTTCCATACCATTAGAGCCTACTTCTTCTGGATTCTGGCTTATACTGCAGACCAGTTAAGACATCCAGACTCATGGACTGAACAACTGCTGTATTCTTGGACCTTCTGTTTTTAGGCAGCCATTGTTGGATTAGCTGGATCATAGCTTGTAAGTCATTCTAATAAATCCCCTTTGTATAGATATAGAGAAAGATTCATTCTATGCATTTTGTTATTCTAGAGAACTCTGACTACTACAGTTCCCAAGTAACTAAAGCAATGATGAGCAAAGAGAACAGTTCTTGAAGGAATATTTTCCAGATTTTAAAATGCATTACAGGGACATACTAGTAAAATTTTGACACAGAAGTCAATGAACCAAAATGGAAGATATAACTCAAACCACATACACCTAAAATTGTCTGATATTTGACAAAGATGCCAAAAAGTACAGGCTGAGAGAAAGGGGTGTCATAAACAAATGGTGCAGGGAAAACTGAATGTCCACAGGTAGAAAAATAAAATTGACCTCTACCTATCACCTGCACAAAAAAACAATACCAAATGCATCAAGGACTTAAATGCAAAACTAGAAACACTGAAAGTTGTAAACAGAAAGCATACCTTGCAAGATATATGTGCAAGAAAGGACTTTCTGAATATAATTTGATCACTCTTGAGTAAATGACAACTGAAAAATGGAACCTCATAACACTAAAAGTTTCCGCGCAGTAAGGGAAACTATCAAATACAGAGGAATCCCACAGCACATGAGAAAATCTTTGCTAGTTATATATCAAACATAGGATTAAAACCAGAATACACAAAAATAAAGAACCAAAAAAATAAAAAATAAAAACTAGCTAATAACACTTTTAGCAACTGGGGATTCCTCCTCTAGTCAGAATGGCTACCATCATGAGAGCAACAAGAAATGCTAGTGTGTTTGTTGGGAGTGAGGAAACTTTATTCATAGTTAGGGGTGTTGCAAGCTGGTTCAGACAATATAGAGATCAGGGTGTAGAATTCTCAAAAAGCTAAAAATAAACCTACCATATGACCTAGCTATACTACCAGTCTTTGACATATGCCCAAAAAAAATCTATATCTAATACAAAGCTACTTGCTTACCCATGTTCATTGCTGCTATATTTGCAAAAGCTAGGGAGTGGAAACAGTTTAGATATCCTTCAACTGACAGATGGATAAATATAACATATTACATAAGTCCATAGGAATTCTATCCAAACACATTCATAAAAAAACATGAAGTCATGACAATTGAGGGTAGAAGTGATAAAATTGAACCTACTACCACGACTTCCCCAATCAGTGTGATGTCTTATTTCATTCTAAATATTTAGCCTTACACTCACAGATACGTGTGACTCTTCACCAATCATCGAAGACACGTCTTTTTTGCAATGACCAGAAATCATTGTGGAATTCTACAACTGAACAAAATACAGAGGATAACTGAGCATATAGTGGCCAACCACAACTGATACATCCAAAGCACAACTCCTACACTTATAGCTAAACCCTCATTGATGTCTGGTGGAAAACTGCAGAGGACAAGGGCACAAGCTTTGAGCAAGTGTATTCTAGACATGTCAGGGTTACTGTACCCATTAATCTCAACCATATCATTAAGCTAAACCAGCCCTGCATGACTAATTAGTAGACCTCCTAACATAGATAGGGAAAAGTTCATAAGGTTCTACCCTACCTCATATACATATTTATAGACAGTTGGAACACTGGTAGAGAGACTCCAGAAATGACAAACATATATACTCGCAATTAATTTTCAAGAAAATTGCTGAAATAATTCACTGGAAAGCCCCTCTTCTCAGTAACTATGACACAGCTCTCTTTTTTAAGAAATCCCTGGCAGTGGTAAATTTTCAACACTTACATACTTCAAATATTACGTTAGGATAAAATTACCTCACATCTTTTACTATCTATGTTTACCATATATGTTCCATGTATGTCTGTGCATGTTGGCCTTGCTAAAAATCACTTTTGAGTTTGAATAGCTTTTTGTAGCTTTTTACATGTTTTCATGATTATGAGCTAAAAGCAGTTTTCTCTTGCCAATTTACGTGCTTTTATGTGCATATTAATATGAGCATGCACACATGCACACACACACACTCACACACACATAGCCTGTTTGGGCTGGGTAGGAACTCTAACAAAAGGAGGTATAAAAAAAAGACAACTTTAACATTTGCCCTGATTTTCGAAGGAAGAACTAAGTCTTGTCATTAACTGTGATGGTATCTGTAAATCTATCCAGTTGGAAGAAAGTTAATCGCTATAATTTTCTTAAAGCTACAGTTTAAAATGTTTCAATTGTTTTTTTTTTCATGTAATTGGAGATGCTTTTTTCTTATTCTGTAACTACAATTATTCGATCTGTATTTCCTTTAACATTAAGTCAACTTGGCATTTTTAAAACAAAATCTTGCTTGAACACATTTGTTATTCTTTCACATATACTGAATTGAATTTACTAAGCTTGTGTACCTGTGTCTGTAATACAAAGCCCTCTCTACTTTTTCCTTAAATTTTTGTGAGCCTTTGGACTTGAGGATGATGTGTTTACAGTGCTTCCTTACTCTTTTTTTTTTGAAAGCTTCTTTAGGATTTGTATTACAGCTTTCTTAAACATTTTATTCCATTCATCAGTGATGCCAGTTGAGTCATTGCATGTATGTGTATGTGTGCATGTATTTGAGTATTTGGGGAAAGGAGAGAGTGTATATGTTTGTGTGAATGTAATGTGTGTCTATAAATGTGTGATGTGAACATGAATATCTGGGATTGTGTCTGTTAAATTTAATGCTTCTTTAAAAAACAAAGATTTCAGGTTTTCTAAATAAGCATTTACAGGTAGTTTCAAACTATATTGCTGTTTTTATGGCATAACCTTGTATTTTTGTTACTGTGTCTTCAAGATATGTAATAATAACCCCTTTCTCATCCTAGAACTTGTAAGTTTTTATGCTAACTTTAATTCATTTTATTGAGCCTTTGAAATGATAAACTTTTCATTTTACTTTGCTCTATTTCTTTTTTCTGTTATATAGCTTGCTTTTTTTTACTATTTATTATTTCTTTCTCTTGTCTAGTATATAAAAATGTTTGTCATTGCTTTCATTTTTTTACTTCTCATAATAAGCATTAAAGGCATACATATAAATTTTCTTGTTGTTGAATTAGCTGTACATTTAATAGGCCTTGCTGTGTTGATTTCAAATATATTATAATTTTTATTACAAAATATATTTAATTTCAGAAATGATGACAAATGTTGTCGAAGTGCATTGAAAAGGTGGAAATCCCTTTTTTTGTCAGGAGTAGTGGTCTCCAGAGACCTCCCTTCTTTCTAAGATATTCTTGCATCACCTAGCATCTGCAGAAACTGGCTAAGTTCAATGGGGTTAGTTGTCAGAACCATCATTCCAGCATTATTTCTTAGAAGCAACTGAAGTTTACAGTGTCCTCCAGATTCCTTTCTTCTGAAAGGGCTCCAATGCCACAACACTGTGTGGATGGAAGTTTTACTTCATCTATGATATGATAAGTCAACATCTGGGCAATCAGGACACAGAGATAAAGCAATCTAAAAGCGAAAATGTAAAGAAACATGAAACTGTAGTAGGAAACTGTCATAATGCTATAAGAAAGAAGATACCAATGTGGTACAATGGAGGCTGGCATTTAGACCTGCTAGAGAGTGTGGTAGCAGCTGGTAAAGTAGAGAAGCTGACAGATTTACAACAGTCCACACTTGGCAGGCAAGAAAACCAATGTCTGCAGTGTAGGCAAGTCCATCTTGAGAGTGGCACACAATAAGATTTCAGACTCCACCGTGGATGTTAAACCTAGAAGATTACACACCCATGAGGAGGACTTGAGAAAAATCCACCTGCAATGTAGATATGCCATAGACTGTGGGGAAATTGTTTTTGCTCTGGTATCTTCATGAATCAACATGGGGTCCTGATTCTGAGTTAGCCAGAAGGTTGTGAGAGATGCCGTTGCATTATTGCCAAGTAAATGCTGCCCCAGGACAAACTACACTCTGCCCTGAGACATAAAAAGAACTGCTTATACCTGGCCTTGGCAAGAGGGAGCCAATGCCAGCCTCTGCATAAGTTTTAAGTAGCTAGGGGGAGGGGGAAACTCTCGCATTTTCCAGGGTTAGATCAGGGCAGAAACAGTGGGAAGATTATATCTAATGTCACATGTTTCTTTGTTAGCCCAAATGGTTCTCTCTTTAATACGTAAGTGCTGCACAGTGTGTAGAGGGACACTGGAAATCAGTCATTCTCTCGGAAAGGGAAATGATTGATTTTTTTTTTTGTCACAGAATCATAAATACAAAAAAGCTGGTGAAGATGGGTGAGGGAGGGAATATGGTATAAGCATAGTTACTTATCAGAAAATGGGAAACTATTGAAGGGTACACTTTGTAACTACTTCCATATTTCTCTGCGTTCTTCCTGTCATTTAAAAAGATGAGAAGGCAAATTGGCAGGGCAGTTTCAGACCACAGAGACTAGAGGCTTGGTGATGAATAGATGTCAACAGAGACAGAGGAAAGATAAAAGGGCAAAAGAGAAAGTGTTTTTGAAAGGATCTGAGTGAAAACAGTAGGTGAGCATGTGGGAAATCATTTCCGGACTTCCTACAGGACTGGGATATCATTTTGGACTTCTTAGATCTACAATTGGCAAAATAATACAAATTATGGCATTTTGAGCTTTGAAGCTGCACACTTGGTTTGTTCTAAAGATGATTCAGTTTTAAAAAAAGACAAGAGTCTAATTTCTTTAAATGAACACCTTCTGATTTGGAGGCTATGCTGTTTAGAAAAGGAAGATGTGGAAAAGACCCTCAGTGTAGAGGGTCTCTGCCACCTACAAGGAAAATCGGTAGAGGGGGGAAAAAAAAGAAGAAAAAAAAAACTCCGGTTATGCTAATTTAGTCTGGTCTTGTTCTAAGGTTTTCCAGCTTACGTGCCAGGCTGTTGAAATGGCAGTATAAATACGATGTAATTACTAGTTTACCCATTGAGAATTACATCCTGCTGTGATGAAAGGGAAGTAGCAGGAAAATCACAGGCCCAAAATCCTGTCGGTCAGAAACCCAATGGGCCTTCTGAGGTCAGGGTGAAGGCTGAGCGGGGCTGTGGGCACTGTGGCAAGGCCGTGTGGGCCCATGTGAGGTGACGGCACCACTCTGGCTTCTACGGTTCTGTACTTACTCACCCCGTATGCTCACCCAGGCTCCACATGGCCAAAGCTTCTCAATTCCCCCTGAAACTGCAAACATACATTATGAGTGATTTCGTTTTTCATTATTTATTTTATACATTTTAATTAGAACAGAATCACACCACTTTCTCCTATACCTTTTCCCTTTCCAAACCCTCACAGCCGTCCTCCCTTGAATCCCTCCAGTATTCTTCCATTCTTAAGTTGGTAGCCTCTTTTTTTAAATCATTGTTATATACGTATACACTTATATGTACGAACAAACGTGTATGCAAAAA
>CM053749.1:26853611-26931350 GCA_028658305.1 Pachyuromys duprasi
CCTAATTGTCTAAGAAAGCGCCAAATTGATTTCCAGAGTGGTTGTACAAGTTTGCATTCCCACCAGCAATGTAGAAGGGTTCCCCTTTCTCCACAACCTCTCCAGCATGTGTTGTCACTTGGGTTTTTTATCTTAGCCATTCTGATGGGTGTAAGGTGAAATCTCAGGGTTGTTTTGATTTGCATCTCCCTGATGGCTAAGGATGTTGAGCATTTCTTTAAGTGTTTTTCTGCCATCCTACAATCCTTTACAGAGAGTTCTCTTTTTAGCTCCATACCCCATTTTTAATTGGATTACTTGCTTTCTTGCTTTTTAACATCTTGAGTTCTTTATATATACTGGGTATTAGCCCTCTGTCAGATGTAGGATTGGTAATGATCCTTTCCCAGTCTATAGGCTGTTGTCTTGTTTTGATGACAGTATCTTTTGCTTTACAGAAGCTTTTCAGTTTCATGGTCCTATTTATTTATTGTTGATCTTAGAGCCTGTGCTGTTGGTGTTCTATTCAGGAAGTAGTCTCTTGTGCCAATGAGTTCTAGGGTCTTCCCCACTTTTTCTTCTAGCCGGTTTAGTGTGTCTGGTTTTATGTTGAGGTCTTTGATCCACTTGGACTTTAGTTTTGTGCAGGGTGCTAAATATGGATCTACTTTCATTTTTCTGCATATAGATATCCAGTTGGATCAGCACCATTTGTTGATGTAGATCTTTATCTTGAGCATTGTTTCTAAGTTAACAAGCACCCTTCTTATGGGCAAAGTGGTATGTCCTTTGTAGAGAGCCTCAATGTAAAGAAGCTTTAAGCTGTGTAGTACTTATGGGGCTGAGCTCATTGTTATCTGAAAACTTTTTTCAAAATTATGCTATGATTAAATATGGCAAAAATATACAAGCTGATGGCAGACTCCAAGAAGTCTTGGTCCAGCAAACCAGGCACCTAAATCGGGCTGAACCGAGTTTCCTTCTTCTCTCAAGCAGATTATGTTCCCTGCAATCTGTAAAGCTTGCAGAGACCTCTCACAATTTGAAAAGCAAATTTAAGAATATCTATGGTTGAATATGTATACATTTTATGGTAATCTGAGGTCTTATATGATCAGGACATGAGCCTTTGTTATACACTTGCCTAAGGTTGTATAGTATTTGTGCCCACTTCTTCTTGCTAAACAGTTTTCTAAAGCACTGGTAATAATCACCAACCTGAAGATAAAAACGTGTTCAGTACCCTAGATTTGTAGAGGTACCCTGAATAAACTCTGGAAATTTAGAGCTCAGTGAAACAGCCACCAAAATGCAGATTTGTGTTAAGACTGATGAGTAATATTATCACTCTCCAGGTTGAACCAGATATTAAGAGAAAAAAAAAAGTAAGGGCTCAGATCCAGGATGAGGGAGGAATTCCTGCTGTGCAACAACAGCTGACAGAGCAGCGGGAAGATGGGTAAACGCCATCTGACTACAACATTTGTTAGAAGCCCACCCTTCATCTTGCATCAAGACTTCTTGGCTGTGCTATGCAAAAGAAGTTTTAACACCACTCCGCCAAAAAGTTAGCAGAAGTGAAAGAACATGACGGCTGTCCTGAGAGTGCACCTACATGGTGCATAAACATGATAAAACTAGTCACCTTTGTGGAGAGTGTCTTTCTATGAATGGGGTGCTGGAGTTTTCATGGTCAGCCACTTTGATTGACATTGTTGCAACAAGTGCTGTCTGACTGATTGCTTCAGCAAACCAGAAGACAACTAATTATGTATGAGTTAACAAAAAGACAGAAACTGACCAAACAAAAAAATTAAATAAAAATATTTCTTGGAAGAAGCCACATTCTATTAATAGTTGTCAAATGTTTAAAAGCAAAAGAGAAAGTGGGGACTATCATGGAGAGGCCCTTAAGACCGTCAAGTACTTCAAAGTGAAAATCTAAGTCCCCTGCTCCGCAGATGTCTGCAGATGTTAGAGAAGTGGCTATTGCTGAACTGCACTCTATTTGTTTACAGAAATCACAGTCATGAGTAGCCATGATGACTAATGTGGATTATATAGTATCTACATTTGTTTTAAGACAAATATGTCTACTATTTGGACTGAGAGGGAAGAGGAGATACCTGCAGATACTGGAAAGTGTTGGAGCTCTTGAGTCCTGAAGCACTGCTCACTCTCAGAAACTGGCTAGATGATTGTTTCCTGCAGTTCCCTGAAACTGCTTAGAGATGTCAGTAACGTCACTAAAGAGCTATGCACAAATGCAAAATTCTTTTATGTTCTCTTAGCCACCTGAATTTAATTAAACATGGCTTCATACATCTTGTATTTTAAACCAAATCTTTATACTGGTCTGCTGTTATTCAAAGCAGCAGTCAACATGTCCTAACTTTTGGTGGGACAAGATGGCGTATCACTTACTGCTAAAACTGAAGAGGGGAGCATAGGTCACAGCAACAATGGAACAAAGTTCTGATTAGATTTTTTTCTTTTTTTTATTCTTTTTTATAGTAAATTATAATTTTTATTTTTATTTTTTAAAATTTATTTATTTTTATATCAATCACAGGTTAGGTACTTTGCATCCAAGGCGTAGCCCCCTCCCTCATTCCCTCCCACCTTCCCACTCCCTCCCTCATCTCCTCCCCGCCCCATCCAAGTCCACCAACAGGGAAGGACCTCCTCCCCTTCCATCCAACCCCAGCTCATCCTGTCTCCTCAGGGCTGGCTGCAATGTCCTCCCCTGGGATCTAGCCAGTCTGTCACTCCCCGGCTTGTATGGGGGAGGGTCAAAGAGTCAGCCATCAAGTTCATGACTGAAAGAGTCCCTGTTTCCCTCACTAGGGTCTTCAGTCCGACACCGAGCTATCATGGGCCCCATCTGAGCAGGAGTTCCAGTCCACAACCACACATGGTCCTTGATTGTAGAAACCGTCTCATACAAGATCCCTGTGCCCTGCTCAGTTTGGTCTTTGTGGAGCTCTTGTTCTCCCCAAGTCTCACCAACCTCCCCCCTGATTAGATTTTTCTATTCATCAGTTCCAAGTTCTGTTTTGCAGTAGTCCAATCCAACTTTAGAAAACTCACTACCACGGAAGAAAATGCACAGATGCCCTGAAAAAGCCTTTCTTCTGAGGACGGCTGAGGTTGGGAGAGTAATGGACCTCCCAGGAGAATTGACGGGCATGGGGCCCTCCTCCCACCAGCTGCTGCTTCACTGAGAGGGAAGCTCCATCATTCCAGAACTCCCCTGCTCTGTCATTAGCAAAACCCTTATAGAAGGCTTCATTATGTTCCTTCTCTGGGTGAGGTCTTCATCCAGCGTGTGTTGTTAAATAACCGCCTTTGTACTGCAGAGCCCGCACGTGTTTTTTGTTTTGTTTGTTTGTTTGTTTTGTTTTTAATAGGCAAATCCCATTCCTAATGCTGTGGTTCATCTTCTAACTACCAAAACTCATCACACTAAAGAAGCTTGCCACCTTCTCTGAAAGCAAACATGCTTTCCTAACAGAAGAAACTACCAATGACCCATCATCTCAGTCACTTGGCTGTGAGCTGGCTATTCTCCCTTACTCTGCTGTTCTGTGTGCATCATATCAAGTCTGCATCAGACTCCTTGGCCATTTCAGTTGCCTCCATTGTCAAGTTTTCTTCATGCTCACATATATCCAGGATGTATTTATCATCAGTTATCACTACATCTTCCTTACTGAACTGATTCTGTAGGTTCAATTGAAATTACTTGGCTCTATTTAGGCTAATAAAGAAATGAAATGCCGGGCCAGGGATGCAGCTCAAGAGATAAAATGTCTGCTGTGTAAGCAGAAGAGCCTGAGTTCAGATTCACAGAACCTGTAAAATCTGGATTGGGGGAGGGGTGACAGATATATCCCCAGAGCTTGCTTACCAAACAGTCCAGCTCAAACAGCGAGTTCTATTCAGTAAGAGCCCCTCTCTGAAAAATAACGTGAGCAGAAATACCCAACAGAGGAAGACACCCAAAACTGATCACTGGCCTCCACAAGTTCACGTAGACTAGTGTGCTCATGCATGCACACATTTATACAATATATACACAGAAAAGAAATAATGCTGATGACACCTCTGTGATTACACACCCATTGCTTTCAAGGTCAGAGTTTGAGCCCTATTTTCCGTAATGACACTGTTTGAAATTCTAAAATAAATTTCTAAATTAAAAATGTTATGCTTTTAAAGCTATCAGCTACTAAACTTCTTAATGTATAGAATTGATAAATTTATCAACAACCAAAATTTGGGCTGGAGAGATGCAGAGCAGTTAAGAGCACATACGGCCCTTAGAGTAGACCCAGGTTCAGATCCCACAACACTAGAGAGTTCCAAACCACCTGTAACTCTAGGTCCAGGGTACCTGACATATTTTCTAGACTCTGTGGACACTGCATTCACATACACCAACCCCCAGAAAGACACATGCATATATATACACATTTTTAAAGAAAAAATCAAAATTTAAACTTTCTGTTTATTAAGAGATACTAATAGAAAGATGATTAGGCAACTTCTGTACAGGCATAAGATATTTGGTATACTTACAGGATAGACAGTGAATATCCCAACAGTAAGAAGAAAAATAACAGAGTTGGCCAAGACCTCCACAGTTCTTTCCCAAATTAAAAAAGTACTAAAGACCTATAAATACATGGATTTATGACTTTAAAGTCACAGTGGGATACCATCCCATACTCTCTAGAATAATTAAAATTAAAAAAAAATACTGATATACAGCTATCACAAGGGCAGGGTACAGCTGACACCTCAGGAATGAAGTCCGTCTCTAAGAGGGGGTCTGCCTTGCCTTATCCCTTATGGGTAAACCCAGTGAAACAGACACACCAGGAATCTGGCTGGGAGCAGCCTCAGATGGCAGGTTCACCTAACAATAATGGGCTTTCTCGTCTCAGAATCTCCATCTCTTATTGCAGTGCCCAGAAGCAAAGTCTGGCTGGGGCACCTGCTTTTATGAGTGCTCACAAAGAAAGGTGTAGACATGTTCTTTTCTTCTCAGTCTTTTTCTTTTGGATGCTGGCCAGAATCTAAGCATGCTTTAACCATATCCGTTGCTTTCCCTTACTCTTTTGCTAAAGCTTCCCTTCCTACCTTGTGTCTGGCTTCCGGTGGCTTCCTTCTCTTCTGTACTCTCCTTCCTTTCCAGCCTGTGAGATTTACAGCTTCCCTACCCAGGGTTTTCATTTTAAACATTACTAAAGTGTCCTCAAGCTTCTGTTTGAGTCCATTCTTAAATTATTTTATTAATGAAACTAATGGTATTTCTTATTGCATTCCAGTCAGCAATTTATATTATTAAATGTCTGGGAATTTTTGTCAAGTCACTGCTTTAGTGAAGTCTCACTTTGAGATGCTCAAAGTGATGTGAGTGAAAAATATGTCCAAGCGTTAGTGGTACCTCGAAGGCAGAAGTGATGTAATGCAAGAACTGTAACATTTCTGCTAAACACAGAAACTCTTCCTCCAAGGGCACTTCTCATCTTCAAAGCCCATCCTACTCCTGATTGGTGAAAGCTGACAGAAGAGATTAGGACCGATACATTATACATAAAGAAATAAAACCCAGAACAGAACCTTTTCCTGTAGAGATTTCCTTTAGATTTTTGTTACTACGTTCTAAGCAGAGCACATACCACACCAGCTTCAGCTCTCTGGTCTGTTGAAGAACTTCTGAGAGGAACAGTTAAATCACAGTACCACTTTCTGATGCTGCTGCTAGGAGTGTGCGGAACAACTTGCAATTCTCAGCAGCTTGCTTTCTGATGCAGGCACTTTTCCAAAATAGCTGGGGTTTCATATCCCAGAGGATGGCTTTCAGAAGAATGATCTCAAACTAAACCTGTGTGAGATTTAACAGACAAATGTGGAATCGTTTTACTTTTCAAAAAATTTCTATACCTGCTTTAATCTTGGTAATCTAAAACCTTGTACCTTTTGTCCATAGTACATGGTAGACAGAGGTCCAAAATTCAGAATGTTACCAAAGTTATTTAAAATTTCATTTTCTAGCACAGGTTTTTCACCTACAGTGATGCCCCACCTAGCTAAGCCTGGGAATGGATCTTTCCACTTTCACTACATGAGAAACTGGAACACACATATCTCTACACTCTGATATCTGGAGAAGTTGATGATAAAACAGTAAAGAACAAGTCTGTTATCTAAAAAGGAAATTATTGACAGTATTAGTCTTTTATAATGTTAGTTTTCATGGCTTTGGCTCCTGCCAAAAAACAGTCAACTTTATGTAAACAGTTTAAATAAAAGTAAACGGTGGTGTCTGCAGAGCTCTCCAGAAAGTACAGACAATCCCTCAGCGCTGGCCAATGGATGCTGGTCAGTGCTAGATATATCCAGACGCGACAAAAATATGACCTTGCTGTTATTGTGGGCAAGCTGAATTACTGGCCTTCGCCCTGTGCTTAACCTAGGGTCGTAAATTTGTAAGAAACAGTACCCTGTGTTCTTAGATCTGTGGAGAGAAAGAAAACCCCTCAGGGATGTCTGCGTGGCATGGCCTGCAGCACTGCAGGCTGCCGGTGTGAGTTGAGCTCATCAGAACTGGATTAGAAGGTGATAAACATATGAGTGTTTTTAAATATTGATTCCTGCTCAGTCAATATCCAAACCTTTTCTTCTTTCCTCGTTTGTTTCCACTTAAAGATATATACAGATCAACACCTTGGAAATACAGTGAATTCAAAAACGATGTCCACATTTTAATAAGTTTGAAATTCTTGTGATTTCATGATACCGTTGTTTTACTGTGACAAGGGTCTTTCTAGAAGGGTCTTTTCTTCCAAGAAAAGGATCCCGAGGATCAAATTCAGGTTTTAAGGCTTGGTGGAGACCACCACCTTCCTTTGCTGAGCCATTTCACTAGATCACATTTCCTAAATGCTACAATAAATAGTAAAAAATAAAACCATCAAGTGAGAAAAATAAGAGTTGTGTAGGTATTTTGCTAAAAGAAAGTTGGTTAAAGAAAAAGAAAAATGTTTTTAGATAAAAAGGATTTATGATTATAAATTATATACACCCTAAAATAAAAGATTGTTCCAAAACAGAAAATACAAGATGAAGATACCACTAAAAGTTAAAGTAAATCATCAAGATGCCATAAAACTTAAAATTTAAATAACAATTATATGCCAAGACTAACCTGGCTATAATGAGAAGTCATTGAAATTCTCAAGGTCAAAATTCAATACCTTAATTCAGATATAGCACCTGAATTTCTGTTTAGAACATAATTTTCTTAATATATTGTTTTCTTAAAATATTCTCACTGGAATTGTTAGGGTCAGAACCTGGGCTCCAATAGGTCTGAACAGCTATCAGCCACACATTCTCAGCAAGCCAATTAAGAAGACAAATAGTAGTGAAACAAACAAATAGAGAAGTGAGATTCTTTCTGATGTGGCCAGTTTGGGAAGGGGAAGTGGTTAATAACTCCCTTCTCCCACCCACAGCCCACCCTCACACCTGAGCTCCATTGGTATTTAAAGGAACGAGAGACACCAACTGTTAAACTTGACCAAAAAAACATCTCTTTATAAAATAAGTGCTACGCAGCCTATAAAAATATGGTCAAAAGGCGGCTAAAGGCAGCCATGGAACACTGTTATAAAGAAACTTTAAGTGTGATAACTAAAAATTCAGAATTGATTACAGAATCTTTCCACCGTGAGTTCCCAGACATTAATAATTAAAGGAACATGAGCTAAATCCAGCTGCTTTGATCCATTGGAAAAAGGAGAACACAGCCAAGGCTCTCTTCAGCCTAGAGGGCAAGACCGCAGTGGTATTTCCAACCACCTCATGAGCTGCAGAATATCAGGAGATAAATTCTTCAGCCCATGCTTTCCACCTCACACTTGGGCTGATTTCTTTTGAAGACACACCTCCATAGACTTCAGAAAACCTGGTCAGCTCCAACTACATTGACTACTGCACACTCCAGTAGTATTTTATCATGGACATATTTGTAGTCAGATAAAATTTTGTTCTCCTCACAATCAATCCTGTAGCTTACTTTTTTTTTTTTTGAACTAAGCACAGAAAGCTATTAAATTTCTCCTTGTGGTTTTAAATCGTAGTTTTAGGTTGTTGCCGTAATTATGAAAGGTGATTCCCCTCCCCCCCCCATCTAACATAGTTTGTCTGCCTCCTCCTGGTCCACATCACCTAAATAAGAGCAAGTCACATCTGTAATGTACAGACCAGTTCAGAAAGTTCAGTCTAAGTTATAATTACATTCTGTAAAGCATTTTAACCAGAGTAGTAATTATGGTTACTCTTTAATTATTTTTAAATTAGCAGAAATTTTAAACTTTATTAGTGTATGTGTATTCTTTGATATTGTTCGTAGATCTACAAATATATTCTTAGCAGATTTTAACAGGCCAAGAGAAGTTTGCAATTTGTTTCCTGCTGTCTGCAGTGCATGATGGTGTACTTCATGTTTACAACTTCATGTTCACGGATGGGTCACTCAGTACAGGAAGACTTCAAGGACTGAGTGTGGATGGTCAACAAGGAGAGGTTAAAAGGCTTTGCTTAGGATGTAAGTGCACATACCTTGAATTGTACAACCTTTTAGACCATTGCCAACACACATCTTCTCTCTTAGATGACAAATTCAATCACCAAGTCTTCAGATGATGCTACCATTTTATTATTTGAAATTCAACACATACTAAATACAGAGGGTCCTTGGACAAAGTAGAGTTATATCCCAACACAACCAATAGATTGAAAAATCTTAAAGGGAACATGCACTTGGCATGAACTTAACATCCCAGCACAGCAGTATAAAACACCAGACCTTTGAGCCCCAGATTCTTGGGAAGCTCAGGACACTGACACTTTGCAACAAAGAGGCAGTACTATGTGCATCGACAACCTGAGAAAAGATTAAATTTCAAAAATTTCATACTGCATGCTTTACTTTTGAATCAACACAAGTTAAAAAAAAACTAAATTGGTAAATTAGTGACTATCCATTTCTATATTTTCCTCTTCATGTCCACTGTTGTGTTAACATATTTTCTGTTGCTGTGAGAAAACATCATGACCAAGGCACCTTATAGAGGGAAAGGTTTATTTGGGGTATAGAGTTCTATAGGGGTAAGAGTCTATCACCATCAGAGTTGTGAAACATGGTGGGAGGAAGACTAAGGGGCCAGAAACAGCTGCAAACTCACATCTGGAAATGCAACCAGCAAGCAGAGAATTGGGGGAGGCTTTGAGAGCTGTGTCCCCCAGTGACACATTTCATCTAGCAAGGCCACACCTACTATCTTTCCCAGACGGCAGCACCTACTGGGGATCATTTATTCAAATGTCCAAGAACATCGAGGACATCTCATTCAAACCATCAATTACATAGCAATAAACCATTTGGAACACTCTAAGGTCTCAGCTACTAAATTAACATAATCATCTTTGGTTCTCACACACAAATGTTCTGGGTCTTGCGGTTCTCAAGTTGACTTATTTCCAAGAATGACTAAAAATAAGTCCTCTCCGTGTATAAGCCTTAAAAGGTGTCCCAAATGGGTGCTAAGTGTTTGCCTGGGGATTGAGCCACAGTCACATGGTGTGACAGGGCAGGGAAATCTGGAATCACATCTGTACTCAGTGAGCACATGTAACTATCACAGAGGTGAACTACCAGCCATCATCCAGGACAAGAATCTGAGAGCCATCAACTTATGTCACAGAGACAAGTATGTGTTTTGGAAGTAGTTGTGTCCTCATTTTAGACCACAAATAATTTAACACTGGACTAAATTTTTACAAAATGTATTACAAACACTGTTATCCAAAAAAACACTGCCAAGACAAATGTCCCAAATTAGTAGAGGAAGGCTCACGCTCATGCCAATTTCCCCCGTATCTGTTGAGTGTCATTCAGGCTCCACTTTCTTGCCCTTTAAGGTGAGAACAGCTCCACACAGCTACCTGGCCCCACAGCTGGGTAATAAAATCTGATTATTCACCCAGTTAGTGGTAACCCACCTCTTTAATCTTAACACCTGTAAGGCAGAGGAAGGCAGATCTCTAAGTTCATGGCCTGAACTCAGCCTGGTCTACATAGCTCCTAGACAGTCAGGATTATGTAGAAACCATGTCAATAAATAAATAAAGAAAGAAAGAAAGAAAGAAAGAAAGAAAGAAAGAAAGAAAGAAAGAAAGAAAGAAAGAAAGAAAGAAAGAAAGAAGAAAGAAAGAAAGAAAGAAATTCAAGAATAAAAATAATATTCCCCCCGATCCCTGTGTACTACCTCCATCATTGCTTTACCCTTGAATTCCCTGCAAATTCCCTTTACACACACTTAATTCACTTACAGCAACTTTAAAGTTAAAAATAACCTCTTCATACTTTTACAAAAATTACTATTTTCTAAGCTTATGTGATTCACTAATATCTACCTTTCAGCCAAAAGTGTTTCTAAGCTCTAGCCTTGTACTTTTTTTCTTTTCTTTCAATATTACTCTAGTTTTAACCCTCCTAAATAGTGTTTAGCCCATTCCTCAAACCAATCTGAAAAGATGTTGAAATGGTGTTTGGTCAAATCAGCCAGCCACAAGGGTGAGCAGTGCCATCGGTAACCAGGGTAACCTTGTGGTTCCAGTAAACACGGCAAAGCCACTCCCTTTCTCAGCATCCCAAGCCACTCTCCTCACGGGCTGCTTATTTTAGAACTACATTTTACTTCAGAGTTAGAGGATTAAATGGGAGCCTTTTAGATAGTTTATTGGCATGGCACTTTTCAAAGAACATATAAATACACCATTTTAAAGAAATGCAACACCAACTCATTTGACTTAAAATGCCTACTGGAAGGCTACCACTGACCACCAGTGAGCAGGTCCCTCATAAACTGAGGAAATAATGAGGATAGCAGGGACAGCAGGTTCTTGTTACAGCTTTAATGCATCGCGCTCTCCAACTTGGACTATATAAAGTACACAGCTCTACTCAAAGGCAGATGGTACCCCTTCGTTGCATAGATGCAGACAGAAAACAATGTGTCTTCAAAAAATGTTTACCTGTTAAGTTCAAAGCCTGTGTCCCCACCTGCCCCTGTGGCAAATACTGGTTCAAACAATACAATTTTAGAAACAGAAGCACCTCATTACTCACAGTGAGGTAGTTAGAAGGCTCCAGACTGGGTGGCCAGAATGCAAGAGAGGCTCCAGGGCTGGAAAGGCTGTGGAGAGAGGAGCCTTCCTTTCTGCCCTGGGGAAGCTCAGGACCCTGAAGGGGAAACATAAACAAGCTCTGTGCTCAGAGGAGGCAGCGGGCTACAGGTCTGCTTCCCATGGAGGCTTCATGGCTCAGTGTCATGGCTCTACCTTGACTGCTGGACCTTGCCTCTTGACACAGACTTGGCTTGAAGCGGGTGCCCAGCTTAGCTGGTAGAGCTGGTAAAGAACACAGCACCTGGAGTCCGGTGGTACTTCCCTGAGTGTCACTGTCCAAAACACTAAAGCTGTAAGTTCTCCTGGAATTCAACTTGGAAGCTATGCTACCGCTTCTGGATACATTCCTTTCTTTCTGGAGTGTCCACATGGAGTTGATGTGCAGGGCGGCGACTTCACAAAGGCCCATGTTACTACCCATGCAGGCACAGCTCCACACGCTCACTGCCACAAGCATCCAGGTCTCCCAATAACATTGTATTTCCCATTCCTTGTCCTGGAGGCTCAGTGAGGAGTGTACAGATGGCACCCTAAAGCACTGGTTCTCAACCTGTGGGTCATGACCCCTTCGGAGTTCAATGACCTTTTCATAGGAGTCAGCACAACACGAAAAACTATATTAAAGGGTCGCAGCATTAAGAAGGTTGAGAATCACTGCCCAAGTGTATGCTGAATCACTTTGGTTCAAAGAGCCAAGGCCCAAGGAAAGGGTGGTTATGAACATGTGCCCAGGAAAAGCAGGCATACCTGAGCTCTCCCTCCATTTACGTCATCAAGAGCATCATTCATGTTAAAAAAAAACAACACAGCCACTGTAACTTTCAGAGTCTCAATCACCTACTTCCAATTTATTTTTTTACTCATAGTAATCTTGTCCTTTATGTTACAACCACCAGCATTTCGGTGATCACTCACTATTATTATTATTATTATTATTATTATTATTATTATTATTATTATTATTATTATTTTGCATACGCAGCAAATTTCCCACTGTACAGTAGAGTCCTACAGACCCGTTCCTCTGGTGGTATAGATATAACTTGTGTAAGTCCAAGATTTGTTAATTGTACCTGCATCTGACATCATCTACACAAGTTTTATTAGTAATACAGGCTACTGGTCCCTACTGAACACAGATGAGAGACCTACAGAGTAGGTGAGCATTGAGGACTAAGCATTCCATCTGCATTAACTGGAAGCATGCCCATTCCCTGAGAATAAGGTGGTGTGATTCCTCCTTTTAAAACACTGATATACAATACAAAAAACATTTTTAAACACTGTTAAAAAATCATCTCTGTAAAAACTTCATTTGTATTATCTTTGAAGGAAAAAAAAATGCTCAGCAACAGCTTTTCAAAAAAGCATTCTGTTCACCTTAGACGTTTATCTATAGTCTGTGGCTTCTAGCCACAAGGTGGAGCTGTGATGTCACAGTTTGGGAATACTTACAAGACACGTAAACTCAGATGAGAATAATTTAACAGCACACAACGTAAAGGGCTAACTTAATTTTGCAACTACACACTATTTCCAGTTAATCAATTCTGAGCCGCTGATGCTCAGTAGGAAATATGCTTCCATTTGCTCAGTGCTGCCCTGGCTGTCACTGAGTCCTGCCAAATGCAACCAGCACGTGAATGGTTCCCTTTGCTCTTCCAAGAGATCCTATTACAGTGTCGAAGTTCACTGAGCCACATTGTAGGGAGCGTCTTTAAAAACTACTCTGAAAGTTATTCCGCAATTATGCACAGAACTGTTTGGTTCTAAGTGACAAAATAACATCTACTTTAGAATGCACTTGGGAATGGTAACCTTTCCTTATGACACACTGTTTTAACTTTAAATTAATGACTTGTAGGATTTTTTAAAATATTATGTAGGCAGAAATTCCTAATTTACAAAGACTATCAATATTCAAAGACAGTCACAGGTTTTTCAGTAAAAATAGAACATGCTAATTGGCCTTAATATACTACATGAACAAATATACACATCATAAATCTGTTAGCAACATAGCCACTCTCAAACTGAATGCAAGGTCTTGTACCTTTGAAGGCAAGAGCCCTTCCACTGGGCCCCAAGCCCAGTCCACAGCTCAGTTTGCATTTTAGAAGCACACTTCCACGTAGTTTTCTACTTTCTTCATTACTTCTTAATTTGAATCCAAAGCTCATTTCTTCCATACATAAACACACACACACACACACAACCTTTATGGATTTCCCTCTATGTTTTTCTCCAATGTCTTTTTCTTAATAGGAATCCCAAGTCTATACTTGTTCTCTGAAAGGTCACAGAAAAAGAGTGCTGACAAAGCCTGCTTTCATGATGCCTTAAATAATTTAATTTTCAAAAAAAAAAAACAGCATCTAGTGAAACGAAGCTATTTACACAGACCGGCTCTCCACTGTGAACAGCAATGTTGAATTCTATTAGATTTGTCTGCAATTTAAAGAGATCCGGTGTGTAAATGGTCCCATACTCTGAACGAATGACAAGTCCAAACACTAATCCATGAGATGGGCTCTCATGCTTAGCGCGCAGACGCATTAACCAGTGTATACCCAGAGACGAGCGCAGGGATATGGGCTCCTTCGATCTCAAGAAGCTCCACTTAACACATGTAAGTATACTTCCCCATATTTTAACTCTATAAGATTACTGACAAAAAGCTAGTATTTTTTAAAAGTAAAGCAGAACGAAGATGGAGATACTAGAATATAATTAGTTATCTATTCTAAGAGACAATATTACTACTATTCCTATGTGAATTAACAGTTAGCAAAAGCAGACCTTAGAGATGTAAAAAGAATGTGAATGAGAGGTTCTGGGTTCAAACAGGAGCAAAGGAAAGAAGCAGGAAGGAAGAAGAAAAGAATTTTAAAGAGAACAAAAATAACCTGGAACAAAATGCCCTCATGAGGATTTCAAAGGCCTCTCATTAGACACACATAAACATATTCCAGCTCTTTCTTTCAAGCACACCTAAATGTATTTACATAGTAATATTTCAGTTATAAGGAAACAATAACTAAAAGCACAAAATCCATTTACTCCTCCAAGATCTCACACTATTATGTTCCTCTCTAGAATATTTTACACACACACACACACACACACACACACACACACACACACACACACACACGGAGGGGGGGCAGGGGGAACAGTGGAAACAGACATGGATCTGTTTTTAACATAGCTGATATTGACTCTAATAGTATGACTTTTTCCCCTCATATACCACTTTTCTAGAGACATCTGTCATTTTGTTATTCCTAAAGAAAGAATGCATGAATCATGCCTCAGAAGTAGCTCTGGGAACTCTTCCCATCAGTGTCTCAACGGTCAGTTTCTCCATCTACCCATTAACCCTGTATTTTCTCATTCTTTTAGATTGTATGACCTACTTGTGGGAGGTTTACTCTCACTAATTATGATTCTAAGGTACATTATGTATTGTTTCATTAAAATGTGATAAAAGAGAAACCAGAAAATTTGCTAAGTCAGTTGTCTTTATTCAATTTCTGGAAGCATTGCATGACACTCATTGCGCTAGGTGGCAGCCTAATGTACTCTATCACAGGAGCCAATGCTTGGCATCCGGCCTAGCTGTATGAACGCTGTAGCATAGTGTGGGAGGGCAGCTTGCAAAAAAAAGAAAAAAAAAAGACCTCCATTTGCTTTACAAATGGTGCACCTGGATGGCACCAATGCCTGACCAGACCTACATATTGTATACACTCTGCCTTAAGTGCAATTACATTCCCAAATCATCCCTAAAACACTTCCTCAATCTAGTTGATCTACTTTGGATACTTAGGATATTTAGGGCTACCAAGAAGGGAACCTGACTTCCTTACTTCCCAAGTCAGTCTCTAGTGACCACCACTGCTGAATCACTGCTTGGGAGAGAACCTGGATGACCACAGAGACTCCAAATTACAACTAGAAAAATACATGTGTTGATTAAATTTGTGGCTTTCATTTCCATTCCTGTAAAATGAGTTGTATCAACACCCTGGTCACTGAAAGAGTAGAAATGTGTTAATTAAATTTAAATTTTAGGTATCAATTTTGATATAATATTCAACCATCAGGCTAAACGAAATAATTGTGGCTTTTATATCCAGATATGCTTTCAGACTAGTTTATAATATATTCACTTCTAAAGAATCTCCAATAATACAGAAAAACACAATGTTTATTTTAAGTTATTTTATTTTTCATCATTTTCTAACACACAGAGTTAGAAAAATGAATTTTGGCACCATGAATAAGAACTTTCTTCAAGTTTAACCTTTAAATTAAAAAACAGTAGCTACAATAAAGGTATTTAATCCTCATTCTGAGAAATATTAAAAATTGAAATCAAAATTTTTCCTGTGGAAGTTTTTTTAAAAAGTGGGATAGAGCAAAAGTAGTAAGACTAAAAAATGATAAATTAGATTATGGTGAGGGGGGGAAAGCTCCCCCCCCAAAAAATTAACAAAGAACAACAAGGCTAAATGCTAAGGAAAAAAGGCTCAAAAACTGTGTTCCTGATATAAAATTCAAGTACTTAAGTTTTTTTTTAATTGTAAAATTTACTACTCATCTTAATAAAATTGTGGGGTTTTTCCTATTTTCTATATTTAGAAAAAAAAAAAAACAGAAGGAACCAAACAATCCTGCTTGACGTAAGGACACTTGGGAGTTTACACTTGAAGCACTTAGCAAAGCAGAAAGCACGAGCTTCCCCTGAGAGCTTGCCCTGGAGTAACACAAGGGTCCAATCTCCAACAGAAATGAGTATCTGCCTCACACACTAAGTGTGTTTCCAATGGATATGCTCCCACTGGCTGTTTGCACTGGAGTTTCTTAAGGAAGCTTTATGCAATATTTCTTTGGGTTTTCTTCCTAATTACTGAACAACAGACCCGCACAGAGGTCATCATGACTTAATAATTACGTATAAATTCAGTAATGCTTCAGAAATGTGGGTTTCTAGACTTGCTGATTTTCATTTTTAACTGCTTTCTATACTTCTCCACACCGATAAATAAAATCTCAGGTTTTCCTTAAATAAGAAAATATTACTAGACTTTTTATTATCATTCATGATTTTGTACCTAAATATTTTATAAACTGTTATTACTTTCAGAGACAATTAAAGCATAGAAATAAATACCGATGACCGTCACTTTTTCTTTCTATTCTTCTTCAACCTGTGTTTTAAGGCTCAGAGCAGACGTTAAGAAACATCAAACAATTTCCTATAAAAAAGTTTTCAAATGCTTGGCCCAAAGTGAAGTTGTTTTGTTGACATTATTTAAATATTCTTCTCATCATCTCAAGTACAACTTCAAAGATATGTTCATGCCAGTCCTCTGTCTCAGAGAACGATTCAGTCCAAGTTAAGTAAATAACTTAGGGATCTATAAACGACACGGCGATGTATCTTGTTCCGTTTTTAACAGGAAGCCCTTCATGCAAATGTGTAAGTCTCCCAGGATGCATGAAGCTCCAGCCTTTTCGTGGGGATTCAATGGAGCAATTATACCTTAGAAATTTGCATCCACCTCCCTAAAAAAGGTAAACACAAACAAATATATCAACTTATTATTTTACATATTTTAATCAGCAGCGATAGTCAGACTGTGCCATCTACACAGCCTTTCACATAATCTCATGGTTCCTGAAAATTTTTAAAACGTGTGTCATAATCACCTGAAAATCCACTCCGACATTATTTAGAGCAATGTTGATGGTAAATGTTGAGGCATCATGGTGGGGCCGGAGCGAGCGCTGTCTTTCAGGTGAGTACTTGACTACGAAGTTCAGCAGTGCAAATCCCTAGAAAAGCAACGCAGCAGATTTGCTTAATACTGAAAACACAGAAGAGCATGTCCAAGCAGGAATGAGGGAGCGGGCAGGAGGAACAGCACAAGCACCTTTGTGTAATAGCCTGCAAAGACCTTCAGTGTGACTGGAGCAATGAACTCGCGGATAAAGTGGAGCCAGACGTGCTCCAGATCGATCTGCTTCATATGGATATCATCCGTCGGGACATTCTCATAACCACCAGATATACGGCTATCCTGGAAATCACATGAATACATCAAGACAGTTTGTATGGGTATCTTGGCATTGTTTTTCTCAATCAAGAACCATAATAAAATGGACAGCTGTTGGCTGATGGTGTGCCGTCTGTTTCAGTTACAAGAACGAGATCACTTAGGTAGCTTAGCTTTGCTCACACTATGTGGTACATGATGTGTATCGGCCAGTCAGAAACCGCTTTTCTACTTATTAACTGTAGATGGGAGTTTTCCTACAAAGTTGATAAAATGGGCTTCCTAAGTCCTCACCCCACCCCTGAAAATAATCTAACGATCACCCTCAGGGTAGATTCCACTCATGTACTCTGGGCTTTAGAGCCCCTGCAAACCTTGCTTTCATCTGGTGAAAGACAAGTCTTTCATCAGTTGCTTGCCACCACGCTATCATCTTTAGCTGGTGAGTTTCTCCTCATAATTTGAAAACATCTCTTCCTAGTCAGCTACATAGCTATGAGCCAAGCTGGACAAATACAGTGAGAGTCCAAAGCAGCCCACTAAAATTCCTTTGTAATATTAAGAAGCAGTCTGGCCCTGTGGCTTCTTACAGAGGTACACAGGGAATCAATGCTGGTATTGCTTCCTGCCAAGTTTTTGAACTCCACGTAAATAAAAAGCAGAATTACAGATTCTTCCTTACTATTTTACATGGACACACAAAATCACGCTGACAGTCAGTGGATATTTGAGCATTTTCACTACAGTGCACAGCGAAGAAACACTGTCCTTGGAAAAGAATACTCATCAGTAAACACATTTATTTCCTAATCAATTCCAATCTGCGGGCACTGTTTCCTCATGGCTGAACAGTGTAATTACCCTCATAAATGAGAAAGGGACCCAGGTAGAGACTGATTTTAAATAATCAGCAATCAGTAAAATCTGACTAAGTTTTCTTAAAGGCTGACTCATTTAGCTCAAGGTCTCAGAGACTTGTAACAAAGAGGGAACATGTCCTCTGAAATCTCTATCTACCCCTCCCTTCCCCATTTTACTCTTTTCTGTAAAATTCCAACTCACATGATGCTTGCCCCCGGACCACTTGCCATAATGTTCCATTTCTTCTACCAACTCATCGCAGGCTCTTTCAGAAAATATGGGAAACCAGAAGACATCTGGACAAGGCTGTAATACAGTGTGCCATTAGAAGACAGGGCAACATCAGCGATAGCTCTAAATATGCATGCATGATAAAAAAAAATCTTCACTGGAAAATAATTTTATCACATTAATTATAATGTTTCTTCCTCTTCATGCATAAAAAATGGTGTATCACAGACCATTGTTTATTGAAACTTTATTTCCTCAGAAACAAACCTGAGTGAGTTTTGAACACTGGAATATAGTACGTTTTTAATAAGTCTTTCTGAGTAAAGACAATTTAAGAAAGATAATCCATTGTCTCCCAAGGTAAGTTTCCACTGTAAAAGGTAAACAGTTTCCACTGTTTCCACTCTCAAGACTTCCCTGCTTCAGGGGCTTGAAGGAGCTCCAGTGACTGGCTGTATGTTTGCCTGTTTTCGAAGACAATGAGTTCTTTAAAAGGCCCCAGTAAAAGGTGAAAAGCTGAAAGTAAGCCTCATGAATTGTACCTAACCAACAGTTTCTGCTAAAGTAGTATTAATTCAGCAGGATTTTGTGAAAAGTATACAAAAACAACTCTACATGTTACAACTAGTAGTACAAACCTGCTCGACTATATTTTCAGTGAAAATCTTTGAATAATCACGGTTTATGTATTTTTCCTTCCAGTCCTAAAATAAAAACAAAACAAAAATACACATTTAAACACACAACTTTTCCACAAATAAATATATACACTGTAAAAATATGCAAATAACTTATAAGGAGCTGCGTATTTTGGACAAAATAATAATATTCAGAAACCAGTTTCTTTTTCAGTCTTTGCCTGATTCTGTGTATGGATGAAACCAAGCTTTTTATCTATGAAGTTTTACGTCTCGGGCTATTAAAATTGAATGATAATATCACAGACAGATTTGTATGCAGTTTTTAGGAAATTAAGCTTGCTGTGTTTTAGCATAAAGAAGAGAGCTGGGACTGTAACCCAGAGTGCTGAGGGTAGAAAAAGCTCCTTGCTTGGGTACAGACCTCACTTGCTGGTTGGGTCGGGTCATCATTTTAAATTTGCTGATGTTAACGTCCTTCATGTTTTATTGGGCACTAACACTAATTCTTCATTTGAAAATGCCTCTCCAGTCATTAAGTCAATTACGATTTCACTTATCTTTTATAATTTATGAAAAGGGGAAAATCTCTAAGTGTATTCTGCCCCAGTACATCTTCATACTGAAGTATGAAAGAATGGCAAGGCCATGGGAAGGTAAGGAGGGCCCACTCATCTCAGCAGGCTCGCCATAACCTCTAAGGACAGCTAAGTTTCCGCAGGAACATATAAAACGCAGGGCATGAACTGAAATTTACCTGGAAGCTACAGTGAAGTAATTCTATCCCTCAGAACACTCAGAGACTCAGAACCCAAGCATGTAGACTCTATCCTCTCCATTAAAAAAGAAAACCATTTTAAAGATGAAGATTTGCAGGTAAAATGGGGAAAAGGTACTTTTAAAATACTAAAATGCCTACTACTCTCATCAGGTAGCTGGAGTCTTTGTAATTTAAAACTTACTGTTAAGAAGGGGAAGAGATCCGAAAATGAAGGTAAATGAAATGACTAGTCAAAAAAGCTTTCAAAAGGATAGATATGCCAACCCGATTAAAGAAAGGGGTCGCTAAATTCAAAACCAGGCACTCTTACTCTCTCACTCAAATTTCTTCAATTTAAGAACTTTAAAATTTTTTTATTAAATTCTTTATTAATTACACTTTATTCACTTTTTTATATGGGAGAAAGTTTCACTTTGCATTCTCCTTTGGTTATTATCTTCAGTATATATCTACAAAATTGTTGCAATACCTTAATAAGTGGAAAAATAATGGGTATTTTCTCCAAACTTCTTTATTATTATTATTATTTACGATTTATTCACTTTGTATACCAGTTATAGACCCTCCTTCATTTCCCCCTGCTCCTACCTTCCCTCCCTCTTCCTCCCTTATCCTTTTCCCCTAGTCCACAGATAGGGGAGGTCCCCCCGCCCCACTGTCTGACCCTAGCCTATCAGGTCCCATTAGGACTGCTTGGATCCTCTTCCTCTGTGGGCTGGCTAGGTTACCCCACCTGGGAGAAGTGATCAAGGAGAGGCAACTGAGTTCATGTCAGAGACTGTCTCTGCTCCCCTTACTAGGGAACTCACAAGGAAACTGAGCTGTCTATGGACAACGTATAAGCAGGGGGTGTAGGCCCCCTTTATGCCTGGTCTTTGGCTGATGCATCAGTTTTTGCAGGATAGACACCGGAAGCGGCAGAATAGAGGGAACAGGATGGGAGCCTACCACAGATGTTCTCTAGAAGCCCCCACCTCCAAGTAGGGGATTGAAGCAGATGCAGAGACTCACAGACAAACTTTGGACAAAGTGCAGGGAGTCTTATGAAAGAAGGGGTATACAGAAGGACCTGGAGAAGACAGAAGCCACACAAAGAGACCAACAAAGCCAAAAACAAAACAAAAAACCTGGGCCCAGGGGTCACTGCAGAGACAGATGCAACCAAACTAATGTCTTGATATATCTTTTGAATATGTGTGTTTCTTGTAGGGAGGGGGACAGCTGGGGAATGAAGCTGATACATTTTGCATGCTAGGGGAGAGTTCTACTCTGAAGCCATACCTTAGTCACTGAGGTTTTTTTTTCCCCGCCTGTTTAAAAATATGTTTGTTATTCATGATTTTTTTCTAAATTATGGTTAAGAAGTAGATAGTACTTTTGAATACCAGAAAGTAGAAATTTTGGGAAAAAGCAAAGAAAGTGATAAATTCCTTCCTTTAAGGTAATGTGTATCTTAATTTTAAAGTTCTTGGTCAAGTTTAGAACTACTATAGATCATAAAATACAATTGTACCCACTTAAAACATTCATGTTTTAATATTACTATATGATTTATATCCATTTAGAGTTTCAGGAAGATACACAGCAAAAGAGTTGAACATGAACATACCATAGGGTTTTCAAATATCTGCCAGAGGTCATTGTTGAGATGAGAAGTGTTATAATTAGCAGTTGATAACAGCCGTCCAAATTCATGTCTGTTAGAAATGTACATAAACACACCCTATGTACCAAAAAAGAGAACAGTATTAATCTCAAAGTACAGCACATTTAATCATGGGGAAATAAACAAAATGCATTAATTTCAATTTTTATAATATTTCATTCATAAACATGCATTTTAATTTTTTATGAGCCATGTATTATTTAAAATAAATTGTTATAAATTCATTCAATGCATAAAACTAATAGCACTAACAGGCAACTGAAAAGAAGAGGAGGTCTGGGCTTTTGGCTGTTCTGTTACTTTCTCAGTGACCCCTAGATACAGATAGGAAAAAAGAACCCTGTTTGAAAGCAGAAAAGTGTTTCAGACATCAACGACCAATGAAGTGCATCTTCTTTTTAAGTGTATCTTCTTTTTTTGTTCTTCAGTTCCTTTCAAAGAAACACATATTTTATGAGACCTGAAGGTGTCGGAAGTTTTTCCCCAGTGCTCTGTATTCTTGTATTGTATTGTTTCAACGCCCAACACAATGCTGCAGGCAGTGTAAGGGCTTAAAAGGGAAGTCTCCTGTTTTCCCCCTAAACCGCATAAATGTGGCAGACACCACTGGACCAGGGATGTCCCATTGTGCCTGTTTTTGTTATAAAGATTATTTTGTTATAAAGATTATATTAGTGACAAACAAACTCATCAGCAAGTTCCCAAGCATCATCTCTAATAGAGATGTGTTTTTCAGCTACTTCCTTCTCTGTCCACAGCACCCCAAACCCTACAACAATGAGTAAAAGTATTCGAGGTTATTTCTCTTACCTGCTAATTATAAAATGTAAATTACTTTAATGACCACCCAGCAACACTCTTCCAACATCCCAAGACAGACATACGAACAGATAAAGATCTCATGAGTACCAACACTTTACCAATCAATGCAAAGGAGGTTCTGAAGGAAGTGGCTTTACAGCCACTCAAAACAGCACATGAAACATAGTTATATAAAGAAAAATGAATAAAAAGAAATAAAAATGACACCTTTGGGGGGCTGAGCATTTGGATTGTTTCCGGAGTAGGGGAGTCTTTTTCCCTTTGTAAGGTCTAAAATGAAGAGAAGCATTGGGTCAGTTGATCTGTGCACCCATTAGCCAGGCATCTTGGCAAATAAATACAGCAGCGCTGAGAAAAAGCTGACCTCGTGAAACGTCCTCCCTGGACAACATGCAAGACAAGCAAAGCTTACAGAGCCCACAAAGAACTTCAAGCCTCCCCCCACTATTTCACTTTAACTTGTTTGGTGAAACACATATCCAAGCTCATTCCTTAGCAAAACATCATTAGACATGTAATTAAGACAAAGGAAAAAAATGAGTAACAGAGGCCATTCCGGATGCGCTGTCGAGTGAAATCAGCCAGACATGAGCACAAATACAATTAAAGGGTCTGAGGGCGTTCAACGAGGATGCACACAGGTAGACAGGCAATACAAACATACTGGAACAAAACATGCCTTGTTACACTAAGAAAAAAATACTTGCCAACTTTTCTGATATTCCTAAGGCCATGACTGCTTATCTAAATTGAGGAATGAAATAACAATATCTGAAACAAAAAATCTTATAAATATGTTTTCTGAATAAAAACATATTTGTGCATTTTGAAAAATTATTTCCTATAGGCATTTAAATTCTCTTGTAGAAGTACTTTCTAAAAACACTAATGTATCATCCAGTTTTTACAGAGATTAAATATATGCCCATAGTTTAGGAAGCCTGCTTTGGAAAAGTGCACCATCACTAACATTATAGGATACACTTTCCCAAACGTCGATTCTGCCTTTATTAATGCCTTCTTAGGCGCCTTTGAGTCAAGCCTAGTCTAATACTTCAAAACTATGTTACAAATGCTTGCAAATTATTCTCAAAAATTATAGAACCAAAAAAATTGGCTAGTATGTATACATAAGGGAGAAAAACGGGCATCCAAGTGCAGTGACTGAAAAGCAAGCCGTCTCATCAGACTTCCCAGCAAGCCCCAGCCGTGTGCCTTACCATTTCTCTAGCATTGCGGCAAAGAGCCATATCAGGGTCCAGTTTATCGCGGACAAAATAGTTCCTTTCACTCATCTCTGATCGGAGCGTCTTTCCTTGAATTAAGTACACATTAGCCATGTATGGGACATTCCAAATTCCTCTGAAAGCAAAAAATACATTCCAAAAACACCATGCATACAGAAATTAAAAAAAAACTTGTTTCATGTTTACATTTTTAAATAAATACTTTGTATATGTTCAGGATTTGCATCTGTAAATTACTCAGTAGGTAAAATATCCGATGATGTTTGACAAATGTGAAATTTTTTGGTATACATATATTACAGTGAGGCTTAGGAGAGGTTATTATTTCTGGAGAGGCTTTAATTTAGGCTGTACCTATCTGTGTGGCTCTCTCACCACCGTTGATAGTTAGGTCATGGCAGTCTGCTTACAGAATATCTTCTCCCTAATGGCAAACATCTGATAGCTAAAGGACCAGAGGTGAGCTGGCCTTAGCAGGCACAGCTCCCAAGAGCAGACATCAGTGCAGCGACTGCACTAGAAAATTAAATAGGCCAAGAGGAAATATTTATAATACAGAACTGTGTAAACACTTCAGTTAGGGGCATGCATCCAACCACAGCCAAAACAAAACAAAACAGTTAAATTATATTCTCATGACATTCATTAGGCGTTCCTGAAATATGTGTGGAGAAGAAGACTTGAGGAAATACAGTAGGAAGCGTGAGTGCTGGCAGACAGTTCTCTTGCCTCACCATTCCCAGCCCCATTCTGACAGGACTCCTTCTATTATTGAGAAGTTCCGGCCTGAAGGCCTGTGTCTGTCATGTTTGGAAAACAGAAAAGAAAAATCTTGAGCAACAAAGTGTAAAGACATCATTTTGTCTTACTTAGACAGGAAAATATTTTTTAAAAAAATTTTTTAAAAGGCCTTTAGCCTTGTATAATTGGCCAGGTAAATTCACACTTTAACAGTGACAGGATGCATGATGCTTCTTTCTAAGGGCACTAATGCAGGTGCCCTTGCATATGTCATCAGCTGTCACTCTTTCCTCCAGATCATTAACTGACCAAGGCCTAGTCCCTGTCATCCTCTTCACTTTATCCTATGGGTAAATCAGGAAGGAAATCACTGTGAAAAAGCAACAACAATGACTTACTACAGTCAACATGAATGTACTATTCTGTACCTGACAACCTTCATTTCCACCCAATCCAAGGGCAGAATCAATATGTAAGTCATTTTAGAGTCAATAAAGTAACCGAAATAAAGACGAGTGTCTTAGTCTTAGTACTAATTTCTTACCTACCATGCTTATCCGCTAACAAAAACATTATAATAGCTGTATCATTCAGATGTAAAACTCCTATGTCAAGACCGGTCTTCAGAAGGAAAGCGTCTTTCCTTGTCCACTATTTTCTCAGGGGAAGTACGTGATATTTAATCTAAGGGCAGCTCTTTTTAGATGTCAGAGTATATTCCAGTTTTTAACTGAGCTGATGAGTATGATAATTAAGACAGAGCACTTAGGACTCAATCACGCTATCCCACCATCTGAAAAAGAGAGTAATATTCTTGCCTAGTATTCCCTTAACAAAACTTGTGATATTTAACTTAGAAAATGTCACCTATCATCTAGGAAGCAAATATTACTTGCACATTTGTTTGAATTTGAATGTTGAAATATCTAAACGATAGCAATTGCATGTCAGTAGAGTTGAATACAATTAGCTGTTACACACAGATATGAAAAAATAAAAAGCTACCACCATCACCAAAATCACCTCATGCAACTGGGCGTACTGGGAAGTTCTTCACTTCTGTATTATTGCTTTTGTATTCATAAATTTTAAAGACAACCTTTTATTGCAGCTATTACATGAATCAACTAAACGCCTCTCCCTACTTTTAAGAAAGAGCTCTACTCTTCTCTACCAAAAGATGGGTAACCATGGAAACCAAGTATTATCACACAACAATGAAGCTGTTAATGATGGAGAGTTTAATGATGCTGTCTAACTTTAAAAAAATACAGTTTTTTTATATAAATGTTCCAGTATCCTCAGTGATAGCCAAGTTCTCAAACTTACAATAAGAAAAATGAGGAGAGATATACATAAAGATGATCTTCAGGTAACATTAATAAGACCAGATATTTACTGTATTGTATATGGAAAGAATAAATCATATAACTCACACTCTATTCCCCTGAACGATATCCACATAATCTTCAGAGCGAGCGTAGTACCCATCAGGACTCAGTGCTCCCCAGAAGTTGGACCACAACTTTCCATGACGTGTCACAAGAGGAGCTATGATCTTCCTAAGAACGAGAAACCCACACCATTACTAATTTTTAAATGATCAGAGTTGTGTATCTTATGAGACACATAACACAGTGAAGTTTATTTCACATGTTATAACAAACATTGAACATTTGCATATATGCATATATATATGTCTGTGTGTAAATATATATACGTAATACATAAACAATATTAAACCAAACATCATTTCTTCAACGGATACCCTGAAATTTTTCAATCATGTTAGCTAAAAAGAAAAACAAAAAGGAAAAAATTATTGAATATGCTAGCAAGATGTAACCTTAGTTAAGTCTAAGGGAGTCAAACTAAATTACTCCATTGTATTTAAATTAAATTCTTCATTGTATCTATATTAAATTCAAGTTTAACTGGCAAACTGAACTGAAGTGAACTCTCTCTACAGTATTAAGGTAGCCAATGAATATTTGTTGAGTGAAAAACAACACACACACACACACACACACACACACACACGCACACACAGGCTGAGACACTGAAGAGGCAATGTTCCTAAAATAAATCCTAATCACTTCACCATCTGTCCCCAGTACTTTATGACTTTTAAAAACTGGGTTGTAGTTGTAAGCTGGCCCCACAGCAATGACTATGTCAACCTTTCCTTTAGAAAACAAAACAGAGATGCTTGCCTGGAACTGAAAGTCCCCTAGGAAACTAGAGTTTACATTTAATGGCTATTGCGATGGTGCTGAGAAATGGAACATTGAGCGGGCTCCAATGCATCTCAGTCCCTAACCTCAGAGGTTATAAAAGAGGAGAGACCTTGAAACTAGTCCTCCTTCCCTTTTTTTACGCTCTTACCTTGTCCCTCCTCTCCTCACGTGTATTCAGAATGGTATTTGGCAGCAGGGCAACTCTGCAGCAGTGACACAGAACCACCCAGCCAGCAAGTCTGTATAAGTCCAATAATAAACCTAAACTGTTTATAATTTACCCAGTTGGTGGCCTTTTGTTATAGCCATAGAAAACATAGTGAGACACTGTGACAATATTCTGCCTTAATATCTATTTAGAAAGTGGTCCCTTTGAGACAAACACAGTACAAATTTGAAATATGCCAGGTTTTCCCTTTGGAAATCTTATTTATAATATCAACATTTTCCAAATGAGTAAAAAGTCTGATGTTGGTTTGTTTAACTTTATATTAGAATGGTGTCACACAATTTAAGAAAAGCTGTCATGATTCTTCTACGATGCTTATGGACTGGACACTCTCCACAGGAATACTAATTCAAAATGTCTAACACATGTGAAGATCAGCTGGTCTCTTTCTTCTACATGTACAAAAGTAAGATAACTATATAAAAATATTATACACCAAAGTAGAGACAGTGCTCAGTCATCAAGGGTACTGGCTCATGCTGGGAGTGGTGGTGCAAAGCTCTAATTACAGCACTGTGGGAGACAGAGGCAGGTGGATCTCTGTGAGTTCATGGCCAGCCTGGTCTACAAAGTGAGTCCAGGACAGCCAAAGGTACACAGAGAAACCTTGTCTCAAAACAAAACAAAACAAAGAAGCAAACCCAAAGAAATAATTCTATAAATTCAAAGAGTGATGATTCAATGTCCATAACTGACACCAAATATTTTAACAGATCAAATAAAAAAGAAAGGGGCTGTAGACATGTCCCACGGATTATGAGCACTGGCCATTCTTCCACAGGACCTGGGTAAAATTCCCAGCACCCACATGGCAACTCACAACTGTGTAAAACTCCAGCCTCAGGGGACCCAACACCCTCACACAAACATCCAGGCAGGAAAAGAAAGCAATTTGAATAAAATAAATAAAAATATTAAAAATTATTTCTTAAAAAGACAAAATTAATCTTATAATTTATAATCCCCGGTGCTCCTGAAGCATTACACTGAGGAACTTAAAAATCAATGCTTCCCTGCTCTGTGCCTCAGTATTTTTTAAGAACGGAAAATGTGAGGCTAGAATCTAGGGGAGATGACTTCTCTTACACCAAAGATGTAACATTTGGAACAAGAAAATAGGTGGCAAAAACAGAAGGGAAACAGAGCCTGACAGGTGCTCCAAAGCTTCATATCCAACTCCAAACCTCTCACGTGCACTCAAGTCCTCATTATCTTACACATAATGTTATGTGCACATTTCTAATGGAAACTTCAGGCTCAGATAAAAAATCAAGAACCATAGGGATCATAGGAATGTAGACTTTTAACTGAGAAATCCATGGAACTAGGAACCATTTGTTTTACAAGTCAGTAAACAGGAAAAACTAAAAAAGGCAATTGAGTTCCTTTGGAAATGAACTTTATTTTTCAGACCATTTAAACCTTTGATTAATGTTAACTGGAATGCATATTTAATACTTTATATGAAGTAATTGCTGCACTAAGACAGTAGCTAATAATCAAGTAACTACCCAAACTGTCGTAAAATCATCTCATCTGTGCTGGTTAGTTTTAACTCTCAACCTGACAAAACTTAGCATCACCAAGGAGGAGTTTTAATGAAGACACTTGTGTATCAGGTTGGCCAATGAGGATGTTAGGGGGTGGAGTGTCTTAACTGTTAACTGATGGAGGATGACTCAGCCTATTGTGGGTGGCACCATTCCCTAGGCAGGAGATCCTCGGTAGTAACAAAAGGGAGGAAAGCTAGGTGAGAATGAGCAAGCACTGCATTTATACTCTCTCCTCTGTGCTTGGCTGTCAATATGAGAATTTAAATTTCAACCTTGACCTCCCCACAATAACAGCCTGTAACCTGGACCTGTAAGTCAAATGAGGCTTCTTTCCTAGGTTGTTTTTTGTTAGGTTGGTTTCTACAGCAACAGAAGTAAAACTAGAACACTAGTTAAATATTACTGAAAGTCTGTGTATATTGTATCACACTGCCTTTAAATCAAAGTGTGAAGAAACTAACAAAGCAAACTTTAATTATTGAATTCTAGATTTTTATGAATGAGAACTTTACTGCATCCCATTTCTGCTTACTGAAGTCCAATGATTAAAGCCTTAATAAATATTTTGAGAAACCATAAAGATTAAAAATAGTTGACTACTCAGCAATTAAAAACAAGGAAATCATGAAATTTGTAGGCAAAGAACTAGAAAAGATCATCCTCAGTGAGGTATCCCAGAAGCAGAAAGACACATAGGGTGTATACTCACTAATAGAATAATCCTACTAAAATCTGTATACCTAAAAAAGCTAAGCAAGAAATATTCTGGGTAATATGCTCAATCCTCATTCTGAAAGGCAAAGAGGATAGATATTAGAAGAGGGAGAAAATAAGGAACAGGACAGGAAGGAGCCTATCATAAAGGACCTCTGAAAGACTCTACCCAGCAGGGTATCAAAGTAGATGCTGGGACTCACAGCCAAACTTTGGGCAGAATGCAGGGAATCTTATGAGAGAAAGGGGAAATGAAAGACCTGGAGGGGACAGGAGCTCCACAAAGAGAACAAGAAAACCAACAAATCTGGGCCCAGGAGTCTTTTCTGAGACTGATACTCCAAATGAGAGTCTATTTCTTTAACTTGTCCTTCTCTTTTTAGGGTTTAGTAATAGAGAACAGATTTGGAGAAGATAGAGGTCAAAAAAAGTAAGGTAGGAGAAGGTTAAAATCTTATTTTATACCCTTTCCAATTTTTTCCAAAGATACCTACAAGAGGCTAGGTATAAACATCATAGGGAACTGAACCTAGTATAATGATGTATAAATCACTTTGATAGTACACAGAAGGAGGAAAACGGAGCTTACAGATTCTGTATTACTCTCTCTGTCTCCAACGAATGACCATTCATGGAGATAACCTAGAACCCCTGGACAGAGGCAGCCCCTTGCAGCTCAGTCTCCAAGTGGGCTCCCTAGTAATGAGAACAAGGACTGTCTTTGACATGAACTCAGTGGCTGGCTCCTTTGTTCATCTCCCCCTGAGTGGGGGCAGCAGCCTTACTAGGCCACAGAGGAAGACAATGCCGCCAGTTCTGATGAGACCTGATAAGCTAGGGTCAGATGGAAGGGGAGGAGGACCTCCCCTATAAGTGGACTGGGGGAGGGGCATGGCAGGAGAAGAGGGAGGGAGGGCAGGATTGGGAGGGGCTGAGGAGGGGGCCTACAGCTGGGATACAAAGTGAATAAATTATAATAAATAAAAAATAAATAAGCAAAAATAAAAATAACCTCAAAAAAAAAGTTGACTTAGGCCAGGTATCTATGGATGAGTTCTGCACATGCAGATTATACCTAACGAGTCAGGTTGTGCAGCAAAGACTAAATTTTCAAACTGAGTGACTACCTAGTGGCATTTGTTTACAAATAGGATGGGTTAATGCAGTATGAAACTTGGGATGTATTTTCTTAACATAGTGAAATCATACTGACAGTTCGTCTCTTACACCTTCTCTTTATTGTGAGAAACAATTGTTAACACATACAAACAGTACACGTGTGAGCTATGAGGAGCAGTGAATAGCAACAGAATCAGCAGTAGCTTAGTAATACAAGCAGGATGAAGACCCTCGTATCCATAATGTCTTTATTCCATTTGAATTAGAGTCCGTGAGAGCAGAGCTCAGTAACATTCAGTTCAACAGTAAATGCAGCTGCTGCTGGCTGTGGAACCATCAGAATACCTGAATTATCTAATTTTAGAACTACAACTCTATGAAATAACTGATGCACTTTATGAAAGCCTATATTTAACTATCTATGAATGATTAAAAAAATTAGAAAATTTACTAGTATCGTATACATTGATATTATAATTATACTTAGCTTTAAATAGAAAAATAAATCAAATATCATTGAACAGCCACTTTCAGGCTGTCAGTGCTACTGAAGAGTTTTGTCTCTAAGATTGCTAATAAAGCGTTTAGTACTAGGAGCACAGGAGGTAAGGAAGATAGGGACTTACCGAAACCTGAATGCGACTTACTCCAATTTATCACAGCTATGTAGTGAGCCCACACAGATGTGGGAAATTATCATATTACTAATGAATTCATGCTAGATCTTATTACCTGTTTTGTTCGATCAAAATTTTTAAAGTCCTTGGGTTTGTCAAAACAACATCTGCGTCCACACTAAAGTAGTAGTCACACTTTTCATCCTGACGGCAGAAATCCCTGATGTTGGGAAGGAAAATGAAATAAGCATTAGAAAAAAAAAATCTCTTGCTTGAAACTATTAGCATAAAGCAAATGTAAGTGGGGACGCTCTGATGTACTTTTCGATCAAAACTGACTTGATACCGAAAATCCCTGACTCATCAACACATATATCCATGGGTAGACATCACTATAATTTTAGGCCAAGTGAGCTATAGATTCATGTCACCAAATATTTTAAGGCATAACAACATTTGGGGGATGGCTCCGTGTATGATAGCATGAGCACAAGGTCTCATGCCTGAATCCATGTGAAAAGCTGGTTCAACATGTAGGCTGCAAGCCACAGGCCTGTCATCCCAGCACTTCAGGGACTCACGCAGAGAGCGGTGGCTGGGAGTGGCTGGCCTCCAGTCTGGCTCCAGGGAAGTGAGGGATGCTGCCCCGAGGGAATAGGGTAGATATTGGTAGGTAAGGATATCTGACATCCTGCTCTGGCTTCTGGACACATGATAGGTGCACACACCACTTACGCACACACATCCAAAGCATCTGGGAATGTGTGAAACTTGTAAAACGCTTTCTTAAGGAAGAAGTAATTTATATTTTAAATTACTTTTTACATGCAAACGCATAGATACACAAAATGAAATACTGTATGTACAAGAATTCAGATTTTTTTTTTTTAGAGGTTTGGGTTTTTTGTTTTGGTTTGGCTTGTTTTTGGTTAGTGTGTGTGTGTGTGTGTGTGTGTGTGTGTGTGTGTGTGGTGATGGAGATTAATCCCGCCCTTACACATGTTAAGACCACTCACTACAAACCTAGACCCGCAGAACTTCATTTCAAAGAGATTATGGAGACGAAGTTAAAAGCTCCTCAAGTTTTGATATTTTACGATTCACCACACAGAATCTGCCTGCTCGCTCTATTCCTAGGAGAGCCTGCAGAGTTATCAGCAGGGACACCAAGGATTGAGCCACGCTGATACCAAGCTGACCTATGAAATTCTCCACGTGTTACGGCTTCTGCATGTAGGATTCTCTAGCCTGCTTCATCTCTCCACCCTGACTACTGGCCCCACTGGCCACTTTCTGCTCTTAAGTCCATTTTTTTTTTCACGCAGGACAGCTGATAGAAAGACTTACAGCAGTTATGCAAACCATCAGAGAGACAAAGTACTGAACGGGGACTCGAGAAATTGTCCAACGATTGAGCTACAGGCATTCCTGACTATTCTAAAAGCCCTTCCCAAGAAGAACCCCAAGCGGGGGGCTGGACTTGCACAGTACAAGGCATGAGAGTCAACAACAGTCAAGAACGTCTCCACCATATGTTTGCCTTTGTGCAAGCAGCTCTCTAAATGTTGTCTGGATTACCAGCTTGGCATTCACGAGTGCTCTATGAGCAGAGTTTGAACACGAACTCTGTTGCAAGTTTTAAAGGACCCCAAACAGCTCTTCCACGTCTACACAATTAGCCATGTCACGTAGAAATATTTCCCACAGGAGCTCTACGCAGCCTTTTGATGGTGAATTTAAAGGGAAGCCATTGCTACTGCAGTCATAACAGTCACTGTTGTTTTGTGGCGATCTTTATCTCAAGTTCAATTCATAGCCAGATTAAATGTTTTGACTCTGTTTAAAGAAAAATGTAAGAAACTTTACAGCTATGCCCGTGTAACCACACCCCTGCAGAACTGACCCCCGTGGCTCTCTCTATGACACAAATGCAAACAGGTGCCTTGCAACCGTAATAGAATAATTTGGGGGAAATCCTTTCTCAGTGATCAACCACTAGCATAACAAGCCAGTACAAAACTATTCAGACATACATTCCCATGTTTCTCGCTTCCGCTTGACTTAGATTTTCCTCCGGTCCTACTATTTTTATTACGCTGATCTCATGTTTAGCTTTATCAACAAACACTTTGACGTCTTTTTCATGATAAACTTCCTGTAACATATTTTAAACAGAAAAAACATTAGAAAAGAGACAATCTGAAGTATCCAGAAAGACAGTGCTTCACACTGAAAGTGTGAATTATATGATTCACAGTTGCTCAATTACAGATTATGCATTTAACTATCACTTGAAAAAATCACACACACACAAAAAACACTAAATCCATTTATATCAATATCCAAAAAAAAGCTTTAAAAATATTTCAGTATTTGCTTATTGGTTAAGTCTTGCAATAATACTTAAATGCTAGTGATCTAAAAAAGAGGATTTGAACTGAAGGGGGTAAAATTTTGTTGCCTGAGAATCTGAGACATTTGCTATAAAAATCCAGAAAAGTGGCTCTATTAAATATGACATTAATCTGTTATTACTATAAACAGTTGTTCAAAAAAAGATGTAACAATAATCTGAATCCAAAGACTGCCATTAAGACAACCTATGATCAATGTTTTAGTTTAAAAAAAAAAGGCTGTTTGACAAATTCACATTGACTGACATGTAGCAGCCTACAGTGTAAAACCATCGATCTGCATGATTCGGTCATATTGAAGTTCAGGTGGATTCTCTCTCCAGCACCAGATTGTGAGGAGCTTGTAGCACATCTCACTCCGCCTTCTCAAAGGTGCCGTCAAAGCACAGCGAGCTCGGTTATCACATTCAACCTTAACTCAATGATAAAACTGGAACTTAAGGCCACTTTTAAAAGCTTGTAAAACATAAACAGAAAGCATAACACCATGAAAGTAAAAAAGTCTGTGTTAAGTATCTATATTACTTTGGATAGCAAATGTCTGAAATTTACTCTTTGAATTACTAAAGGTGGGTTTCTGCAATTTAAAAACATTCTCCAGAAAAAATAAATGGTTATAAAACATCCAAAAAGATAATAGTCAAACAAAAACCGATTACCAGAAAAATAGAAAATAGCATGCTTCATGGCTGCCAACTTTTTCTGTAAGGAGTAAGAACTAACTTTCAGCGAAAGAAAACAAATATTAACAGAAATGACTATGCTGAAGTTATATGTTTGGGAGGTTCTGAATGTCTTGTAAGAAAAAAGAGTATCGAATTCTTCTGAAAAGCATGCCACTTCGAGATGGATGGAAGCTGTGCTCTCTCTAGAGAGATTCAGTTCTGATGTTATGTTATCAATGCTAGGAAATCATCAATGGCCATTTTATAACAGAAAGCCCCAATGTCACCCATATGCAAAGGAACAGTGGCTCTTCCTCACCAACAAGCTGTCTGAAAATGGCTAATATTCAGCCATTCTGATCTACAGAAACGGTCAACTTCATTGTGGCTCAGCCTCATATTAGATTCACTTTGCAGTCTTCACACAGAACAGAAGTAACACCTTCCACTTAGGTGCAAGAGGAGTCACCTCAAAGGAATTCTCACCCGCAACACTCACAACTGAAATACTTACTCTGTTATGAATAAACAGCTGAAGCGCTTCTTTGGGATACTCCAGTGTTAATAGCAAGTCGAGAAATCGAGGTAGAAAAGGGGTTGGTTGCTCAATAAAAACACCTACTGTTACCTTTGGATGGACCTATGTTTTACAGCAAATACAAAAGCAAATTATGATCATTATGACTTTAAATTCGAATAAATCTTAAGCAGTACCACATTGGGGTGTGTGTGGGGGGGAACAAGCAAAAACAACAAATAACAAAATAGTAAATTTTCACATCAGCATTATCACTATACTTGCATCAACCTCTGATACTCTAACATTGCAAATCAATTACTCCGAAGACAATCAAAGTGATTTTATTAAATCACAACTTTTCCCTGCAACATGTATTTATAACTTAATGTGAGTTCTTATCCTAGTCATTGTAAATGTAGAATAAAGCCTACTTCAGTGATCTATTTCCTTCAAGCTTGTTCTCAAAGACATGTTTTCAGAGCTGTTCTCAAAAAGAAACACCAGAATTCTAGGCCAGGGGTGTTCCTTATTGGTAGAGTGCCTACCTTTCCCGAGGCATGGAGAAAGAGGAGAGATAGGGAGAAAGGAAAAAAAAGAAAAGGAGGAAGACATGCCTTTAATCCCAGCACTGGGAAGGCAGTGGCAGGTGGACCTCTATGAGTTCAAGGCCAGCTTGGTATACAAAGTAAGTCCAGGAGAGCCAAAGCTACTCAGAGAAACCATGTTTTGAAATGACCCCACACACACAAAAAGAAGGAAGACAGCAAAGAAGGTAAGAAGAGGAACAATCTCATCTTATTCATAGGCTTTTGTTTCTATATTTTATATAAAAACTGATTTCTTTCATTAATATTTTACATTAAAGTAAAAATTTCATATATGTTCTTAAATCTACTTGAAAAATGTTTAGGTATAGTTTCCCTCTTTTGTTCTTTATATGAAAACATCTAGATTATACATATCTAGATATGATAGGTGGAGTTTTACCAAAGAGAATAGAAGCCTCTGGCTTGAAAAGGTTACAAGCAAGGAGATAAAGCTGACATACAATTGAACTACTACGTATGCGACCGAAACTGGAAGTGAGCAAGCTCACTACCACTGCACTAGACCCTTAGACCCAGAAATACAGGTGTGTTTTGATCCCACATGGTAAGTGTTGAATTGGTTATTCCTTCCCATATCTTCACACACATATCCCTCCATTACCTGAATAACTGAACATCTTTTTGCAAGAAAGTAAGTGAGCCTGTGCACTGTGCTTTATCAGTTCACTCACCCGAACAGTGATTACCAGATGTGTAAGTAAAGGCAAAAAAACAGCGCATTTACACTCTAGGAGCTTTCAGTTTAATGGAGGAAAGGAGTCAAGAGTAGACCACAATCTTCTCTTTGTGCATCATTCAATGTCCTCATGGCTGAGCTTTTTGCCATCCCTCATTTACACAGAAGCAAGACAAAACTCAGGATAATTTACAGGCATTACATACTTCTATTTTAGTTTTTAAAAAATAACTGGGAACAACAGTTAAACATTTATTAAATACTAAATGTATCTAAAATATGGACACATATGGCCAGTCAAATGTTTTAGGTAGTAAAGGTGTTTGCCACCAAGCCTGTCAATGTGACTCACAGGATTCACATAGGAAAAGGAGAGAACACACTCTTCCATTCCAAGGTGCCCTCTGACCTCCACACATGCGGATAGAATGTGCACACTAGCATGCACACAAACACATGCACAGTATAACATAAATAAATAAAAATGTAACAGAAATTTAATTTTACCCAGTAAGAAACTGCTATAACGCACACCTAAACATACACTGGATCTGAGATCTGAACTCCAACAAATATTTAATTTTTATGTCCCCATTTTATGACTACCACATTTTGAAACCACCCGAATAAGTTGTTTTCCTTCTCTAGCAAATTTTAGGAAGTTGCAAATCAAACAGTTAAGAATGAAATTATTTATAAGCAAAAAATATTATTTATATGTCCAATAAAAAAAACCTCAACACTAACATTTTATCCTTGGACCAGAAAGTTTATATTAGAAGGGAAAATCCAAACAGAAGGAATTAATTCTCCTTCCAGAGGACAACACCATTTTCTGCAAAAAAGATTAAGACAAATGTTTCAACATCACTGCTGTGCAGAATCATTCAGGAGTGCTCTGGCCCGCTCTCCAGATAGGAAACATTTAGTTTGTTGCTTGAAAGTCTGGCCAAAAAACCTTACTTTCAAGTGACATAGAGCTCCATTCAGAAGTTACTAAATGCAGCCAATTTACTTTTCATCCTCCCTTTAGGCAGCAGTGAAAAGGCAAACATTCGTCTTGGGAGTTCCAGTGTGCTGCTCTGGGGGACCTTGCCGCTACACAGGTACTGCGGTCACACTTGTCTCCAGGAACTTTATTTTTACCTGTGTTGCTTTACCCTCCCTGACATGCTGTAGGTGTGCAGTTCCTCAGGGCCAGCGAGTGCAACTTTCAGCTGTCAGTGGTTTCAAAGCAATTCAAAGGACAAATCTATAGATTTTCTCGGTCCCTGTACCTTTACATTATAAATTCATTATCTAATATTCAAAGGACAATACAAAACAATTTGCTTTTTTCCTGGTCACTACATTTTGTAACAATGTACATTTTCTTTTCTTTTCTGTTTCTTTCTTTCTTTCTTTCTTTCTTTCTTTCTTTCTTTCTTTCTTTCTTTCTTTCTTTCTTTCTTTCTTTCTGTCTGTCTTTCTGTCTGTCTTTCTCTCTTTCTGTCTTTCTCTCTTTCTTACAATTTATTCACTTTGTATTCTGGTGTAGCCCCCTCCCTCACCTCCTTCCATTACCATCCTCCCTCCCACTTCTCCTTTTATTCCCTTCCCCTAGTCCACTGATAGGGGAGGTCCTCCTCCCCTCCGGTCTGAACCTAGCCTATCAGGTCTCATCAGGGCTGGCTGCATCATCTTCCTCTGTGGCCTGGCAAGGCTGCAACACCAGGGGAAGGTGATCAGATATCCAGCCACTGAGTTCATGTCAGAGACAGTCCCTGTTCCCCTTACTAGGACACCTACTTGGAAAATGAGCAGCCTATGGGCTTCATCAAAAGCTTCTGTAAAGCAAAGGACACTGTCAACAGAACAAAACGACAGCCTGCATACGGGGAAAAGATCTTCACCAACCCAACATCTGACAGAAGACTAATATGCAGCACAATGTAGATTTTCAATACAAGTTTATGCAAATAAATTCCACTTACATCTACTGTAGACAAGTCAATTGTGTCAAAGTCACAAAGAGCACAGCCATTTTCCTGTGTCCATGAATTTGGAACATAGTTTCCGAAGTAATTCAAAAGAATCTATGATGCAGGAAAATGTAGGAAAACAAATGAATAGTAGTCCTTACCTACAAAGGTTCTCACTATATACTCATATAGCTTCACAGGATCTGTCTGTTCAGTGTGCATTCCCCTAATCACAGTAACACCTATCACTAACATATACACATTAAACAAAGCTTTCTTCAGATAACGAAATACTAAGTGCTGTAAAGCATGTCTAGAAATGTCCAAGTTGTTATACAAAATGCGGGTAATACTATTTGATATAATTCAACATAAGAAATGGTACTAGAAATGACCATGGTAAAAAAATATGCCAAACTATTAAAGGCACAAATAAGACATTTTTTGACAAACACCATGAACCATGTGCAGTAACTTAGTACTGAGATAAATGTGTTTAAATGTCCAGAACAGACACCTGCAGGAAACGGGGTAATGTGATCTCTCACGAACACATTACGCAAAACAAATACTGCGGAAATTTCATCAGCAAACGACATTAAGTTACTTCTAGAGTCACATCTGTCAGCCAGGCTTTGGGGTACAGGACCACCTTTGTGATGCCAGGATGCTATAGAGGGGGCTATCCCGAACCTCTTCAAACCTAAGGCATGGGCAAGCAGCACAAGGGCATTTGCTTTGCATGATATGATAATTCAGAAGTCAGTTCTGGTGATGGAAGTCATTTATTACATTTCCAGTGTCAGTGTGGCTGGGAATGGTGGTGCACACCTTTGATGCCAGCACTCCAGGGCAGAAACAGGTGGACCACTCTGGAATCAAAGCCAGCCTGGTCTACAAGGTGAGTTCCAGGCTAGCAGAACTATACAGTGACATCCTCTGAAAAGGGCAATGGTGCCATTAAAAAGTGTAAAAAAAACAGACACAAAAAGTACTTCTGATTGTATTAAAACACCACAAGCTTACATAAAAATAGTCACCTTAATACACGCTACTTTCAAAAGAAAATGAAAAATGAAAAGCATGAAATACAGAACTGGACACATTAAAATCCTCACAACATATAAGGACTGACAACTCTCCCACTTAGAAATTACATAAAATATTTATGCCATGAAATTGTCTACTAGATTCCCTGTATGAATATGAAAATGGTCAATAGTTCCAAGGGATAAAACACAAAAAGGCATAACTTCGTTTTTAGAATTAGAAGTTGATTTTGTAACTTTCCACCTTCTGTCCTTTTGTTTCCTGAGTAAACGAAAGTCATGTTGATGGGAAATGGCCTTGTATTTGTCATACCATGGCAAAGACTATCCACCTTCCCTCCCAATTCCCATACACCAGGGCATCTGTTTTCCTCATAACAGTTGCAGACGTTTCTGTTGGCCACTGTAGAAGGTATGCAAAGCTGCCTACAGGGCAAGGCTGCCTTGGGCTCATGGGCACTGGGTACTATACTTTCCTGAGTCCTCTTCAAAGCACTTTCTAATATGATGTCATCTGCATTTGCACAGGACCTACACCACCCATCTCTGGCTATTATTTAAGGTCACAGTGGCTAGGTGCGATGATTCTGAGGTATGAATTAAGGTCATTTAATTATGAATCAAATTAGTTGAAGAAATTACTTCTTTTTAATGTGCAAAACAGGTGATTAGTCTAAGGTCTCTGAATAATGAGGGGAATAAGTTTTGCTGTCCCATCCTCTGGCCTTTACTGTTCCTAAAACAATAAACCCTAAAGTGACGTATCTACTTATAGAATAAAAGGTCATAATATTGCTAAGAAAAAAATCCTATTTATTTTAAATCATATCCTACACTGCATAAAAGACAATGCAAATAAGCTGTTCACACTAAAGTTTTTCACATGATTTTATTAAAGAGATGACGATTTTCCCATAGTAAAACTCTGAGAAACAGTGAACTAAAAGACGCTGGTACTCACTTTGGTGGGCCCGTTTCCATTAATTGCCACCGGCAGGGTTTCATAGAATGTATTCTTCACTCTGCTTTTACCATTTTCAAATTTTAAAACGACTTCATCTGGGTGAAGGAAGGGAAAATTTTTGCCAACTTCAAACATACATAGGTCTCTGGATTTCTGAGACAAACTCTCACCCTTTTCAACGCACAGAAACCATCTTCTTCAGACCCATAGTTAGAAAAGCTGAAGGGCAGTGCCGACAGACACGAGCTAACCCCAGCCAGATGCCTCAGCGCTAAGCTGGGCTGTCAAACGGCACAAAGTGGCCTTGCTGGTCGCTGCCTGCTCCTGGGCAGCAGTGCTACCACAGCTTTCCTCCTGTAGCCGATTGGCCTGAAGAGTTTTTCTAGGGACAGCAAGCCGTGTGTGCACGCCCGCATGCACGTGTGTGTGTGTGTGTGTTAAAGGCCCATTACCTGGCATGAGCAAGACTTGCACGGCTCACTGGCCTTGTGACAGGTTGTTCAATTAGAAACTGACCTTCTGTGATGGCCAGACAGACAGGGACGACCACAAGAGGGGTGGTGTTTGGACCTCAGGCCTCTGCCCTTGCAGCTCTAACTACCACACACCTTCTGTTCCAAACCTGCTCATGGTGTGGGCAGCGCTGTGCCCTGTACTGAACTTTAGCACAGTTTTAATTTTTGAGCTAATAAGGCATCCACTGATAAAAACATTTTGACTTTTGGTACACAAGTTAATACACTGATATATCAATGTGTTATACGTGTGTAGATGGGTATCTAGAAAATTACAAGCAAGGATACTCACACGTCTGTATATGTGCATTCTCTGTGAAGATGTGTTTACTCATGCAGATGTGCACAAGTTCTGTACGTGTACTCACACGCATGCAGGGGTGTGCACAGCAAGTGTGCAGTTGTGTGCACATGCTGAACATTTACTCAAGCGTGCAAGGGTATCCACATGTTCAATGAGCAAGTGATGACAAATGCACACAGGTGGACACAGATGCTGAGTGTGCAATTATGTGCAAGTGCATGTGCATCCTCTGTACATACAATCACAAGTGTGTGCACACACACACACTCGCCTTGTATATGCGCTCACAAGTATCCAAACATGCTTGATTGTGTACCCACAGATGTACACATGTGCCCATATCCTCGGTGAGAGTGTACTCACATCTACACTGGTGTGCACGTGTGCTTTTTGTGCACAGGCAGGTGTATGCATACTTTTTGCATATACTCATAAACGTACAGTCTGTGAGAGTGTGTTCACCCACCACCCACGCATAGGTGTGTGGTGTCTGTGCATATACTAAGTGTGTGGATGTGTGCACACACTCTGCAGGAATGAACACACATATGTGCTGGTGTGCACAACTGCTTTATGGGGCGTGAGTGCAGGTGCACTCTGCCTCTTCCTCAGTGCCTCCACAGATGCCACCAACTGACTTCTAATTAAGTCTAAATGACCGCTAAGCCTTCCAGGGAACTCAGGACCCAAAGAGCAATGCGTCACAGAGACGTGAGTAGCTCCCAACTACCCATTCAACCAAAGTGACCCAACGCCAGCACTCAGCCCTTCAGATGAAGAGCTTTCCTACATGGACAACTGTCAGGTTAAATTCAGTGTTTGAACGTTTTGGACATTTTAAAGGTCACGACCTTAGCCATAGTCTCAAGCAGTCTAGGACAAGAGCGAATGCTGAACACAGACAAGCACATCTACGAGAAGAGAGTGTGGGCATCTGTACCTGTGGCTCCATTCAAGGCCTGGAAAATTTTGCATTTGTGGTCCAGCGTGATGTTCAAAGCTTCCTAAAAACAGGAAATAACACCGAAAATTACAACAGAAGCAGCCAGTAGCACAGTCGCATTGATGTAATGTATCTTTGCGGGGATTTACAGCTTAAAATATAGTGTACATGTACATGATTCTGTAAGTGCACACTGCAATGTAGGTGTACATTGCACTGTGGGTGTACATTTGTACTGTAGGGGTATACTGCACTGTAGGGGTACACTTGCCCTGTAGGGGTACACTTGCAGCATAGGTACAAGCACTGTGAAACACTCACGGGCCTTGCTTCCCATCTGACAATGTGCAGAACTCACAATTCAAGATGCATTGCGATTATAACCATAGTGCTCAGAAAATGCACAGAACACCACTTCAGATGATTTAAATACTTTTTTTTTCAAATTACATTTGCTTTTTTCTGTGAATTAACCCTTAAATCGGTGTCACACACTTTCCCTATAACGTAAGCCTCTGGCAGACTCAGTTGCAATGGCATCTGCATTTTCGGCACGACCTATAATATCAGAAAAATCATAAATCTCACTTATGTGTTATGTGCAGTCTCCTGGCATGTTGTCACAGAAATGGAAACGTACTTCCTGACCTTTACAGAAAGGTTCACTATGGAGAGCTCATGAATGTAAACGGCTTTGCTTTCCTTTCTTTTTTAACTACCCTGCACTTTATCTGTCTAGAATACGACTATGATGACTGGGGACTCAGGAGTCATTTGGCTACAGAGGACACAGCAGAAATCTGCTCTCCAGGTTACATATAGAGCTGCATAGTGAGGCACACTTAGATCCCACGGCACGTCTGTGTACTCTCTCTCCTCCTCCTCTTTCTCTCTGTGTCTGTCTCTCCCTTTTAGTATGTCAGGTGGGAACAGTGAATACATAGAAAATGTACCTATCTTATTTAGCCCGCTCCTACTTTCTGTTTGTGACAGCTACAACATTTTTATTAGGAGAGGCCTCTAGAATCTCAACCCATAATCTCTGGGATCTCATGATCAATTCATCCCATGATCTACATTCCAAAGCACTCTTTTCTTCTCCCCCTTTTCTGACCTGTGTGGGCATGTGTGTTGTAGTATGTGTGTGTGTGTTAGCCTGTGTGTGAGGACACATGTATGGTAGCCAGAAGTTTGCACTGTCTTTCTCCATTGCTCTCCACCTTAAATGTAGGCAGGGTCTCCCACTTGAATATGGAGCTCAACAATCCAGCTAGCCAGCTTGCTGCAGGACCTCTAGCCTCTGTTTCTCAGCACTGAGATCACAGGTAAGCCTGTGTGGCATTTATGTGACAACTCGGGATCCCAGCTTGGTCTTCAAGCTGACACAGCTAGTGTTTCACCCACTGGGCCTTCTACACAGCCCCTTTGCAAACATTCTCAGCCCTCCGGCTGAGTGTAAGATCCAGGGAGATCTACCTTCACAGGACCAGCTCCACTACACGGTATATACAGCACCAGCTACCGGACAATGGTGAGGCACCCTCAAACTCCATGGCACAAGTCTCACAGACGTGTGTCCATTCTAACATGATATATGTCATTTTTTCAAATCAAAAACTGTCTTTGGAATGGGCTTCTCCATACGCCATTTCAAAAGATCAAAGTATTACTAGGCACAGTGACATAGAACTGTAAATTATAGTATTCCAGAGACAGATACAGGAAGATAAGGAGTTGAAGGAGAGGGTACATGAATCCTGGTCATAAATAAATAAATAGATAGATAGATAGATAGATAGATAGATAGATAGATAGATAGATAGATAGATAGATAGATAGATAAATAGATAGATAGATTAAGTAAGTAAGTAAGTAAGTAAGTAAGTAAGTAAGTAAGTAAGTAAAAATAAAGTGTTATTGCTAGAACACGGTGTCTTAACAATAGATATCTGCTCCAAATTTGACATCATTGTCTGGTTTTGTCTTTGGTCCCTAGGCTCAGAAATTTTACTATCTTAACCTCATTCTAATATTTAAAGGCCTGGCAGTGAGGATACAGCAAGGAAGTATGCCCACTGGTAGAGGCTGGTCCCAAATTTTCTAGTTGTCTGATGTGTGTTTCCACATAATTTGGCAAGCAACAAGGTCTTGAACCTACTTTTTTTTCCCTCTCTGATGAACCCAATTTGGGCAAGCTGGACTCAGCTACTGAGAGATAATCTCATACCCAACACAGGGAGGGAGACCAAGGGAGACTACCCAATGCTTGCTCTAATGGCTTGTAGTGTTTCAGCTGTGATGTTAACAAAAATAATTTACAATTCACCTTCCTAAAAATCCTTTGTTTCTCATTACTGTATGAAGGGAAATATATATAAAAAAAATCAAAGTGACCAAAACAGCAAAAGAGAAGCCGCAAACGACTGCTCACCCTCTTCACTGGGTCGATGTAAATTTTGGTATAGAAGAGCTGATCATCATCATTATCCTGCAGATTCCACTGCTGGACCAAACGGCTGATGTATGGCGCATAGCCAATAAAACCTGCAACACAAACACAGCAGAGAGCTCAGGATGCGAAGACCGAAATGCAAGTCAATGTCAGTTCCATTGAACAGCTCACAACATTGAAAAGTCATGAGGTCTGACATATCTGTGTGTATGCTATAGCGGAGGGATGATACCAACCACAATACAAAGCAGGATGGCTTTTAAACACATGCATTCCTGAAGTTAACTTACTACAAGAACTAACTTTGGAAGGTTGCCAAGGAAAGCTAAGTGAGAAAGGAGCAGGGTAAGGTGGCATTCCCTTCAACCTTGTGAATCGACTTCTCCTTGGACCCAATGAAAAGGAAGCTCTGCTTCTGAATGAAGGAAATGTCTCCTGCTCTGCCAAGATTCCAGAGTAGGCAAAGAATGTGGGTTGTCACCGACTTACAAAAATCATGAAAAAAATTTCTATCTAGGGAATCGGGGGGTGGGGGGGGAATTTTTTCCATTACTTTGAACCACTCTTACTGTGCCTGCTAGACTGTTTTTCTGGCTAGGTTTTATATGTCATTGTCTGGGAAGAGGGTGTCTAAAATTGGAGTGTTTCCCCTTGGCCTTGGAGCCTACGCAAGGAATCTGCCAATGGCCTGCATCTATAAAGACAACAGACAGCAGGATTATTCTCTTAAGTTTCCCCCTGAGTTTCAGGCACGCAGCCAGCTGCTCTGCTTCACTGCAGATAATGCTCACCAACACACGCAGGCCATACCCGTAAAACAAAGACGTTTTTGTCCCTGTCCTCTCCAGGTCCTTCCACATTTCCCCCAACACTTCCACAGGCCCCTCGACCTCTGCCTCATGCTTGGCTGCAAGACCCAGCATCTGTCCCAACCCACTGCTGGTTGGAGCTTCCCAGAGTACGATCAAGTTAGGCCCCTGCCTGCCAGCATATGTGCCTCAGTGTTTTGCCTGCTTGTTTGTATGTGTGCCATGTGTGTGCAGGGGCTCACAGAAGCTAGAAGATGGTATTAGACCCCCTTTACTGAACTACAGATTCGTGAGCTATCTGACATGATGAAGGCACTATGAACTGGAGAAGCAGTGAACATTCCACCACAGAGCATCTCTCCAGCCCGACAATGCACTTTTAATAACTAGGAATAATCTTCTATGATAAAAAAGTTAGTAACATATAATTTTCCAATGACTTATGTTATTGTCTTATAAAAAACTGCTTCCTTACTCTTCTTCTAAGGACAAATAAGTGAGATTAAAATTAAATTCACTGAGGATTTATTTTTTTTTCTATTAATGTGTTTTAAAACTAAATGGCATATTCACTAAGTCATAACTAAGATCCTTTAAATCTGTCACAAACTGCCTCTGAGGCCGCTCTGTCTGCACACACGCTCCCTGCTCTCTCTCTAACAATCCTGACTACAGACAGAAGCTCTGCACTCTGTCCCCCAATACTTCTCCGTATCAGATTGCTGAAAACGGAGCTTTCTTGCTAGTATCTGTCATTTCCACAGCATCATGAGTCTCTGCAATTTCCCTCAGTGGCTTTTTACTGTCCAGAAAAATGTGTACCACAGGATGCCAGGTACATGCCAATTCCAGGAAAAAAATATTAATTAAATAGAAAATACAACCTAATCCAAAGCTACATTTCACATGGGATACATGTCGTCCATCCTACGTGGTTCTGCCTTCTGTCTATGTGTTTACATTAATCTCAGCTCAAGGGAAATGTGTTCTGTAGCCATAACATGTGTAAGGTCAAAATTTCTTTCATCTTTAAAGTATTGTGTGTGATCACAGTTATTTAATCTTTGGTGACTCATATAGAGAATGCATCAGTTCTGCATATTTAGACACCATCTAAAATTTTGGCTACAAATGTCAAAATAAGTAACTTATCACAAGAGACTTAAATAAACACACACTAACAAGTGACTGCTTTTTAACCATGTGATTACAAACTGCACACAAACTTTTTCAAAGTAAACTTACTAAGCTTAATATCCTGGACCCCAAATTCTCCCAACGAACTGTAATGAGAAGACTTGAATTCTCACTTGCAGTGCCTCAATACACAGATCAGACATGAAAGGACTCAGGAAGTGTTTCTTCAGCTCTAACTTGCACGTGGGCTTTCAGAATCTTTCCTAGCAAGACCAGGGCTGTGAGGTTGTGGAATTTCCTGTCTCTCACAGTGTCATTCATACCTCCAGAATTCAGGTAGCGCTTCCCAATGTGCACCATAGGATACTTGTCTGCCAGCCGCTTATCTGGCCACAGCAGCCCGTCAGCTGCAAAGACTATTTTGTGATTTGTCTTTTGGAACTTTTTCAGGAGTTCTTCAGGCCCACCAGCAAACACAACATCAAAACTGTTTAAAAACAAACAAACAAATAAAAACAAACAAGCCTTAAAATGCATGTTTCGGAGTCAAAGCACAAAAACTAAGAAATCACTATTAAAAAAAAAAAAAGAATTTAGACTCCACACAAGATTAAAACATGTTTAAAGAACACATCAGAGAACCTCCTCTCAACTCACATCATACAAATTACATTTGATTTTGGTTTTGCCCTATCTACACTGACAAATGAAATCTAAATATGAGATATTTTTCATTATAACAGATAATAACATCTCCAAAATAAAAACTGTAAGTCAGTGTGCAAATGTTACTATTTATATAAATTAATGGCATGGGCATAAACACTTTTAAGTTTCCATTCTAACAGTCAAATATTTCAAGGACATCCGTACCGGTTCATTATGACCTCTGATCAACTGGCTTTGACTAGTAAGTCTCACCCTGCTGTCAGTATTAACTTAATATTTGATGCACTTGGTAATATGGCACCTTAACCAGACAAGTTCATCTTTTTAATGCTCCGTGAATTTGAAACAAGGTAAAAATTAACAATATAATTTAAGGACTGCATTTTTACCCATTTTCCCCCTGGTCTTTACTTTTTAGGGCTAACTCACTAGATCACAACTTAACAGAAAATTAATTGTAAAAACCCTCTATCAGGAATGTAACCGCTCATGCCCCTCCACTCACCAATTTCGGAGAAAACAAGTAACAGGACAGAAGTCTACTGCAGAGGGCCGCTGAAAGACTCTACCTAGCAGTGTATCAAAGCAGATGCTGAGACTCATAACCAAACCTTCAGTAGAGTGCAGGGAATCGTATGATAAAAGGGGGAATTTGTATGACCTGGAGAGGACAAGAGCTCCACAAGAACCAAATATATCAGGGCACAGGGGTCCTCTATGAGACTGTTTCTCCAACCAAGGACCATGTGTGTATATAACCTAGAACCCCTGCTCGGATGTAGCCCATGGTAGCCCAGTATCCAAGTGGGTTTCCCTAGTAAGGGGAACAGGAACTATTTCTGACATGAACTCAATGACTGGCTTCTTTACCCCTCCCCCTCGCGCGAGGGAGGAGGAGCCTTGCTAGGCCACAGAGGAGGACATTGCAGCCAGTCCTGAAGATACCTGATAAGCTAGGATCAGATGGAAAGGGAGGAGGTCCTCCTCTATCAGTGGACTTGGAAAGGAACAGGGAGGAAATGAGGGAGGAAGGGTAGGATTGGGAGGGAATGAGGGAGGGGCTACGGCTGGGATACAAAGTAAATAACCTGTGATTAATATTTTAAAAAAATAAAAATTATTTTAAAAAGGAATGTATTCTCTATGCAGGAAGCTTTAGTTTATATTACAACCTCATTCTACCTGGAGTTGCTTTTACATCCATGCACCCGAAAGCTAGTATTTACAGGGTGCTAAGCTAATGCTTACGTTAGACAGTAAACATGAAGGGCAAAGCTCATGCTCTAGACTTCTGATGACACTGTAGAAGTACTCTGAGGACCTGTTCTGGAGGCACATGTCTGCTCCATCAGTGCTCTATAGCTGTACCTACTGAGGGATTGGATATGCACCTATAAGACTTAGTAATTTATAGTCCACTGTATTAAATAACTTTTAGCTGTAAGTTTATGTTCTCCATTAGGCCCTTGGCAGAGACAATACCTGCCCCTCTTCCACACTCGGGCCTTGCTCACGTGTAAGCTGAAAACATGACCACCCTGCTTAGAGAGTGTTCTGCTAAACAAATCTGATATTTACTAATTTATTTTGAGACAAGAGTCTTACTTCCTAACAGAGACTGCCATTAAACTTAAATCCTCCTAGCTCAGCACCTGAGGGCTGAATGTACTCACAATCAACTCAACAATCCCATCCCTCCCCAATATTTTTTAAATTGTATCTAAAAGTGGTATTGAAATCACTGAATTTCTTTTCTCTTGAAACTGTTCTAGAAAAGTTAATCAGTCACTTTTATCTCTATTATTTTGCACTTCAAAATTAAATTTCTGTTCCTGAATACCCAGATAGGGAGACTGACAGAGAAAGACTACATACACATAGGTACATAGCGGAATTTTTTTTCTTTCCAGAATCAACAGGCAAGACACTGTTAGCACTACTAAGAGCATAATCAAAAAGTCTAATGTAGTCTGCCTGTTGCAGCCTGACGGCTGCTGGCTGTCAGAGTATATACAACAGTCGTTTAACCTCGTTTCAAAGTACTGCATACAAAAGCAAATGCAATGGCTATTGGTTATTAACTGGCGCTGGGACTGCTTAGAAAGCAGGGCATAGGAAAAGTCAATGCACAATGTCTGTGTGTGTTTAAAAAAACTTTAAAGGTATACATATATGTTTTAAAAAGTTTTACATCTCAATAAAAGTATTCTGAAACCTCAAAATTAACGTTTTGGTGTTGTCTATTTAAAATTAAACAAACTAATCTGATTTACAAAACAAAATAAATACATTTTCTAGTATAACTGACTTCATCAGTTCTATTCCTAATACAGCTGTTTTATTCCAATGTAGTAGTTGTTAATTGTGCATGTGTTGTGTCAGTGTATATGTTAAAATGAGACCAAAGATGAGGCTAAACCCTCAAACTCTGGGTCAGGCATAGAGAGAGAGACTCAGAGGAAGCCAAGATGGTTTCTGAAAACAGTGAAAAATATAAGTAGCACTACATATGCAACCACTTAAAATGAGGGTGAAGGTGAGACTCCGGGTACTGCACTGGTCCAAGGTGAAGGAACCCTGGATCTGATTACAGATGCCTTTTGGAGGGGAATGCTTTTCATCTTTGAAACGCTAGTTAAGCACAAAGATAAAACTGTATTTCAGACTATTAATAAAGTCAACAGCTTATAAAATGAGGAGGTACAATATTTAATTCGATAATTTAGCATTTTATAAACATTACTTTTAAAAAATTCTTTTAAGTAGATAAGAAACTATTTTTCACACAATTCAAGTAAGAATATTACTTTGACTGAAAATGTAAAATATTTTCTTTTTGAGAAAGAGTCTCGTGTAGCCCAGAAAAAGGAGGATTGTGCTATGAAGTCCAGGCTGGCCCTAAACTTTCTGCCTTCACTTCTCAATGGCTGGCATTACAGGCAGGCGCCAACACACACAACTAAATAGGTAAGCCTGGTGAAATTTTTCCTATTTCATTCTAGCAGGTGTCATTTCTGTTTGAGTTCTGTTGGGGGGTGAGGGGGGGTAAGTCTTGTGTCTATTTAAAACTTCCCAAAGGGAAGAAAGTTTTTCTACTTAAAATTATTTGAGCCACAAAAATGTTTAAAAAAACGAATGCACAGAGGTCATAAAAATAATTCTCACAGGAACGCCGTCCATTTAAATACAAAGAATAAAATAAAACTTTCCACATTTAAGCATGGTAAATATTCCCAAGTTCTGCAAAACCCATAATGTTGAACCCAGACATGTCACAGTTCTATCTCCAACAGGTCATTGAGACTTTTATGGGTGTTTGTCCTTCTGTGTTACTTTTGTGGTACCTTCAATCACACAGTTACCAAGACTGAATAAAAATTCGTCATTCATCCTGGGCTCGTCCTTCTTCATGACAACTGCCATCAAAACCATTCTGCAGTGTCTTAATGATCCCATCCTATACCTACCATTCAGTTCCTCTCCCAGACAGCAACAACCTATACTGATTTACATACCCAACAGGCTACACTGGCACCTCCCCAGCAATCCACCAACCCCTGCCACACACACTCCTGGTCCAGGGAGTTTGAGACTCTCCTGAAGGGACCACACCCTAGAGTCAGTCAGTAGTTTGCAGCTGTGGCCTAAAATAAGAGTCACCAAATATTGACACTGGCTTGTGGAAGACAGCTTGGACTCTGACGGCCACATAGGCTCTGTCAAACAACCTAGTTCTGCCAGCCTAGTACAAAAGCAGTCACAAACAAGGCATGAACAAATGAAGGTCCTTGAATTACAGAACAGTGCTTGGTCATACAAGAGTCATTTGTGGATGCATTCACTATAGAATAAAATCTAAGTGGACCAGGCTTATACTAGTAACCTCCATTTACTATCCTGTTCAGAAGCTTAATTTGAAGCTTTTTCCAGTGGGGTCAAGTGTGTCTTCATAATGAACATCTACTTAGCATGGATTTTTCCAACTGGCCCCAAGCTATTTGCTTTCAAGGCTCATTTCCACTGTCAGCTCCTCTAGACACCAACATGGCAGAAAAATACCATTTCCTTCCACTTAACTCTCACTACCCTTTCCTTCCCCTTACCCACCCAAATGTCCATTGTACTTTATGCACCTAAGCAAAAAGCATCTCTTATTCCCAGTGGCATCGACTTGTGTCTTTAGCATCTGTATAGGCCTTAGCTAAGGAATTTGAAGATACTCAGGAAATGTCTATTGAACAAATGAGTGAATCAACCATTGAATTATACCATATCTAAACAAGAAGTAAAAGTTATTGGTAGCTGAGGGAAAAAGCCACGGAAGTATCCCCTAACCTTGTTATTCTTCCCCAATCCAATATGTTACTGATCATTATATGCATGGAACAAAACAAAAATTTTAATCATCTGAACCATAAAGTATAGGCTGAAATAAAGTCTAACAACTGAAACAGATGCAGCCCACATCTGAAACCTATGTACCTTAAGTCTCCCCTCAGATAAAATTTTGGTATTAACAGAGATAAACCCATAATGCAACAGTATGGTACCTTTAGCATCTGCAACATAAATTCACACACACACAGGCACACACACACAGGTGCACACACACAGGCACACACACACAGGCACACACACACACACAGCATTTTAGCTGGTTGAAAATACCTACCCAAGCAAATTTTCAGAATAAGCCATTACAAAAACTATCAAATAAATGTTAGCAATTTGGGATGGAGAAAAAGGAATTTGACGGGTTAACCTGGGCTCTACTTTAAAAGCAGAACATTACTTGATGAATATGCTCCCCAAGGAAGGTATACTTGTAGTGTGTGAAATTACGACTAGTGCTGAAGAGAGGACAAGTCAGTGCAGCTTTATCTATCTGGAAAGTCGCTGCCTCCTGACCCTTTTCAGAAGGGCCCAAGGAACCGCAGTATACAGAGGGCAGCCAGAGAGAGAACGGGACAAATCTCAAAGCTGCACGCTCCTCAGCGCAGCCTCCGGCCAGACCGGAATCTCCCCTTGTTTCTTAGTCTGTCCCTTACACTGTAAAATGATACAATGAATTAGATGAAAACTTCCATCCATTGGGGTCATCTCTGAACATAAGAACTTTCAAATAATCTGTACAAAGTAAGTATTCATTCACTTAGTAAAGGAATAAGAAATCTTTCGGATCACTTATATGTCAGTTACAACATATAAAACATTTAGGAGTCGGGTCTCTGTCCCAGCGAGGCCCTCAGCCCCCACATCCAGTATCTCATTTTGAACACAGTGATACTTAATGCTTCTAAACTAAAGCAGAACAAATTTCAAGTAGAAAATTTGGCTTGGGAATACACATGCAAGTGCAAGCTTGTGCATGCACGGGTGCCCTCTGCACATAGCAGTCATAGCTATCAAACATGAAGTTCTGCCCATTGCTAATGATGAGATCCTTTTTGTCTGTATACCTAGGCTGTCACTATATCCAGGGAAGGGTCATCACTCAATAAACCTGCTTTTCTCAATAAAACTACAGGATTGCTCTTACAACTTTGCTCTCAAGAAAATCGAGGTGGTCTACTGGCACATGGGTGATCCTGGCAGTACCTAAAGGCCCGAGCCCTTCCACTGACTAAAGGCTCATCCTGACTATACCTAGAGATGCTGGGCCTTCCTCAGACCCCGTCTTTTCTGCCAAGCTGAGTCTTAACTACAGTCTAAATGAATCAGACTGACTTGCCTCAGGCTATGGGTGTCTTATAATGCCCATCTTCTGTCAGTCAGAAACAACTGGGGCCCTCAGGCTTGTCAACGCTACAGAACTAAAACCCACATGAGCAGGGGAGACAGAAGGCTCAGAAGGAAAGCACAGAGAAAAGCAGGCTCCCCAAACTCATAGAAATCACTGTGAGCTTCTACATGGTTGCTTGTTCACAGACTTATCTGCCTTACAACCAAATCCAAATTTGCTTGTGTCAGGCTCATCTGTGCTCAGCATTTAATCGAGATATTACAGAATGTATATTATATATGGACATGGATATACTGAACAATGTAGAAATCTACACGGCACATATGCTTTACTATACCTGCCATATCACAATTTATCTTTCAAGAACGTACATACAAGAAAACAAAGTTTTTGTTTGGAAGACATCAAAAAATTCTAAGTATAGACATTGTAAGTATTGATGGAGCTGACACATCATTATTTCTATTTTTAGGTCAGAGCTTAGGCCATCCTCACATATACTTCTGTCTAAGAACCATCATCTTGTTTTTTCATCTGCAAATCATGTGTCTTCGCATTTGGAAATTGAAAACAAAATATTTAAGCTGACTTTACTGTAACAATGAGAAAATTTCAACAGAATTTAAAATGAAAGATCAGTGCCAACACTATAAAAATGAAAGAGAAAGACAGAAAGAAAAGTGTATGGTGCAATTTGGTGTTTTCAAAATACGTAAGAAGTTAAGGAAAGACGCTAAATATTTCAAACTGATTAGGAGAATAAGGCAGTATGCAAAATGGTATCTGTGGGCGAGGGGGATGGTTCAACGGTAGAATGCATGCTTTAGGTGTATATCCCTGTGGATTTCAGCCCAAGTTCAAAAGTAAGTAAATGCAAAGAAATGTATGCATCAAAAGGCCCTTTGTTCTTGACAACACAGGGTCTCATATGTCTACCATGTATTTGCAATTTTATCAGAAATTTTTGTTAGCAGTTAAACTGAGTTCATTTGGTTGTCTCCCTCAATTGCGTGCTCAAGGATGCTCCCTACTACTGTGCTTCTAGCTCAAGATAAAAATGAATTTCACAAAACTCTTAGACTACACCATGCTTTTTCATTAGTTATATAACTCATCACCTTTAATGTGTTACAAGATCGGCTCGAATTTTGACTTTTCATGCATAATACATTCATTTTACAAAGACAATTTTCTGTTAATAAAAAAATTCAGTGTAAAACAACCTCGCTTTCAAGTTGGGGCTCAGAAGCAGAGGCTGCTCACTGGAGAAGCCAGTTATAAGTGAGGAAAAAAAAATTACTTTTTACAATAATGACTCTGTCAGTAAAATAATTCAACATTTAAACTTCAGTTATAAATTTTAATCTTTAAAATTAATATAATGTAGATTGAAAGGCCCACAGAGTATTTCTCTTACCATTCGGTGAACAAGATAACCAGATTCTCCTGGCCGGCATACTGCCCCATGGCTTCTTTCATTAATCTCACCTTCTGGCCGCCTCCGATAGTGTTAATCCCATCACCGCCTCTCCACTCCTGCCCTTGACCAAGGACCTATCAACCAAATCAAGAATTCATCCTGAGGAAAATGACACTGGTGACAAGAGCATGAAAACCGTACATAGCAACCCATCGTTTGTTTATAATCAAAGCACAATGCTAGAATGAAAAGAAAATAAATGCATGGCCAAGTCCTAATTTTTTCAGTGCTATCCACCAACATGACACCATTCCAAATAACATTCCAAATAACATTTCAAAAGTTGATTCTAACCTCTAGACGTGGACTCAAAGCATTCCCCATATTACCTTATTCTTGTCTTTCAGACTTAAACAAAAATGGAGAGACCTTGTAGTTGGCCTGTTCAGTGTGGATAGAAACTCTAAAAGAAAGTCCCTATGCTCAGAGACTCCTAGATTGGGCTCTCAAGCAAGGACACACAGAAAGCATGAAGTAAAAAGAGACCCTTGTTTCTTTTGGCAAATCTTAAGTTTGTATCAGCCCAAAAAGTTTAATAAAAATGACCCAGTGCAAGAGACAGCTAAGCTAGTCTGGGCTAAACAGTCACTCAACTCTTCAGCATCTATCTCTGCCTCAACCACTCCACCCTGAACTGTAAGTGATAACTGATGCCCCTGGCTTTGAGGAAGCCCATCTTCCGATACACACTTAGGTCCGGCACAACCTCACATGTTTTACTACTGACAGAGATATCTGGAGTAAAAGACATTTAAACAGACTGAAGCTGGTGTGGAGCTGGATTCAAGCTGGGGCAAATCCACTGAATTATCACTGTTTCAGCTGAGAGTTCTTCCACAATCCTCTGAAGCCTCTAATACTGAGCCCATAGAGCTCAACTACATCTGAGACCTATCCCAGCAGAGCATAGGGAGGAGCCATCGTCTCATGGGCAAATGATGAAAGCAAAAGACTCCCGGATCCACTCTGTGACTCACTGACCTTAAGTGAACCTGAGAAATTTCCTTCCTAACTCCCTTCAAGTAATGAAGCTCTCACTGGTGTAAAGTACATACTTTAGAAACCTGGAACACCTAACTGGAGGACAAAGAGAGCGCCAAAATTTATAGTATTCAAATGGGACTGGACTCTAACATATGAGAGGTTATACCTATGTACTCTCGGACAAGATTTCCTTACAAACAAATGAATTTTGCTCATAAGCATGTTTATCTCACTTTGGTCACATAATTAATCAACAGCATGCCACGCAGAAATTTCCTATTAAATTCCTGCACATAAGAAGCTTTCTATTCTCTCTTCAAGTTGATCCCTACAAATTGGGCCCACTGAGTTCTAACCATATCGCACCCTAATTTCTTTGTACTTGTAAACCATTTCCCATCAATGCACGTTAACAGTATTTCTCATTTACTTCAAAATATTTCTCACTTATCCTCTTTGAAAATGTAACTGCTATCACTAGAGCTCTTTCTTTTTTATTTTTTTAATTTATTACAATTTATTCACTTTGTGAAGTGCAGCCCCCTTCCTCATCTCTTCCCAACCCCACCCTCCCTCCCTGTTCACCCTATGTTCCTCCAGTCCACTGATAGGGGAGGACCTCAAAGATTGAAGGATCTATCATACCTTCACAGTATAATTGAAATACTTGGCTGAATTCATAAATCGGTGGAATCCATCATTTTCTTTTGTTGCTACAGTTAGGACTAATAAGTTATCTGTAAAGAAATAAAGAAGAAAGTTTAGCAAAATATTAAATGCTATTATTCCATACCTCACTATGGTGATTAAAATTTTCATCATCCCACGAGAATGCTTTTGATTAGTTAAACAAAGAGCTACTGAAAGAAAGGCATTTAAAATGTGCCATTTTACTACCCAATGATTAATCCATGCACTAAGAAAATTTTTAATGGTAAAATAAAGTTCATTAGTAGCTCAGGAAAAGCAGGTCCTAAAACAGAGTATTTCACAAACAGGAGATGAGTTTTCACAAAATGTCTATTTTATCTGTAAGTGTTGAAACTTTTATAGATACCATTTCATCAGCTCCACAGTTAGATATAAACTATCCCAGATTTAAGGTATATTATCATGTGACATCCTCAGCAAGCTCTATCCACTCAGCATTGACACAAAAGAGGACCTAATTGCAAGATTAATTTTTATTCTCTAAAATAAACTGAACAAACTGAAAACAGACTGAAAAAAGGTCTTGCTTCCCTCCTAATTTATAAGGTCTTATACTAAATGTCTTAAAAGTCATCACATTTATATCACTTACTTATTGTGTAGTTTCTTAAACAGTAATTGGAACAAAAATTGGTGATGCCAACAACAACATCAGTAAATACGCAGCTTTTAGTTGCCTTTTACAATGTCTTTTACTCTAATATAGGTTCTCTTCTTAACAGAGGCAGGTGGACTAAGGATCTATTTACAAATACCGATAAAAGCACTACAGAAAGATGGATAATATTCATCAGACAAAGGGGCACTGGAAAATTCCTAAAAGTTCCGTTCTCTGCACAAGCACTGGGGCATTCCTGTTTCCAGAATTAGGAGCAGTCACGGCCTACAACAACTGAGCTACCACCTCAACACTGTAAACACCAAGCTATCCAACTTAATTCTCCGTGGCCTAATGACACAAGAAAACTAAAAGAGTCCTGCAGGACCCCTGAATCAAACACAGCCTTTACTCGGGGGATTAAACACAAAAACTAAGTAAATAAGTATGACTCAATCTCACTTTTAATATTTCAAAAATGGCTTCACTGATTAATGATTTGGCAAGTCACTATTCCTGGTGCATATTAAAACAGAGCCCCAGATCATAGGAGAACAAAGAGCATACTTTAAAAGGGATCCTCTTTTTTGTAATGATTTCAAAATATTTTTTCTACATAAATCAAAAACTGAACTACAAGTTCAGAGATTTGACTGGACAGAATGTTACATTTACCATTGCCAGCATAAATTAAAACAAGAAAATTATCCTCAACAGGACTCATAATTTGGCCAAGACCGTTAGGAAGATAAAAACATTAGTGAACTCAGTAACAAACTCACAAGTGACATTACCTATTGATCATGGCAAATAAAGACTCTTGTTGCTTCCAGACTGTTGCTAATAACCACTAAAATAGGTACATAGCTTCTTTAAAGGTAGGTGTATTTTGCTGTTACCCATAGTAAGCTGCCTTTTCACCTGCATTTCAGTATCACTATTAGGAGACATGAACCTTATTAATTAATATCAGGGAAACAAAGTGCCAATGGGAACTACCCAGAAACTTTCGACAACCAAGTTAGGAACTCAAGTTCAGGGCGGGAGAGATGACTCAGCAGTTAAGAGCAAACTGCTTTCAGACTCTTCATCTGTCTCCTAATGCTCCCCAGAAACTGTAACTACAAATTCATTAGAGCAGTTAAAATTTATGATCACATTATCTCCTATGAGACTATATCCAAAGAGTCATGATGTCCTCCACCATTAAGTCAACCAGGAAATTTTTCATTTAGTATACTGTCGACTAATGAACATTTTAAATTCATTTTCAGTTGACACATAAAAGCATAAAATTGTAAAGCCAGTTTGTTTTCAGTATTTAAGGTGGTCTCATCTAGCAAAGGCTCCAAGGGTCAAAAGCAAACTGTGGAATGTCATGTGTGCAGAAAAGGAACAACATGACAAAGGCTTCCTGCTGGTCCTCCATGGAAAGTTGGATCCCAGATACTATCTATAACATTTTCCAGAGAGACAACCCTATTCCAAAGAATTGCTCAGTCTGCCTAAGTTGCCCACTGTGGTTTGTGGTGAACACCTGATTTTCTGCCAGGTTTTGGAACAGTGGTAAGGAGCATGACTAATGTCAGCCATCCTCAGTGAAAACAGGGCACCCAGTCACCAGTCACTGTTACCAACATTTCATGCATCCTAGCTGGGAAACTGAACCCATCGCGTTTGATGTCACCAGGGAAGGCTAGGAGACCTCTGAGTAGCTCCCCAGTGATCCGCAACTTGCATTTGCTTTGTTGTTTTCTGCTGTTGTTTTGTTTGTTTAGAGACAGGATGTTCTCTGTGTATCCCTGGCTGTCCTGGACTCACTTTGGTGACCAGGCTGACCGCAAACTCACAGATCCGCCTACCTCTGCCTCCGAATGCTGGGACTACAGGCATGTGCCACAGGGCCCAGCTGCATTTGCTCTGTAACACCCTGATGCACTCAGAGATCTGAGGATAACTAGTGCTGAACCCTCAGTCCTCCTGGTGCATCGCTGACAGCTAGGTGCAGAAAGGACCCTGACACCTCAGCAAAGCTACCTGGTCAATTATGTGATATGATCGTTTTATCATTTCAAGACTCGGGATGCAGGCTAGGCATACAGAGAAGACTGCAAACAGATGCCAAAATCAGATTCATGCAGAAAGCAAACATGCCCCTGTCCTCCATTGATGTCATTTCCTATCAATTTAAATTATCACGGCAACAGAAGAGTAAACCCACTTCTTATAAAGGAAACAAAGAATGGCCTAAAAAGAAAACAAGGATTCTAGGACCCTGTAGCTAAGCGGTAACCAACTTAAGGTTAAAATTTGGGGTGCAAATTACATGAAAATAAGGTTTTCTGTGGTAGGGGTACTGGAGAGATAACTCAGTGGTTAAAGCAAAACTGCCTTCAGCTCCAGTTCCAAGTGATACGATGCCCCTTTCTGGCCCTAGGGAGCACTTGCACAATGACATACACCCGCATGAATGCATACATAGAAATAAACAATAAATCTTAAAAATACATTTTCCTAGGACTTACAGCACCATTTTGTTGCTAAGTACTGAGCCACACCAACGGTCTAACTGCACTGTAGGTTGCTAGGGAGTACATTTTATTTTGTGAAACTGTTGGAAGAAACCCAAGACAAAAGGGTGTAAAAAGCAATACCCATCATAATTTCAACAAGAACAATGGGTGTCAAGGGAACATTTTCTGTCTGCATTTTCACACTTGACTGCATGCTGGAAGACAAACAGTGTATCAAGAGATGTGGTAGTGGTAGGAATATGGGTTGACTCTTCCCCCAACTCCCTTTCCCAACACCCTGCCTGTAGATATACAAGTAGGATCATGCACAAAGCAGGATAAGCTAAGCACTAGAGCAGCGTATGCAACTGTGGGATGGGAAGGTGCATGTCACCAGCTCTTTGCAGGAAGGCTGTATGATCATCTGTCCTAGGGAGAAGGCTGTAGGTTCTAGGAAAATTCTTCTAGAGCCAAATGAGGCAAATTGACTAAACCTTCAAGAAGTGATAAACATCAATGAGGCCATTATGAGGGATCTTCTCAAATACTTCAAACTATAACACATTTTTAGACTTATTTCAATTAAAATTGAGCACACACTAGATTTAGAAATGTAAAAACATGTATTAGATTTACTCTTTCCCTTACATACCATTTTTGATTATATATATATATATATATATATATATATATATATAGCTATTGGTCTTATGTATTATTATAGTTAGCCACATGGTGATTGGAAGACAAGGTAACTTTCAGAGAGCTATGGAAGCCTAAAAACATTCTCAAAGCATGCAAGTAAATTATTTATATTGCAAATAAAAATCAAAATTAGTATATCTATAGTAAACTTTTATAGGTAAAGATTGAAATTACAAAACTTTATCCTGAGATATAATTTTTAATATATTTGTTGGCTATATATTTTATGTCTATGTATGTCATTTATTGACATATCTTGTATCAATAATAACAATCACTGACCACAGAAACAAAAATGAGAAAGGCTGGCCATAATACACTTACTAGTTTAAATAAGTTCATGCCCCTGTTACAACATAATCAAATGCTTAAGTAAAAGAATCATAAAACATGAGCCACACAACTTATTTAATTTGTATAAAAACATTTCATTCACAATTACTTTGTAAAAATACCTCACGAATATCCAATAACCCGTCATCATTGGTATAGGCCCACACCTTTGCTTCTCTTCAATTACTCGGACTTGAAAGTTAGAAGAGCCCAACCTCAATGTGATGAACAGCAGGAAGAAAAATGAAAGGGATCTACTGCCCCACATCCATAGTAATCCCTTCCCAGAAACATGGAAATAAAAATTATACAACAACTGGATGACAGACAAAAACTATACACAGGGATCCAAAAAAATTCCTTTTGGGGTTTATACTGTGAAAACAAAATTCAGACACCAGAGAATGATCATGCTAAAAGAGTATCAATCCAAGCAAGTAAAACCTGAGTTAAAATTTTAAACTGAAAAACAAAATAAACCAAAAAAATACAACTAAACAAAATCTGATGAAAGTTGAACACAAGATCAAAAACAGTCAATACATGCTGACACAAGCAAAGAAAACAGGCATCTTACACCAGGTAGGCAATATCTGTGAAACAGTCTTGAGCTATGTCAAGAAACATTGACGGTGTGAAGTTTGACCAGGGTGGCAAAAGATCTGGAAGTCATGCCATATAAATATAGTTGAGGGAACAAGAAGTAAATTTTTTTTCTACTCTAGTCAAAAACGAGGGGGAGGATCAATGGAATCAATCATCTTTTGTTTTACAGTAATTCATTTCATTTAAGAGGAAAAGAAAAAAAAAGGATTTTTCTGTATAACTTTAGAAAGCTGGATGTGATGGAAGAGGAGTAATTAACTGAAGAAGATACATCAATATCAAGAACAGTAAGAAGTATTCAAAATAAATGAGCTATATGGGAAAACTACTGTGCCTCCTATCCCTTAGATAAGACAAACAGAGCAATTTTCCAGAATTTATGGCAGCATATTTGATATCTCCACAAATCACAAAATGTAAGCACGAGCTATAATTCTAATGTCAAAGGAACAAAGAGCTGCCAACCACCCACCCCAAAGAAGAGTGGGCATTAGTGAATCCCAAGGCTTCAGAGAAGCCAACAATCTCAAAAATAGAAAGATGCATGAGAAGGAGGAGAACTCTCTTTGAGCAGAGTGGAGTAACGCATCTGCTGGCCAAATGTTTCATTCATCACAGACTGGGAACTGCCTCCCCAAAATCTGGAAGCAGATCATGGAACTTGTTGAAACACATTTGACATGTTACAACTATTTCATATTTTATTCATGCACCAAATACATTCCACATGCTCATATGCAAAGGGCACCATATAGGGACCAGGACAAAAAAAAATTACAGATAACATCCATTCCCACCAGGTCACACATTTGTAAAAACTGACTTGCAGCAGACGCAGAGGTCAATTTCAGCAGTGCTGGGCTTCAGAGACAGTGCTCTGTGAGAATGTTCTAACTAAAAGAAGATCCAGAAACATGCACTGCTAAAATATGATAAAAGCAAAGTCCCAAACTTCACTTACTGTTGGTCCTCCTCCCAAGGGTCCAGCCTGTGGGTGAGGACAGGGGGTCCAACCGACAGGGTGAGAGGCGCCGGAGTCACTACACAGACACCCGGAGTGGGGTGAATGCAATCCAAGGGGAAGTGGATGCAGACTGATTTATTACTGGAAGAGGAGCACATTCCTCCACACCATCTCCAAGCCTGCCATTGGTTGTAGGTCTCTCAACAGGCTCCTCAACGTCAGGCCATGCACCCTCCGCCCTACTACCACCCTACTACCTTGGCAGTCAGAGGAAGTCGACCCACGCCGTGAGCCCCAATGGTTTCTTGCTGGGAATGCTACAACTTATCATCTTCAGTTACAATAAAATAGCTGTTTCTCTATCCTGTCTTTCTATGAGAATACTACAGAATTACTTTTAAAGGGTTGCAGTATCAGGCCTGGAATGTTGTTTCTGGGGTCTTAGACTGCTTATTTAGCATGCTCAAGCCTGGCTTCAATTCAATAACAAACATAGCAAATAAAAACAGGTGATGCTGTCCACCCTTTCTACCTTTTGTGTATAGGTAAGTCCATTAAATTAGGCAGCAGCTCAGCCTCACTCCATCTTTAAGGTTTTAAAATACAGCATCAATTTCTGGAAGTCAGAATCTTTATAAGACCTTTCTGCTGCTTCAATTCAAATTATTCAGAAGAAGTTGTCATGTAAGAGATTACTAAAAGAATGAACTAGTGTGTTAGATGATAATTTGTGGCTATAAAGGTAACCCCCAAATGACTCATAATGCCACCTTTAACATCCATTCCCACCAGGTCACACATTTGTAAAAACTGACTTGCAGCAGACGCCTCTGTGGAATTACTACAGTCATCTCAAAAATAATCTGTATCCTATACAACTAACTCTGACACTCTAATCTTGCTGAAAAAGTTACCAGATTTTGAAGTGTTTCAGAAAGTAGTCTGCTTCACTGTTCCAAGACAAAGATTTTAAAAATACATAACAGGGCTAGAGGATTCGTTCAGTGGATAAGAGTGGCTGCTCTTCCAGAGGACCCAGGTTTGATTCCCAGCATCCGCACAGTGGGGCTCATAGCCTGTAACTCCAGTTCCAGCAGATCTGACACTCTCTTCTGGCCTCTGTGGATACAAAACTCATAAATGGTGCACAGACACATCCAGGCAAAACACTGACATACATAATTTTTTTAAACTTCGTTCCTTCTTTATAGCTTAGCTTTTGGATTATATGATGAAATTAAAGTATCTTTTCAGACATCTGAGTAGTTCCCACTGAAGATATTAAGGAAACTGGTTCTGCTGCCTGCTTCTGTAGAAATCCCAATGCCAGAAAAGTGGGTGTTCCATATTCTTGTACATGAGCACAATCTACATTCTAATCCATATTTTCCTTTTATAGGTTTTGCATATATTTGAGCTGTTTTCAAATAAAACATGACAGCATTATTTGGTTTACATAAGCTATAACTTATTTGACCATTATGCTGAGGACTTAGTTAAGCTTTTCCTAAAACACTGCTATCCTTAAAAACATTTAAGAAGATTCAGTTGATCGTGGTGTACATAAGCTTTTACACATACCCTGTATCTGTACAGTAAGTTCTAAGTTCAATTCTATTATTATTTGAATGTGCAATGTCCCCCAAAAGGCACATAGCAGCTGGTCTCCACCTTTTGGCATGGATTTGGGGACTGTAAGAGGTTAGGTCAGCCTAGAAAAAAGCCAAACCATAGAAGTGATCTTTTGAAAGTAATGGCTTGGCTCTGCTTCTGGGGCATTCTCAGCCAGCCTTTTGTGAAGAGCCAAGGTGTCACTCTCCACCACAGCTGGGGTCACTCCTTCTGCTCTCCCTTCTGTGCAGTGACAAACCGAGGTCCTCTGAAAGCATAGCTGGCATAACTCAACCCTCCCTCAAGTTGCATGTCAGGAATATTATCCCAGCAACAAGAAAATTAATGAGTTCAGAAAACAGGCTAGAGAACCAGGGTTCTCAGAGTGTAATAAACCTGACCATGTAGCTCACAGCCGTTAGGAACTGTTCTGTGGAAGACCTTCCAGGAGAGACACAGAAACTCTAGAATTTTGTGATCAGGGATTCTGATAGAAGCATGGGCAGCAAAAACCATGCTCATGAGGTTTCAGGCAACAACAAAGAGTACTAGAAATTGGGATGGAAGCCAGCCACTCTAAGTTCTGCCTGTGTCCTGGACAACTGAATGAGGCTGAACTCTAAAGCAAAGAACTTATTTACTTGGCAGGATAGTTTCTTGACTCAGTCTGTGGCATGATTGTTACTGGCTGCTTTTGGTCAGGTTTATGATGAGAGTGCAAAACAAAAGAAGCAAAAATATGCAGCTTGGAAAGGATTCCATGAAGGAATGGTATGTTTTAGGAAAGGCCCATCTCAACTTACAGCAGCCAGAAAAGCAACAGTGGAGTTCAGGTAATATAATTTATCCTAGATATAAAGAGAGGGAAATCAAAGACTTCAGTACTATACAGTAAAGACACACATAGTAAATGTCTGCTTGTAAGAAGTAGGTTAAATCGAAGTATTTTACTTTAATCCATTATTCAGGAATCAAAGAGATACAAAGATGCATAGCATACATGGGTTGTCTCCAAGCAAAACACTTAATTTGATGCACAGCGCCCAGAGACACTTGGTTGACCTTAGTGATATACATGTAACTTGTCCCTAAAACGCAATCATCACACTTGAGACCAGTTAGCCTTTACCTGAAGAACACACCACCCTTACTATCTTCTGCAAAGCTGGTCCTTTTCTTATTCTCTCTCCCGCTAGTCACCGGTCCTTTTGTCACATTCCAGTCCTGAAGCTAGATCTAAGGTACTCACCCATTCCAGAAAGCCATGTAGGCCACATTTAGCCTTAGCATGGCCTACCAGTCTCAAAATCCCCCCACTGTGAATCCCACAGGAAGCGAGGCAGCTAACCATGTATTACCCAAAATGTGTTCAAAAGAAGAGAGTCCAAACCACAGGTGTAAACACTGACATTTTCATCTCATTGACTGTTCTCTGTCCTACAGGACATCTCCCAGTTAATGATACATTCAGTGAAACGATCATGTTATTCATTCTTGGAACACTAAAGCACTGAGCCCCCATTTCCATTTTTGTTTTTCCATCCCTAAGGATAATTCGGTACTAGTAGTAATAATTTACCAACTGGTTCCCTAATCTCAGGTATCACCAGTCTGTTCCATTCATACGATGTCCTTGTCAACTGGTTCGCAGGTTTTAACATGTCTTAGAACTACCCAAGGCCTCATTAAACATAGATGCTGGATCACAATACTCCTCACTTAATGTGTAAAAGGAACTGCTGAGGAACGAATTTCTGTGTACCAGGAGATACTGATTAATAAAGCTGAATGAAGATTACATTATAAACTACTCTCCCAGGTATGCCAGCAAGTATCCACAATGAGATGCTACAAGACATCAGAGGAGAAACAAGAGCAATCTGGACAGAAGAAATAAACTGTTAAGTGGTTCTTGAAGAAAGAATAAGGTTTAGACAATAAGAAACAGAGGCAACAGAATCCCATCCTCTGCCTTGAAAGAGAAAAGAAATGGTTAAATGCATTCAGTGAGAGGCCAAGATGAAAAAGACCATGCAGAGCTCTGAGAAGTGCCAGACCCTGTCCAGGGAAGAGGCTGTCTTACAAGGTTTGCAAGTGAGAAATAAACATTCTATAGATGCCAGGATTCCATCAGCCTCCTCAGTATGTGTTGTGCTCTACCATGTGCCAGGCAGTGTCCTAAAGGCTCAGTATTCCAGACCAAGTAAAAGGGAAAAACAAATCAATCTTTGCTGCCAGTGCGACAAACTCAAGGCACAATGCTTTGGCTAACTTTCTGCTCTGAGGGACATGGAAAGGAAACACAGGGAGTCATGGCGGATGCAATTCTCAGTCGCTCACATGCCACACTATGAGGAAGGCCTGATGCTGAGGCAGTAAGCCATGCAGATAACTCGGAGGACGTTTTCTAGGAAGAAGAAACAATAAATACACAGTAGGTCATGGTGTCTGGTGTATACACGGACAGAAGACATCAAGCAAGAGAAGATGTGACACATGCAAAACTCAGAACTGCAGAGGCCTCACAGGTCACTGCAGATCTTCATGTTGTTTTAATCTTGACATCTGAAGCTGTCAGAATTTGAGGGAAGGGATTAGTATCTATTGCTGGGTGCCATGGCACACGTCTGTGATCCCAGCACTCAGGGAGGCAGAGGCAGACAGATCTCTGTGGGTTTGAGGTCAGCCTGGTCTACAATGAGAGCCCAGGATAGCCAACGCTACACAGAGAAGCCCTGTATCCAAAAAGTAATAGGATCCCAGATCTGAAGCCAGACAATCTGGCTCTGGAGACCATTCTCCCCTTGCTTTGCAAGGGGGCTCTCTCGTCACATGATTAAAGTTTATCAGGATGTCATGGCTTCACTGAAAGAAGCAAGGATAAATTCAGGAACATGGCTAGAAGAGGGTTTTTAACAACACACTAGACAAGAGATCATGACTGGAACTAAGGAGTAGCAATGAAGGATGGGAAAAACAACCAATTTGGGTGTGTTTTGACAACTCAGCAAGTTAACTGATATACTATAATGAGTTTGTGAGGAAGGGAGGGAGGAAGGAATTCCAAATTATTTAAGATGACTTATCCAGAACACAAGTGTGGTACATCAGTAAAATGGCAAGAAAATGTTTAAATTAAAAGCATTTACAGGGACAATGCAGATCCTAGGAATTCTAAATGTTACATTCTCCCTTTGCAATGGCACGTTACCCTGGTAACTTTTCTTGTGTTGATATTTGTTTACTCCCAGGAGAACCTTAGACACAAACTCGCAGGAAAACTAAATGTACTACTGTGGGTTTTACTACACTGTGTGAACACCAGTGACTGAGCTTATCTCAACAACAAAAGCCTTTTTACACTTCACGTTAGTTTGGATTTCACCAGACACGAGCAGTCAGTGTGCAGAGACTTTTCCTCAATTTAAACTAAGCCACTGCTGTGCACCCCTGTGTAAGTTCACCATTTTAAGTCATTACTAAGACATTTTTTAACAAGGATTGAAATATATTCACTGAAACTTAACAGGGGAAGAATACCCTGTTGGCAGAGAACTGATGAGGACAGCCACAGTGAAACGTTCATCTACCTAGACCCCGCTTTCCCTGGTCCCTCCATTCCTTCTCTGTCTTCTGTGTAGTTGTATTCACTTAATTTCTTGCTACAATACATTGGAAATAAATGGCAGGCCACGTAGCTGCTCAAACACTAAGATCACCCCACAAGAATACAGCAAGGGATTACTCAGTCATAAAGATGACACACATTTAAAGCACATGTTCATGAAGTGGCTCAATCCGTGCAATCTAACTCCTGTAGAAATCCACGCAGGGCAGGGTGCCCCTGAGCACTGGCCAGGTTGTTCAGTGTCGGAGCAGTCAGCAGTTCACGAAAGACATTTGTGGAGCAGGAAATGGACACACCGCTCACTCTTGTTGGCGAGCATAGCCAGTATCCCAAGAGGCCAGCTTCTAACAGGAATCCTCAGAACTGTGAGCTCTCCAAATATCTTTACACTGCAGGGTTACCCTGCCCACCGCTGCAAAGCCTCATGCTATTACTCATCCATGTCTGACTCTACAGCCCAGAAGCAGAGTTAGCTCTGGTTGATTCCACAGAATTGGTGACCTCTCCCAGTTTGCCTTGCATGCTCTTAATTCCAAGATTTCTCAGAGAGGAAAAACAGTAATATCATTTAGAGCTAAATAGGATCAACAATCCCAATTAAACTATTCTGTGTGTGTGTGTGTGTGTGTGTGTGTTTCTTTCAAAGGATAGACAATGTGCAATATGGCTTAAAGTAAAATAAAGTTTCTCAAATTCTTAAATTACTCTCCATATTTTGTTACAACACATTCCCAATACTGAAGAGAACCCACTGTACATCATACTATAATTACAAAAGGGACATGAAAACTATACCATCTCTGTGACTGTTCATTGCCACATGAGAAGAGCCCAGGCAGATTATTCTTCACACACTTTTCGGCTTTCATTTAAGTTTTTTTGGTTTGCTTTTGGTTCTGAACTTGGGACTCTGCATACAGGAGGGCAGTGTTCTAGCACTGAGCTACATTCCGGCTCTGGTGCTGTACCTCAGTATCTGAAGGGTCAGGGAACCTGATGCCACCAGCCAGCATCCCTTCAGTATCTATCCCTGTATGGTTTTAAAGTGTCTGTGATACTGAGATGTGGAAAGCTCATTTGCTCATGCTGTACACAGTCTTTAATTACAAGTAATACAAATAATGGCTGGATTTTAAGTGATGACCAGACAACAGAGTGAATTCTGTTAAAATAGCTGTATTCCATGCTTTCACCAAACTAAACTGATTACCACCATGGATGAGACTGTAACGTGTACACCGTGCATATACCTCCTCTGATACAATCTCTAAGAATGAATTTAAGCACAGGGATGTTATACTTTCTATTGAAAGAAAAGTCAGACTGACCCGACATACTTCCAGACTGCAGCAGTGGAAAGTATCTCAAGCGTCCATGGTATCTAGTGAAAGGTAACCACGTTCTGAAAACTATTCAAACGGCATGGCAAGAATTTCAAACTCCTTCTGGAGAAACACAGACAAACACCCTATCTAGAGATCCAATTACCGTAAAAAAAAAAAAAAAAGGAAAAAAAAGAAAAGAAAAGTGAACACTCTGCCCATTTAAAACTCTACAGCAGCTTTATCTTCCTGTGGGATGTGACTCTGAAGCCTTGTGCAGTTCCAACACCTAAAAAACATTTTAAACACAGATGCTTAGAACAGACCCTAGGTTAACTAATACTTTAAAATCTCAAGGCTACACTTATTTTCTTTTTCCTTTACAGTTAGAAGAAAACCTTGTGCATAGCAAAAGAGTATCAGAGCATGAGGACAATTGGAAATTTTATGGGAAAGGAGCTTTCCTTCTTGGAGCAAGTCTGCCTCCTAAACCACAGACTTAAATTAACCCCAGGCTCCACTCTGCCATAGGGTCCTACAAACTATCATCACTTGTTTCATTTTCACTTTTCAACAGTTATCACTGTCCGCACTGAAACAGGTGCCAATTCCTCCAAAAAGGCAATAGAAAGCCAAATACTAAAATTTAGAAGAACATAAACTAACAGTTGACAGAGGCGGAAATACCCTTTGCAGATTTACTTTGAAAAGTGGTTCCTGACTCTGCCTGGCTTAGAGAACAGTGAAGACAACACAGTAAATAAAATACCTACAAAATTAAGGTTCCGTGCTAACTGTGATAAATGAGCAAAGAATACTTTAAACTACAGTGAGATGAGAGACTTTAATAGAGAAAGTTGTATCAAACCAGAAGGTTAGAAAAACAGTTCTGAGGAACTTATACTAAGAGTGAGACAGGAAGAAAGAAAAGGAGTTTGTCAGGTGAAGAAATGTATGTTCAGGAAAATGGTCTTAAATGTAAACCAGCCATAAATGATGTTCCAAGACCAGACTTCCTTTGTCATTCCTGTTCCTGGATTGCTAAGGACTGATAGCTTCCTTTGCTGTATCATTGATCAAATGCTAATGTCAGAAAAGTAGTTGCAAACTTTTAAGAACTCTGTATGTGTGTGTGTGAGAGAGAGAGAGACTGTGTGTGTGCATGTGCACACATTGGCTTGTTGAATGCATGTGTGTAGGCTAAAAATCAACAGTATAAAAGTCTTTATAGTTTTCCTTTTTATTTTTTGAGACAGGGTCTCTCGATGAACCTGTAGCTGGCTATTTCAGTTAGGCTGGCGAGCAGGCCAGCAAAGCCATGGGATCCACCTGGCTCTGCTTGCCAGAGGTGGCATTACAGATGTGTAACACATCTGGTTTTTATGTGGATGCTGGATATCTGAACTTAGATCTTCCTGTTTGAGTATCTCCACAGCCACAATATTTAATTTTTTTCTATTTTACAAGTATGTATTTTGCCTGCATATATGTAAGTGCACACCACATGCTTTCCTGGTATTCAAGAAAGAGGTCTACCCTGATAAGCTATGGTCAGAGGGAAGGGAAGGAGACAGCCTCTATCAGTGGACTGGGAGAGAGGCAAGGGAGGAGAACAGGAGAGTGGGATTGGGAGAGGATGAGGTAGGGTGCTACAGCTGGGATACACAGTGAATAAATTGCAATTAATAAAAAAAATTTTAAATTGGGACTAGGAAACCCACTTGGAAACTGAGCAGCCAATGGCCTTTGAACAGGGGGTCTAGGGCCTCTCCATGCATGGTCCTATCAGAGGACTAGGGAAAGGGCATAGTGGGAGAAGAGAGAATGAGGGTGGTACTGGGAGGAGACTAGGAAGGGGGCTCCAGCGGGGATACAAAGTGAATAAATTATAATAAATAAATATATAAATAAAATTTAAAAATAAAATGAAATGAATAAAAAAAATTAAAAAAAAGAAAGAGGTTTACTCCTGTCAGAATTGAAGTCACAGATGGCTTGTGGTCCACCATGTGGATGCCAGAAGTCAAACCAAGGTCCTCTATTAATTACTATTCTCCTAACTGCTGAGCTATCTCTCCAGTCCCTCAGAAAGATTCTTAATTAAAAGTGATCAAGACAATGTTTAAACCTTTGAAAGTTGCTTTTAAATATACCGTAATGGAACCATGACTGTTATTATTTAATTTATCATTTATTATTTAATTCACATCATTAAAAAATCTTTTGAAGATTTGCTTATATTTTTAGTTGGGGGTGGGGTATGTACATGTGAGTGCAGAAACCCACAGAACCAGAGCATCAGCTGTCCCTGGAGTTGCAATTACAGGCAGTTGTGTTTGGTCTGTTGTGGAACTGAACTCAGGACCTCTGTAAGAGCAACACATACTCCTAACTCCTGAGCCATGTCTCTAGCCACGAACTGACTCTTAACACTGATTTCTTCCACGGAGAAAATTACTTTCTGGATCATTAGGAATAATGTGATGGCCACTATCAGCTGCCAACTTGATGGGATCTGAATTACCTCAGAGATTGATTAGTTTAACTGAGGTGGAAAATTATTAGGTAAACTGTAGACAGCACCATTCCCTAGACTGGGATCCTTCCTGGACTATACAAGAAGGAGGAAGTGAGCTGAGGTCAAGAATTTATCATGCCTTCCTTCCTGACTGGGAACACACAGTGTGACCAGGACCCTCAGGCTATTGCCAGTGACATCCCCAGCAAAGGAACTGTAACTGGAGTAAACCTTTTCTCCCTAAGGGATTTCTATTAGTGTTTTATTACAGCCACTGAGGAGGGAGGGATGTGAAGAAATACAGTTGTTCCCTTTTTCGCTAACTAGAAAATTACGTAATGCAATCAATTCCCTCGATATTAGCAAACCCGCCCGCTGCCAAATTCACCGCCCAAATCCACCAATCCATTCTCCACTGATGCCTCTCAATGTTATTTTCTATCTTCTTCTCTCTTCCTTTTCAGACCCTTTTTCCAGTTATTTCTCCCTTCACCCATTACTGAAAGCGAAAGCTAACACGGATCAACATCACCAAGTCTAAACCCCCATTTTGAATCAGCGTGCATACGCTGAGTATTTAACTAGTAAAGATCACTAGGCCCTCCAAGAACTTAGGAACAGAGGGTACTGAGGAAAGCTCTTTGAGGAAACATAAACAGCCCAGGACTTCCCCCGAAACAAACCAAAACAGTGCAGACAGAGCAGCGCCTGTCTTTAAACAAATTTTAATTTGTAACAGACAACAAAAGATAAAAAGGTAAACTCAAAATAAAGCTTCTAATTACTGTGCTGCAGTAGGGGATGAGGGAGGCGCTCAGTCAGCCAGTCAGCACTTGCTAACCTTATCACTTTGGAACCGCCCTCTGCTGACTCAGGGGAACCCCAACCCGGGCAGCAATCTCAGAGCCCTGGAGCTAGACTCCTACCCTTTCCCTTGCTGTGACTGTAGGAGCCTCCAGGGAATCTAACTTCTCAGTACTATAACTAAAGTTCTGCAGAATGCCGTGTCCCAAACTCACGGGCTCACTGACAGCAGCAGCTGTTGCAGATCCTCCTGGAGTGTTTTACAGTCCAAGTCCTTCTGCAGAATCCCTGTTTCATCAGTGGGTTCATTTCAGCCCCAGCACAGCGCTCAATTAAGCCCTCAGATAACAGTTCAGGGGCAACAGACTACACACTTCAGTCAGTGATGGCTAAAAGTGAAATGGTCGCCAAAGCTTCTCAAAAGTTCTAGTTTGCCTCCATGTCAAAATACAATTTAGAGCATGCACAGCGTATTTTTACTCTTTGAAGGTTATAGAAAACTTAAGCATTTATCCTGCCTTTCATATGTAAAATATAGAAGTCTTATGTCCTATGTTCCTCTCCCATTTTCATGCACAATCTGCCTGCAAATTCCATCAGTGTTAATGTGGTCCAGCCTCTCTGCCACCTCCCCTATGTCTGACACAGCCACACCCTGCCTTGGTCGTGAAAACCCATATTCTAAAGTACCTTGCAGCAATCACATCACGTCGATCTGTTCCTTATACTGTCATCAGAAGAAGAGGCCTGCCAAGTCACACAAATCTTTCACCCAGAAAAATCTCAGCAGTTTTTCTCCTGTTTTCAGTAAAGCCCAGACTCTTTGCTACGGTGTCCCCTACCTGTCTGTGGGTAGGAGACACCACCACAGGCCCACTGGACTGCCTACTTCAAAGACACACCTGTTCCCTCATGGTCTGGTGCTTTGTATTAATTGTTAATTATTTTGCTCCCTGAGGTCAGCTTGCTTTCTTTTATGAGCAGACTATCACTGACCCCAAGTAATGTTATCCCAGGGATAACTTCAAAGTTATCCCTGATTGGCTAAATAAAAGTCCTATGCTTGGGCAGGGCAGAGGTGATAGTCTTCAGAGCTAAGAGGGCTTGGAGGAGAGAAGGATCATGGAAAGAGAAGAGACAGGAACTAAAGAAGAAGAAGGAAGTAGACTGCCACGGGTTAGCCGGGAGAAAACCACGTGGCCTAAAGGACTTTACTCTGAGGATTGGCTTGGTGTGAAGAGAAGTAGACCCACGTGGAAAGCATAAGCAACTATTGATGGTGAGGACTCGATGGGAAGTAGCCCAGATAGGAATGATTAAAACAGACGGTATGGGATGTGGGGCTGGGGGGTAACAAGGTAGCTTAGGGGGTTTATTCTGCCCAGCCCCAGAAATTAAGGCATAGTAAAAATATAACAGGTGTCTATGTCTTTTATTGACATTAATATTGCATTTAAGGTATGAGGTTAAAAATAACTGCCACAATAATTATAGGCTAGTAATAATAAACTGTATATCCTTATTTACTCAACACACACCCTGGGCTCGGGCAGTTCCAGGAAGTTGACAGTGGGATCACAGACAAATTTAATTTGCTCTTTTCAGTTACTGAAATCCATTTCATTGCAAGCAAGACTACAGGTTTTTTTTAAAATAATTTATTTGATTTTATTTTATGTGCATTAGTGTGAAGGTGTCAGATCCCTTGGGATTGGAGTTACAAACAGTTGTGAGCTGCCATGTGGGTGCTGGAAATTGAACCCAGGTCCTTTGGAAGAGAAGACAGTGCTCTTAACCACTAAGCCATCTCTCCAGCCACAAAACTACAGTTTTAAAGACATAATCAATCTTCACTGATTCTATTGGTGCTTTGACTTGTCTTAGTAGAACTGTGTCATTTCTTACTTGGGCATTTTAGAACACGCTACAGATGTGAAGCCTGCACTCAGGACACACATTATCAAAATAAACCCAGAGTCACTGAAGAGTTTTTGGATCAGTAGCTAAGAGTGCTTCCTGCTCTTCCAGAGAACCAGCAACCACACTGGGAATGCACTACCGTAACGACAGCCCCAACGGATCCCACTACCTCTTCCTTTCTCTGCTAGCAAGTGCCCTCAGATGTACATATCCACCTCACACGAAGAACATATAAATATATACAGAGTTAAAAACAAACATAAATCTTCAATAAAAAGAAAGCAAAGGGTTTAAATGCATCTTTTCAAACAGACACACACACACAACACACGCAGCCACATAGCTACAACGGCCATGGCAACAGACAGGAACATGATACAGATACACAGTGGAATACTACTCAGCCATAAAAGAGTTAAAGAATCATTTGCAACAACTCATTAAATGGGGATCGATCGTTACATTAACTGAAAAGAGATGACACCGAAATAGAAAACCCGTGATTTCACTCTTACTAACCGATCTAAACAAACTGATCTGTTAGACCTTAAGGATTTGAATCATGGTTACCCGAGACTGTAGGCAAGGATAAGGAAAGGCTGCCCAGCAACTACTTAGCAACACTGCAACAGCAGCAAGCAGGGCTGCTGCTGAACACCCTGACAAAGGGCTGTTTGCTTCAGTACTTTCAGTTTCTTGAGTACCTGAAGCCTGAGTAAGGCAAATCCCTCCTTCCTAAATTAAGGCAGAATTTTTCTGTTATCTCTGGACCCTTCTCAAATTCTTGAGCAAGCCCTGGTTTCTCCTCAGAAAAGTAACTCAAGCCACTATAAGTATTTGCTAAAAGCTCACAAAAAGCTCCGGAATAAAATGGACACGGTAAAAAAAAAAAAATATGTTAACAGCTGAAAATCAATACTGTATTAAGTGCAATTAGAGATAAGCAGTGTTGTACTCCCCGCCCCCGTTGCTAAATTACGATCCACGGTCATTAAGAAAAGAGAGAATGGGGGGACATGAATTCTCCATTACTCACTTCCATTTCAGAGCTTTATTTAATTTTTCCCCAGGACTTTCTCCATCAACTGCTCATCTCGAAACTTAACAATAAACTTGACCATCGAAGTTGGGTGCAGATTTCCCTGTTGCCTGCGCCTGGATCTCCACTGTCAAACAGACATCCACGGTGATTCTAAAGCCACAACTGTAATTACTGAAGAGGTTCACAAAGGTCGCATTCTGAGAAAGCGGCTGCCTCCGGTCGGACGTGCTGCGGCACACCAGCAGCTTCTGTCCCTCCACCTTCTAGCATTTCTTTCCATTAAAGGCCAGAAATACACAGAGCATCACCCATCAGCATTCCAGAGGAGGGCTCTCACTGCGGGCACCGAGGGAGGGGGCCGAAGTTAGCAAGAAAGACAAGGGCAGACAGGGGCAGAGACATGAGTTAATTCCGCATTCTAGAATCCAGGCACCAGCACCAATCTCAGGGGTGTAGAGTCACTGGGGACGGCTTCCAATGCCTCGGTAGCATTTAAGAAAAGCAGCACAATCCAGATTCATGAAGGGCACAGGTGGCCCTCCTGAAGTCCCAGTGAAACAGAAGCAGCAGCTTCAATCTGGTCAGCACCCTTGGGCTGCTCTAGAGAGTCCGTGTAAAGCTTGCTACTCCGGCCTTCCAGGAATAGTACACAGTTGTTCTAGTGTGCTTCTCCGTTGCTGTGAGAAACGCTGACCAATAATAGCAACTTGGGGAAGCAAGAGCCCATTTTAATCCATCTCCGAGCGAAGCGAGGGCAGGAATCTGGAGGCAAGAACTGGAGACCAAAGAGAAACCCTGCTTCCTCCAGCTTGCTCAGCAACCCTTTTCCTAGTGCCCAGTTCCGACGACTCTGGGACGGCACCACCCACAGTCTGTTGGTTCTGCTACACCAATTTAGCAATTAAGAAAATGCCCCCACGGTTGGATGGAAGGGGAGGAGGTCCTCCCCCTTGGTGGACTTGGAGGGGGCGGGGAGGAGATGAGGGAGGGTTGGGGAGGGGGGGGAGGGAATGAGGGAGAGGGCCACGCTTGGGATGCAAAGTACCTAACCTGTGATTGATAAGAAAGAAAGAAAGAAAGAAAGAAAGAAAGAAAGAAAGAAAGAAAGAAAGAAAGAAAGAAAGAAAGAAAGAAAGAAAGAAAGAAAGAAAGAAAGAAAGAAAGAAAGAAAGAAAGAAAGAAAGAAAGAAATTGAAAAATTAAAAAAAAAAGAAAATGCCCCCACATACGTCCCCAAGACAATCTGAAGTAGGCAATTCAGCAATGAAGGTTTCCTCTTCCCCAATGTGTCAAGCCGACAACACTAACCAAAGACAAAGCCTGTAAGGAGTTCTTTTTGTCCCTCTGCTCGAGATACACAATGCAGATTTTAAAATATAAAATCATAAATTGTAAGATGAAGTTTTCCCCAGTGGGACTCTGACTAGCGACAGCCCTCCTCCCACTTTTTTATGACATGAGTGTCCCACCCGCCCGAGTGGAGATGGCAGTCGAAAGGCTTCCAGAGGCTTGTGCTGCAGAGATTTCGTCACCAACAACAGGAGGTCCTGTGCCTGTCCTCCAACCCATTAAACATCTAGCTCAAATCTTGATTCATCTACGAGTAATGAAAAATACTTGCTACGTATCTAATAACTGATGTCATATCAGGCCAGGGCACTGCAGGAGGCCGGGGTGGCAGGGAGAGCTGCCCGGAACCCAGACTATTCATGAGACCCCACCACACTCCGCTTTCTACACTGGCGGATAAAGGACTCTACTGAGAAGATAGTAAAATCCTCCTTCTCTAAGAAGGCTTCCACTTCTAGCAAGAATTTTTTTTTTAGAGAATAGTGTGATAAAATGCCAACAACATTTGTTCCATGGTTGCACTAACAGAGGATGTAAAATTGCTAAGTAGGATTTTAAATGTCAAAGGCACTGGAAATACGACACAGAGCAGATATAGGTAAAAGTGGGCTCGGCTGACAACAGAGAATCCACTGAGTGAGGGAACTCAGATATATTCGGAATCATGAGAAGCTCTGGACTCAGGCAGTATAATCAGGAATGTGCTGAGATGATGAATCCTTCCCCAAACTCAGCAGACTGGCTGTCAGGACAGGCAATCATTCTTCCTTGGGAGCCATACCTTGGAGAATAGCCCCACCCACTCACCCACCCACCTATGTGGGGACTCCAGCAGCCCCTACTACTTGTAATTCAGCATTTACACACATTATCGAGTATCCTTTGAGAGAATGTCTCCTGCTTGGGACCCGTGGACTTGAGTGGGGCAAGAGTAGGCTGGTCAGAAGCATTTATGGATATCTCCTTCAGTGACCTCTGCCCCATACAGGAACGTAAGGTACCAAAGAGTGAAGGAACAGAACAGCAATGCACCCCTACCCAAGGGTCCCTTTGCAGCCCAGTATCCTGGTGGAAGACAACTATGTGGTATCTCTGTCAGTCTGCCTGCCTGTCTGTCTGCCCTTCCTTCTTCCCCTCCCTCCCCCCTCTCTGCCCACCAAGAGAAGAAAAACAAATTTCAGGTAGAGTTATCAGATTCTGAAAACCTAGCACTACTTGACATTTCTGAAATCCTGTAAGCAGGAGAATTTGACTCTGCCGCCTGGGACAAGGTGGACAAGGCTGTGAGCAGAGTTGAAGACAGAGATTAACAGTCTTACCAAACAAGCCTCCTAGAGACAGTATTTCTGAGAAATGCATAGCTTCAAATTATGTATTTAAAGCTCTTAGCTTCTGAGACACTTAATAATGTGTGCATATACTTCTACTGAAGATGAGAAAAGCAGAGATGACAAGCTAATGATGACTGAAACAACGGATCTGGGGACCTAGACTAATCAGAGGAGCCTGAAGGACTCAGGAGACAAGTGAATCATAGATTCATGATCATAGATTCCAAAGAAATCTGGGCTTAAAGAAAAAAAGGGAGGAAAAACCAAGGCATCAGAAGAATAAAGGAAGAAGTTTTGATGCTGAGTAAGTAATCTGCATCTGCACTGTTAAATTTATCATTTATTTCCTCCGAGTTCCTCTGAAAATATTGTCTTTACAACTTAGTTTATTAAAACCTGCTGGGATCTTGTATTTCTCCCATTATGTGAACATAAGAATAATATTTTTCGGTTCCACCTTAGAAAAATACTAACTGGAACTGTATTTCTTAAAATGGTACAAAAGTAATAGCACAAATTGGGCAATTTCAATTTGTAGTCGCGCTTCTTCGATAAAGGCATTCTCATACTTAATGTTCAAATAATTGCCTAAAGAGCAACATTACTGTTAGGGAACTCAAAGAGTTCAGAGAGGTTAAGAGGCTTGTGTGGAGGATAATCTGCTCATGTGTGACTCCTTAAGGCTCATCTCTTCATTCAAAGCTTTATCCACTTAACTGTTGCCCCACACTGTTTCCACATCATCTTTCTTTCACAAGCTGCTATAGATTCAAAAGCTTTATCCACTTAACTGTTGCCCCACACTACTTCCACATCATCTTTCTTTTACAGTTGCAATGTAAGCAGTTCGTACGCTCCTGGCTTTCAAACACATCATGGATCCCAGTATCAGAAGCAACCTCATGGGTGCTTTTAACTCTGTGCTTTATGGTACACCCTCTCTGGCTCTTCTCAGAAAGTAAGGGGAGCTGGAGCTGTCTCTGACTGAACTCAGCAGCTCTTTGATCACCTCCCCCTGAGGGGTATAGCCCTGCCAAGACACAGAGGAAGACAATGCAGCCAGCTCTGATGAGAGCTGATAGGCTAGGGTCAGATAGAAGGGGAGGAGGACCTCCTCTACTAGTGGAC
>CM053749.1:26931850-26971918 GCA_028658305.1 Pachyuromys duprasi
CAATGCAGCCAGCTCTGATGAGAGCTGATAGGCTAGGGTCAGATAGAAGGGGAGGAGGACCTCCTCTACTAGTGGACTAGGGGAGGGGTATGGGGAAGAAAAGGGAGGGTGGGTGGGACTGGAAGGATATGGAGGGAGTAGTACAGCTGGGATACAAAGTGAATAAATTGTAATAAATAATAAATATTTTTTAAAGAAATAAAAAATAAATTGTTAATCCTAAAAAAAAAAAAAGCAAGCACACCAGTCTGTATTCCTCCTGCACTTCTTAGAATTTCAAAATACAGTACTACCATCCTTAAACTCACTGTAATGTTAAACAGAATGAAGGTTAATACAGCCATTCAAGTCACTCACAGCATGGCCAGCTTACACCTCAGTCAAGAGACATGTGAATCGTCACCCTGTTCACTGTAGAACACCCATGTAGCGTTGATGGTATTTACATTTCTCCACCTCTCCTAATCATGGAAGCAGCCAACTGATTTACTGCAAGTAAGTGTTTGTATGAGAGAGAGAAAGAGAGAGATTGAGAGATTGAAAGATTGAGAGAGAGAGGGAAGAAAGGAGGGAAGGAGGAAAGCTACTGTGAGGGCCCACCCACAGGAGAACAGCTGGAAGACTCCATTCATTATGGTCAATATTAAATGCCATGGCTTAGCATAACCTAGATAAAGTCCTTCAGTGAAACTGGGCAGACCAAATGTCTACTTTGGACATAATTAAGGTTCCACTTATATAACCAAAATAGATTACAAAATCCTATCAAAGGATTCTGAATTCGATTTTTCTCAATTGTTGGCACCCAGTTTTCTCCACACTGGAAAGCGTTTTCTCTGTCTTTCCTCTTCTTTCTATTACCTCTTCACATGAGAATTTTTCAAAAGGTTTTTCTACAACTCAAATGTACTCTTCAATTAACTCACATGTGGGTGAATATGACTATTACATATATGAGGAATTTGTTTCATTTTCAGGGTCGGGGATTGCATATGACAGTGACGCGCTCTAACACTGAGATGTCACACAGGCCTCTAAGAATCCAGGCCTAGTAACAGAAAAAGAAATGCATTATCAGTGATGGTTCTTTCTTAGCTTGTGCATGTTGTGAAACATCTAACTTGACCCCTCACACATCAGCCAGGAGTATCTGATCCCACTCACATCATCATGAGCTACACAAAAGCCTTAGTCAGGTAACTGAGCCATTAACTGACCTATATAATGGGCTTAGCTATTGAAGACCTGTCACCCTACAGGGGAAAAATGCCTGAAGAACATAAAAACATCAAATGTGTAATACCGACTGAAAAAAAAAGTTATTTAACGGGCAGCTATGGAGATGGCTCAATAAAGTGCTGGCCCCAAAACTAGAGGGGCAGAATTTGGATACTCTGCACCAATACTAAAAACTGTGTAGCTATGGCCCACTGATAATACAAGGACTTGAAAGAAGACAGGAAAATCCCAGGGGCAAGCTAGCTGGCTAAAATGCAAGAGCACTTGGTTCATGTAGAGATCTCAATAAAGTACAGAAGGCTCGAGCATACTACCCAGCTTCAATCCCTGGCCTTCATGCACACACACATACATGTTCACATGTACCTACACAGGTATGAATGAGCATGTACACCTATACACAAAAGAGATTACCATTTTGATAAACCAGATGTTTCTTTAATATGCAACATATTGGGACAAATAACTGTTAGTGTTTATTTACTTACTCAACAAATCATGGTTAATTCACTCAAGGTGAATGCATTTGTGCAACTTTGTAGTATCATAACAAAAAATAATTTTGCTTTTTCAAAACAGACACTCTTTCCTTCCAATTGTCCTGCCTCAACTTCTTCCTTTAATTTACTTAAAAATCACTTTGGAGAGCTAGGGGTTTAGCTCAGTGGTAGAACATCTGCCTAACAAGAGCAGCACCCTTAGTTTGGTCCCCATCTGTGGGAGGGGAGGTGTGGTCCTTTCAGAAACAGTAGATAAAATAGACCAAAATGAAAGAAGAAAGAAAGAAAGAAAGAAAGAAAGAAAGAAAGAAAGAAAGAAAGAAAGAAAGAAAGAAAGAAAGAAAGAAAGAAAAGAAAGAGAGAAAGGGAAGAAGAGAATAAGCAATTCTCCGAGGATTAGCAGAAAGATTGCACCACTCACTAGATAACATTCAGTTGTGAAGGTGCAAACAGAAAGAACAAATACCACTGAGATAGCAACCTAGCAACACACCCCCCACTCCATCCTAAGGGCTTGAGGGCGATCTCTGTATCTAAGGGCTTGAGGGCGATGTCTGTATCTAACAGCATATGCAAGCATGTACGTACACACTCGCATGCACACACTCCTGCCCTTTCCTCCTATAAAGTGATTTCTTTTCAACTTATGGTTCTAACGCAAAAAAATGCCATTATATTTTAAAACTACAGATCTAACGATTTCAGTAACAAATGGAAGAGGGTCAATTTTTAAATAGCACATGCTATTTAGGTTGACTTTTAGCCATCCAAAGGGTTACCAGCACCTTCTTTGCTAAGTAAGAAGAAACAGAATAAAAAGTTCTTTAAAAAAAAAGTTTTATATTTAAATGTACTGGATTATCTGATTCCTCTGAGAAGACAGAAAATAGCTTCATATAAACACTAGACTGTTTTCCTCCCTCATATGTAACATTTGGAATATTTTAAAATGTAAATTTCACTCCAGTTATTGTTAGTATTATCTTACCTCTATATCAGAAGCTCGTTAAGAAAAAAAAGCCACATCAAATTTCAGTCAAATCCCATGTGGGAGGAAACACAAACTTCAAAATACAAGGCCACTGTGTATCTCTGTTCTTTTTGGCCTAATAAGTCAGTTTCCCAAGGCCTATTTCTGATTCTGGCAGTACTTGGGTTCTGTCACTCTTTGTACAGCTAGAATTCAAGAAATATCAAGTAGCAGCGAGGAAAAACTCATACCTGCCATTCATGTTTGCTGGCCTCTGAGGGCTCAGGATGCAGAAAGAAGGAATCTGAGATCCCTGCCTCCTCCTGCTGCCAGCTGTCTACACTCTTCGCTGTGCTTCATCCTGAAGGCTCTCTGAGTTCTTCAGCTTTACATCTGAATTATTTTCCTATCATAATTCCTACAATTTCCGTGTACAAAAGAACTGAGTCTATTGTGGGTTTGTTTGTGTTACTTTTCTCTTCCCTCTACACAAAGCAACAAAACAGACAAGGCATTCAAAAACTATTTCATCTCTGAAATACTGTCATACCCACGGTATTAAACAAACTGTTATCTACCAACAGAAAGTATTATTAGGAGAAAACATAACGTTTAAGCTGATTAAATCAGTATTTAGTAAACTACGGAATCACAAAAGCCATTGCAAATTACTACTCAAAACCAAGAATTATACCAATGCAAACAAGTTAGCTTAACAGCTCCACTGGACGATCACACATCCAAGAATATTTGGCCAGCACAAACTGGCCTTGAAGATTTTTTTTAAAGGACACAAAGCTCTGTTGGTAGGAAAAGGGATCATACTCCTGGAAAGCTGGAGGAGGCAGTGAATAAGATCCAAACATTGAAACTCTCAAATAATTAATAAAAATAAAATAGGAATTATATGGGCAAAAAAATCAATAAGTAGATAAAGACACAGAATCTTCCTGCTTTGAAGAAAATTGATTGCTAAATGGGTAGGCTTGTGCTAACACATCACGGAGAGGCTACAAATAGAACCATTCACCAGTCCCTTTCTACCTTGAATGTCAAGGACTCCTACCTTGGAAAACAGTTATCCTTGTAAAACACTGTGCTGGGAAAAGCAAGGAGATAAAGGATTAGCCAAACAAAAGTTGGGCCAGGAGCATGGGGTTCTAAGGCCGGCGAGTCAGAAAACACTGAGAACTCTGTCTGCTGCAGTGGGTCTGTTCATTTCTTTGCTTTGGTGATTTTCCAGATTTGGGTTTGGTTTTGTTTTGCCCTTGGTTACCTAGTAAAGTCACTGTTTAAAAAATTCCAACCTTGTCCACACTAAACTGAGAAGAAAAAGAGAACTGTCCTCTAGAAGCGGACGGCAGGAATTAGTGGAGCCTGGATGAGCAGGGCATTCTGGTCGCAGCCACAGTGCAGGCTGGCAGCCAGGAAATACGAGCATGGCTGGAGTGGGAGCCGGGACCTCTGAAGACAAGAAGCTTCAGAGCTGGCTTGGGCAGCACTGGAAAAACCCAACCAGCCAACCAGCCAGTCAGACCTGGGCACAAGAGCCTGCAGGACTTCCTGGGAGAGTGGGTTAGTGGGGTCATTAGGGTTTTGAAAGACGTAATATAAATTATCTATTTGCAGGATTTTTCAAAACAAAACAGCTACTGGTATTTACCATACTTATAGAACCAAGAAGGAAAGTTTTCAAATGCTTGAGAAATGGCTAGAAACTCAATCCAGAAAACCAAAAATAGGAGGCATGCATGGTGAAACAGGTCAGTAATCCCAACATTTACAAGACAGAGGGAGGAGGACCAGCAGTGTTAAGACCAGCCTGGGGTATTTAAGTAAGATGCGGCCTTTACAAAAGGAAAAGTAACTGGCTCCCCTCTGTGTAATAAGTATTGAGTAATTAGCACCCTAAAACCCCATATAAACTTTGGCTCCAAGCTAACTAAACCAAAGTCAGCTGCAGAAATGTGCTCTAGAGGGAAGGAAGGATTCTGGGAGTGTCTCCTGCCAACCAATGATGCTCCAGCATCAGAAACAACTGCTTGAATCCGTGCACTTCTCTCACTTATGGCTAAGCCTGCAGGAAAGTCAACCAACCATGCTGCATACTGTTCAGTTATAAGGAAGAAAGGCACCCAACAGATTGACACCAAGTAGGACCAGTTTTCAGGCAAAGAATTTACTGGAGAACAGGACAGAACAGTGGGGGAAAGGGGGATGTTTCAACTAGCCCAGAAAGAACAGTTAATTCTTTCACAGTTCCTGGTGAGACAATTAATTGGGAGAAGGAAGGTGCTGCTGTATCCAAGGAAACAGGCCCAAGATCATCTGACATCCCCCAATCAGAACTTAGGGAAATCCTTTTGTGTTTTCTGGCTAAGGGAAGTTAAAAACAAACGCCCCAGAGGCATTGACTGTAGCAATGGCCATAGTTGGATGTTATGAGTCCTGTTGTCACCTGCAGTCCTAGTTATCTGTAAATGCCAGGTGCTAAGGAGTGAGACTAGCTTTTATGAGACCAGTGGGATCTGTGGGGATCTAAGAAGCAGCATCTGCCTGTCAGCTTCCCCCCCCCCATCCCCCGGGAGTTCCAGAGTGGGGACAGTGGCCCAGAGTTCGGATAGGGCAGAGGTGGCCTGATGTGTGAAGAACTGCGAGCTAAGAGATACCTACTATCTCTTGTGTGTATCTGAGTGTCTGGGGCAGTGACAATGAGAACGTAAGAGCTGTCTGTGCTGACGTGGCCATCATGCCTGTAACGCCAGCCTTGGACAGGCTGAGGCAGGGAAATGCAAGTTTGAAGCCAGGCTAAGCAGGACAGTCAGACCCTCCTCTTCTCAAAACACAGAAACATGTATTTGAAAGCTCCTTTATTCCACAAAATATTGTCACCTCTCTGTGTGGAATATAACCATCATATTGAAACCAAATAAAAAGCCTCTTTCACACCGATTTCGGAAGAAACCTTAAGACTGGAAAGCAAATGGAGGAATTCCTTAGCAATATCTGACACTGCAACCCTAAGGGGGGAAAAAAACCAAAGATAAGTTCAGAGATGTAATTTTAACTTTGTCCTACTTAAGAAACTCACACCAGTTCAACAGAATTACCTCCTGACAAGCCCTCATTAGCCCCACATATTACCATACGTTCACTAAAAATCATTACAGAGACTGTCTATAGTGATAAGCATGTTGTGTAGGTTGCATTAAAATTTGAAATGTGGTGGTTTGTTGTTTCCATGTCTGGTGAAGACTCTACAATCAGTTGTCCTTCGGGAACAGAAATCCACAGGCAGAAGAGACTACCCCAAAGCATGGAATCTCCCTGTCTTGGCAATGGGGGGGGGGGGTCCCTGTCACTCAACAACCTGCACAGATGCTGGTATTATGATGAGACGTGGCAATCCAAAAAACAGGGAAAGAAACGATTTCAGTGTTGTCTGCACTTTAAATGAGGCTCAAAAGCAGCCCATGGCCTCCTTACATAGAGATACGGCCCTGGCTGGTGAACATTCAAACCTATATAAACTAGATGTCAAGCTACAGTTCTGGTAGTTCTACAAAAACAGTACATAGAACTAACAAATCAAGTCACCGTAAGTCCCTCTGCACATAATCACATCTCCTTTACGAAATCCAAGAAAATTTTCATGTCAATAGGAATGTGAATACAGCATTCTTATTACATTGAGAAAACTGTACCAACTCATGAGGTCAAACAAAAGAGAAGGTATAAATGTTCTGGCTTAAATAATTTTTTAAAATAAGGATACTCATGTTATAGAAACGCCACTAAGACTTAATTTTCCCCCTAACAACACATAAAACTAAAAGAAATCTACTCTTCTGGTAAAAATCACATACCTCACAATCTAAGTTTTTAAGTGAAATTATCCTGAGTGAAAAATATTGAGACTTACATGAAGCCACCATATTTTTTTTATTATAAGCTACATTTTTGACATACACAGTAACTTACCTGAAGTTACATTTTAAAACTACGAAGTGTTTCAAGTGTATCCTTGTGCCCCAGTCACTAGGGCAATAATCTAACAGTGCTCCTCTGAATGCCAGCCACTGCATTACAAACCAAGCTTTCAAGGCAGCTTCAGCGCAGTAACACTGCCCACATTCTCCGACTCCAAGTAGCTATTTGGGGGTAACTGCAATGGTAACACTGGGAGGGGGAAGGGGGTGAGTAAAATACACACACACTACAGTTCCAGTCACTTGAAAATGCACAACTCTCTCCATTCAGCCTGATTTACTGCTACAGTTATGGGACACTAAGACTTCCAAGTGACAAAAGTACTAATTATGTCATTCAAGGGCACTAAGCCAAAGTTCACCACCAAGTCCCTTGGGTAAGTTTCGAGAATATAAACCTAAAGAAAAATGCATCCTCTTCCCATCTGGCCAAAATACAGATATTTTGTTTTTAACGACGTAAACAGTACTTGCACCAAAGTATATATCTAGTTAGATTTCAAGCCTTATATTTCAAAAGTTGCAGAAATCACTGGCAACATCTAATGAAAACCAGGCCTCTGGCATGCCCACAGCCAGCTGCTACTGTCCCAAATGTGGCTCTTTCCAAGAGAGGAGCAATCTACATGTGTTACAGTTTCAGTCTGAATGTCATCTCCTTTGGCAAGGACCAGCACAGGACAAGATGGTAAACATTTTAAGACTATGTGGTCAATTCCATCTGTGTAGAACTACGCCACTCTGCTTGGGAGTACTAAAGCCACCGCAGACAATGTGCCAGCACACGAATATGATTGCAGCCACTACAGCTTCTAGTTCATAAAGTCTTCACATGCCATGATATAGCACTTTCCTCCTGACATTTTCCATCCATGCTAAATTGCGGTGTCTTTTTGCTTAAAGGTCACACAAAAACACATAGCTGGGTTTGACCTTGTGGATTTGGCCCGTAGTTTGCAGTCTATCCCTGGCTGAGGGGCAAATTGGCCTTCGGTCTTGCACATATACCGCTATGTAGATAACCTAAAAACGGCATGCTCTCCCTGACAAACACCTGTCTCTCTAAGTCAATGAAGACAGCTGCTATTTCTTTCCCACATACCCAAAAGTCAAACAACAATAATGAGGGCAGGAAGAAACAGAAACAGCCTGGAGAAAGGGTACAGGCTACTCTTGTTGCCCCCCAATGGCCTTGTGGGAAGTGAGCAACATCCTAAATCTCAATTCTGGCCCTACCACTGATTGTGGCACATAAGCACCTGAGAGAAACCCTGACTGGACCGTCTTTTATCAAGAGGAATCGGGGAAAACACGAGCCATGGAGAAGAGCTGCAAACAGCAGCTTGAACACAAGGTCCCATGGTTAAAGTGTCTTGGTAGTCTTGGTAGAAAGGGTCCCTGAGGGAGAAAGAACACTGAGCCAAGTCATCTGAAGGCCTACAAAGGGAGCAGCTACTAACCTCAATGGCTGCATGCTACTTTTCATAATACTTAAAGACCTTAAGTTTAACAAAATAAATAGTGAATCTTTTTGTGGTAAAAGGGCCAGGCATGCAAACTAAAGACTGGAAAAAGGAGTAGAATGCCACTTCAAATGTAAGTCATTAAATCATAAACACAAAGCAAACCAGGTTTGAGCTGCATAACCCAACCACATGAAGACATTATTTAAAGAAGAAGAAGAAGAAGAAGAAGAAGAAGAAGAAGAAGAAGAAGAAGAAGAAGAAGAAGAAGAGCAAAAACCAAAGACACCAAGGGAAGGCACTTCCTAGGTACTAGACTGACTGGGGGAAAGTGCAGGAAAAGACAAAGTACAGAAAAGGAGTTTGCCTCCTTCCCTCCCCACAGCCTTTCCAGAGACTTGTCTTCTCCCTCTCCACCCTGTAAATTGCTGGTTTGCATCAGCAGACAGGGACAAGCTTTTTCTTCCTCCCTTGAATGCGCCATAGCAAATTAAAGAGCTTATAAATGAACATCACCGAAAAATACTAGTCTTAACAGAAATGTCTGAAACCACGTCCTTCAATTTTTCTCCAACCCCCTCCCCCCAGTTCAGTTCATAAAACAGTCAAGGTGCCTCTGAAAGCACATACTAGTCTGGATCCAGATCCAGCATCTGGCCTGCAAAGACTGGGCAGGAACACACTCTCACACACCTCTCATCTAGAAGGTATGGGGTGCAGAAAGAAACATCAACATATGAACTTGACTGAAGAGCTCTGCCTGGGGAGAACTCCAAGAAAGATAATTCTGATAAATGCTTCAAGGATAAATGAGGACAAATGATGAGTTTAACCAAAATCTTGTCTACATCCTCTCTGAGCCCGGAATGCAGGGGCAGCCAACAGACTCTCAGGGCAGCACACAGCATACTGTAACTAGCAGGACATTCCCAACTGTTGAATGCACAGCACAAAGCCAGGAAACATATTCCAAAAGCACATTCCCAGCAACAATGGACAAGTACTAGAAAATGTCACATTGCTTTTAGGACATCTATTTATCTCAAGCCTGGACCGCTTGCCCCTCAAGAGACTGGGGTTTTGCTGTTTTAAAGATGTCTTTTGTTCTCACATTCAGTTCTGGGTGCCACCGGCATCTAGTTCGTGGAGGTAAAGGACAAAGCTAAATGTACAATGCATAAAACAGTCACCAAGAGCAAAGGGGTACGGCCCAAACTGTCACCAGAGCCAAGGAGAAATGCTGAGTGAATCCACTCCTTTCATGTGGGAGAAGAGGCACACTGAGTGTGCCTGAGAAGGTGTGAGGTCGATCTCAGCAGTCATGCCTCAGTACCAGCAGCGTTTTGTTTGACACAGGGTCTCTCATTAGGGTGCAACTTCTGTCAAGCAGGCTATACTAGCTAGCCGGTCAGCTCCAAGGATCTGCCTAAGTAGGCCTACCATCTCAGCACCAATGGGATTATAAGTGTAGGCCTAGCTTTTAAGTGGACCCTGGGGATGCAGACTCAGACCCTCACTGGATCCGGACAAGAACTTTACTAACGGAGCCATCTCCCCAGCTCTGAGTACACTTTTTACTGACCCACCAAGGACCCACTGACAAATGATGCCGTCAAAGGTGATCTTAGACAACTTCACTCTTCTTGAAGACCTACTAATCTAGACAACAACTGAGATCACTTTTGTATTTATGTGGTAATTTTCAGTTATACTACTTCAGGGATAAAAGTAACCACTGCTGATAAATTGGACCAAATGACCAAACACTGTATCTTCTGCACTTCTTAGCTTAACCCAGAACACTTAAGACCATCTGCCCATGTATGTAACCAGCTTGGCTTCTGCTCTCCAGCTCCCATTACTGCACACTAACATTTCCAACCTTTAGTTCATAACTGAACTCCGTGCCCACCCGCCCAGAAACCATGTCTCACATATCAACCGTGGGTTTTACATGGAAAACATTCATATCTGAAATTCGTTTCCTCTGATTTACAATCCATTTTAAATTTAACATCCAATTCAACGAAGCATAAAAGCCTGCACATGGAAGGGACTGATTTTTTTACTACAAATTTAAAGGTAGCGAGCCTGGCAGGGATAAGCTCTGTAAAAAGTGAGAGTTGGCATAGAAGTGGCGTAAAATGCACAAAAGCCGAAGCCTCAAGGTTATTTTTATTTATCAATAAACGCTTATTTGGGTGTTTCAACAATTTTTGGGGCCACGATTTTGTATTTTGCGTCTCTACTTGCATTTACTTGTGTAGCTTTTCAAGTGTTACCCTAAAAGAAATACCTTTGTTCTGTGATTAAACTTAGTTCAGAGTCAGAATAATCATACCGATTCAGATTTCCCTGTGACTGATAGGATATGGGCAAACATTTCTGCAGCCAATAGAGCAAGCGCTGTTCCACAAAGAGCTAGGGGCTGCTGAGGGCTCAGGTTTCATGAATTGTTCCGGAGAAGATGATAAAGCGATGGCTACGGGGACCAACAGGACTTGGGTCACCCTCCGAATTGGAATTCCGAGGTGGAAATGTTTGCTCTCGTGGGCTTAGTTTCCAGAAGGAAAGCGTCTAGCTGGTTATTGAAGAAGGCAAAATTATCCCGTCCACCCACTCACCACCAAAGCACATCAGGTCATTTAAACGCTAGGCTCAGTTCCAGGGAGTTAAGTCCAGGGCCCAGAAGTGGAAACCGCCAGAGAAACTCCCCGGCGCGATAAAGCGCTGCAAGTCCTGTTGAGACAAATAGGCGGCGGGGTTCTCCTCTGGCTGAACCCAGAAAGTTTTGTTCACACGAACTTGCCTCCAACTACTAGCTTTCGCTGAGCTTCCGAACACCCGACAAGGCCAGGGCTCCCAGAAGCCTGACTCCGCGCCCCAAGAAGGAGGAGTGGGTGGGCGCTCAAGGGCTCTGCCCGCAGCCAGGTCCGGAGCACGGCTTGGCTAGTAGGCAGAGGCAGGATGGAGAGCTGCTTTCCGGGGCGCTGGAAGGAATGCCCCCCTCAATCTCAGCAAAGCACGGAGCCAGGGTCCAGCAGGGATGAAGCATGCAAAGAGGTAAGAAAAGTTGCCCGGTACCTCCAGACGCGCCCATGGGAGGCGGCGTGAGGACCTCACCTGCAGGGATGCTCAAGGGCGTCTCTTCCGCCACGCCCAGGCCGGCCGCCCAGGACAGCAGGGCGAGCACCGTCAGCAGCCGCCCGGGTCTCGCTCCGCCGCCCCCCATTCCGCCCCTGCTCCCGGGAACCCGAGGCCTGCGGCGGCTGCGACTTCTCGCGAGATGCGGAGACCCCGAGTTGCAGCCCGGCCAGACGTGGGCCCCGGGCGTCGGCGGCTAGCGGACTGCGTGGATGGTGGAGCGGGCGGAGAGGTCGGAGCGGACGAACACGGAGCCCGAGCGCGTGTGGAGCGGTCGACGGAGCCGGCGGCTCGGGCGGCGCGGGCTTAAGAGCCGCCAAGGAGGGCGGGGCCGGGGCGGGGCGCTGCTCCTGGAACCCCCGGGGCCGGGGCCGTCGGGGCTGCGCCCCCACCCTCGGAGCCGCCGACGCCTACGTGCACCGCCTCACGCCCCGGTTCCGGGGAGCGTTCTTGCGGGACGTGCGCTCCAATGCCTCACCCCGTGTTCCAGAAGCTTCCACTTCTGCGGGCCCTGCCTGCGTCGCCTTCTTCTCTGCTGAACCGGGCGCTCCCGGAGGTGAGTGGTGACTGCGGGGGCTTCAGCCTGCTTGGCTCAGTAGGCAGGCTCCTGTCACACTCCCAGCCAGCAGGGCTGGGGATCCATTCCCAGGGCACTGCTGCTTCTGAGTTTAAGCATCACCACGTCTAAGAAGGCTTTGCTTTGATTTCACTTTGTAAACAGAAACTTTTCACTGTCCGGTGAACATCCCTCCCGCTGCTGGTGCCAGGAGAGCCTTAGACTCTTTCCAGTAATGAAGCTTGTAAATCCAGTAGCGTCCAAGCCCAGCTTGTGCGACCTGGGGCTGCGCTTTACAAGGTCTTCCTGCCGGGCACATGGAAAATTACTTCCGAAGATGTAGGGGGAGCCAGTCAAGGGCTCCTGGGAGCCGCCTCCGCTACTTTGGGTTTTGGTTAGTATGTCTATACAAAGTCGTTTTTCCTTTGTTCTCACACTTCAGCCGAAGATTTAAACTGAATGGTGCAGGGGCAAAAGTTTTGACAGCTTCATCCCACACACTCTATGGTATGCTTACTTTAAGAAAGAACAAAGAATCATATTCTAGATCTGCTGCTTAAATCTTCCTGAAATAAGAGGAGGCGGAAAATACACGGAATTCTTTTTTTATTATTATTAAAACTACTTAAATTCATGACCGCAGTTTTTGTACAATTAGCATAAAGTCAAGAGGAATACTGGTTAACAAAGTAAAAGCAGGTGGGAAATTCTGTACATATTTGGAGTGTGACTACAACTAAGTCAGTTATTACTGTGTTTTGAAGCTTTTGGTGTGTCTCCCTCCCAAGTCCTTCTCTTTTTAATAAAGGAAAATTGGGGAAAGGTCAGAGACAAGTAGAAGTAATCAAGGAAATGGAAACTGTGAGACTGGAGAAGAATGGAAAAAAGGAAGAATGAAGTGGGACTTATTTCCTCTGAGGAAGGAACAGCTAGGGGATGCATTCCTTTACAGTGTGAATGGCAGGTGCAGACTCGCAAATCTAGGCAGGGGCAAATAGATAGAACCAGCCCTCAACAGAACGGCAGGTCGTTTGGATAAATACGTTTCCAGAATTCCAGACTTAACGCTGCCAAGTTCCTTGAACTTGACTCCTACATCCCCGAACCTCTGGAGTCCTCAACTTGCTGGCTAGAACTGGAAAGTCTATGTATGCCTAACTGTGGAGTCCACCAGTAATTATGGGCTGCTATGGCATTCGCCTCCTCTGTTGAGCATCAGAGTCAGATCTTAAAAGCTTCTATAAAGGAAGTGTCTCTGAGATTTTCAAAATAGCCAGACGCTTCCATCACAGCCTGAAAGTGCCCCATTATGAAACCAAATTACTTCCTGCCCTCTCAGGTTTCCAACCCTGCTGTCTGCTGAAGATATCTATTTGTATGTTCCCATGGCAAGCACTTAGCATCTTTGGCTTATCAAATCCACATGTCACACCCAGGTCCTAGTTCTTCATTTGTTAGTGATGCTCTCACATGGCTTCAGATTTGTTTTTAATCTCTGCTGTCAATACTACCATCCCAGAGAACGGTTACATTTCCCCTTCACATTTTCTCTGTCTCCTTCCCTTCTTTCTTTCCTGCTTAATAACGCAACTTTTAATATCGCAGCTTAAGCTGTTTTCTCACTGACCAACTTTCCTATGGCTACTTCCTGTCCTCTAACTGTGGCACTCTATATTATGGTTGATCTATCATACATTATGGTTTTTTTTCACCCCTAAACTCAAAGATCTCACAGAAGATATGGAAACCATCCTAACCCATTCACCTACAATTCAAATTATTCCACTAAAATATAAGCCAACTAATTTTACATCTTATGCTTGATTGATTTGTCTTAATTTGTCTCCCAGCACAAGATAAACATTTTAATTTTTTTCTTCCAAAGGATAAAAATTGGATAGCAATCATTGTCGTTATTTGGGTTCCAAGATAGGCCAACCTTGACCCAAGGTTATAGGAAGAATGCATTCAGGAGAAACTTGAGTAGATAAGGTTGAAGCACAGGGGTCTTCTATGAGACTGTCTCACCAACCAAGGACCATGTATGGATATAACCTAGAACCTCTGCTCGGATGTGGCCCATGGTAGCTTAGTATCCAACTGGGTACCCTAGTAAGGGGAAGAGGGACTATTTCTGTCATGAACTCAATGGATGGCTCTTCGACACCCCCCCCCCCTCAAGGGAGGAGCAGCCTAGCTAGATCCCAGAAGAGGACATTGCAGCCAGCCCTGAAGAGACATGATAAGCTAGGGTCAAATGGAAGGGGAGGAGGTCCTCCCCTATCAGTGGACTTGGAGGGGGCCAGGGAGGAGATGAGGGAGGAATGGGGAGAGTGGGAGGGAATGAGGTTGGGGGCTACGGCTGGGATACAAAGTACATAACCTATGATTAATATAAAAATAAATAAATTACTTTAAAAAAAAAAGAAATGTCAGAAAAGACAACCAGGAGTGGATTTACTAATCTAACCCAGAAGATATGTTCTTTAGTCCACAGACGTGATGTATAATTTACTCTTCATAGATAACCTAGCCCAGGTGCAAGTTATCTGCTCTATCTTAATTCTCAACTCCAACATTCATTGACCGAAGGGCCATGAAACGTTTCTTACTTTCCACACCGTGCCAGCCTGCTATGCTCAGAGATAAAGCAACCCATCATTGATTGTATCACTCTAGACTACAAGAAGGCAGCTTAGTGTATTCAGAAATGGCAGGATCAGAGTCGAAAGCAGGATGTAAGCCTACATTCCTTTCTTCCTGTTATCTTTCTCTTCATGTTATCTTTCTAACAATCAACCCACTGCTCCTTGGCTGAACTAACCAGCTCAAGTTCCACCATAAAGACTCTGTATATCTTGTCCTATTACAACTTAAATGGGTCAGAATATTCAGTTTGTATTCATGCTAAGTTCTGTCCAAGTCTATTTCTTTTGTAGCTTTTTTATTAGACATTTTTTAATATCAGTGAAAACATGGAGTTTTTACTCTGTAAGTGAAGAAAAGATATTAAATGTGTAAATGGGTGATACAGAGGAAAAATCGAGAAAAATAGAAACACAAAATGTAATAAATTAAAAATTGGCGGTGGGCTTTATGTTTATTATTAGCCCTAAGATTATCACAATGGTGTTATTTAACCTGGTAGCACAAATAAGACACAGACATGTGTTAGATTTGTAATCGCCTTATTTACCTTGGGCCAGGCAGACACTTACACTGTCTCAATATCTTCACCATCCATCCCTCATCCCCCATCCAATGTCATCCACCTCAGTTGTCCTCAGTTGGACTACCTTTCACACATAATCTCATGGTACTTGCTTTTATTCCTTCTCTGGGCCTTTCCACGCCGTCATTGGAGTCCTTTCTCCGGTGGCACGTGGTTCCTTCTCTAAGCTAACCCATCCAGCTATCCTCCTTCTTCCCCTCCTTCTGTCAATTTCCTGGTGATTCTCCTCAAAAGCCCAGGGCAGCCCTAGCCACCCCTACCCCATTCTGCCCTGCCCAAGTACAGGCTGTTTAATCAACCAGTCAGGTATGTCTTAGGCAGCTTTACACAAACAAGGTTGGGACTATCCATCAGGCAGTAACCAGATAGATCTTCAGGGCCAGTAATTAGCGTTAGACCAACCTCCAACAACAAAAGAAATTTGCTGTAAATTTCAGTGAAGGGTTCTGCGACAGCATTACTAAAAATACTTGGGACGCATGGTATGGAGGAAAAGTGATCCTGGCACAATAAACACAAACATAAAGGCCCTGAAGTGAGGGGGAAAAGAGAAGCCAAACTGGGTTCTATACTGTGTAAGAATAGTAAGATAATGCCTCAGAAGTGATAAAGAGGGAACAGGCAAACAGCTGAGCCTTCCTCCTTGGATCTGTGAACTGTCTGAGACAGAGCAAGTGTGCTTTGAGGTGGGTTTTAAAAAGATGAGATTCCAGATGTTAGATGAAGAACCAAGGGGCAGGTGGTGGTAAAAAAGCAACGCTAGAGACCTGTTTAGAGACTGACGCCCATCAAAGAAGCAATGGGGGCTCTAACCGCATTGGCACTAGTAAATCAAAGTCAGTTTCTCAACAAGTTTTACTGTACAGACAGCAAAATTTGATGATCTGTATGTGGGTGTAAGGGAAAAAAATGTGAAGGAGTATTTATTCAGTGAATATTTGTTGAGTGACTGAGAGGCAGAGCTCTGAGAACATCCTTCATAACAGGGGTGGACAGAGAGGGGAAATTATAGGAGACAAACCAGAAGGAAAATAACCAGACAGCCAAGAAATGAAGTGAAAGAAAGCAGGCCTTTCTGGAGAGGGAGGAAACCGATAAAGTCAGACAAACAAGACTGATCTGCAAAAGAGAAGTTTAGGGAAAGGAGACTGGTTTGAGGGGTCAGGGATAGAAGTTTAAGATCGAAACCTCAGAAGGCAATAGAAACCACATGGTGGAGAAGAAAGCAGGAGAAAACAGCAGACCCTTCCTTTGTGACTCCCTCTAAACCAGGCCTTTTCTGTGCATGTCAGAGTGCAGGCTTCCGTACTTTGGGATGCTTGAGTTACCACAAAGCTGATCCCGCCCTTCAAGTATGAAAGGTTTGTAACATGCGCTAGGGGCCCCAGCACTTTTCCAAGCTGTAGCATGAGGAAAGATGATTTCCCAAGTGATCCATATATTTTAACGTTGAATCTCTTTTCAGCCAGTGACAGAAAATTAAGTGAGCTGCTTAGTATATCAAATAATAAGCAAACAAAGCTACTTACTTATGAAAGGGAACATTGATTAATTTGTATTATGATTCTTTTTAAACTTACTCTTATTTTTATATGTCATTAGAGATTAATAACACAAAGTTTTCTTTTAGAAAACTTGGTTGTCACCCGCTTTCAGATTAAAGATCATTTTTTAAAACCTTGATTACATGCTTTTTGTCATCTTATGTAGAATCTTCCCTAGTTAGATATGAGTCATGAAGTCCATGTACATTGGAAAATGATGTCATACATGAAACTAAATCAGCCAAGTAAAAAGAACAAAAGCAGGCCAGGACCACAGAGAGAGCCAAATCGTGCCTGGTATTCTGAGAAGATGATTCTAGCAGATGTTTTCTGACTAGTCAAAATGATTGAGACAGAGCTGTCTGTGCTGTGAGTCACCCCACAGGCCCGGCAGCAGACGTTTGTGGTGTCTGCATTTACTGTGTCATTGCAGTCCGGTGCTGCAACATATCTCCTGACATGGATAACAGTTAAAACTCCAATAATTCTGACAACCCCTTTGGGAGTGTCCCATTTCCAACAGCAGTTTCTAATGATTTCCTTCTGGTTCTCTTGTTTTTAGTTTTGTTTGTTTGTTTGTTTGTTTTTTTAATTTCCGTACTTAAGTACTACCCCAAAGCACATTGCCCTGAAGCTGAGAAAGCTCAGTAGTCATGAATGTTCGGCAAACACAAGGAGTAGTGACTTGGAGTGGCGGCTTAGTCTTGATTGGGAAGAAAGCCAGGGCATAATCAGGAAGAAGCACTAAGAAAGCGTCTTTTAGACAGGGGCCTGAGATTTAATTCACATTTTATTTTTAGCACGGGGGATCCTGTGTGCTACGGCAGTGGTGTGGGGGGTCAAAGAACACACTTGTAGAACTGAGTTATTACTTTATGAATTTCATGGATGGCACTTAGCTCACCAGACCTTTAACTCACTGAGCAGTTCCATGACCCAGGGCCAGAGTTTGATTTACCCAGGAAAGTATTAGGAATTTTTTTTCATTATACTAAATAAGTACTCAAGACTGTGGAAGGAAGGCCATAAAAACAAGACAACTGCATGAAGACATTTCTGTTAGAAGCATAGTCAAACATGTTTGTGTCCTTTAATAGTGTCAGGATTTATTGAACAAAAATTAATTCAGAGGGTTTGCCAAGTAGACCCACTCTCCTGACAGCCTAGTTTTACATCAACTTGACACAGCTGCAGCCATGTGTGAAGAAAGGCTCTCTCAACTGAGGAAAATGACTCTGTAATATTGGCATGTAAACAAGTCTGTACTGCATTTTCTAAATTAGTGAATTGCAAGTGGTGTCATCCTTGGACTAGTGGTCCTGGATGCTAAAGGAAAGCAGGCTGAGCAAGCCGGAAGGAGCAAGCCAGTGAGCAGCACCCCTCCATGATCAGATGCTGCCTCCAGTTCCTGCCCTGACTTATTTTGCTAATGCGTGAATACATGTTCCTTCTTTTCAATTTTCATCATTAATATCACTCTCCAACCACACTTTACATATCACACAATAAACATAATATCTCTTTGTTGGTACAGAATGACTGTAAGAGTTCAAGAGGTTGAAGCAGAGTTCAAGAAATTCCAAAGAAGCTTAGGGGGTGAGAAGTTAGGGAACCATCAGGGGTGTAAGAAAGTGTCTGCAGAAGACAGGGAGCCTAGACGGGGAATGTGCTAGAGATACTCCTGGTCTTACTGTTGCTGCCATTGAGACAGGCTGTAAGGTCAGAGTTGAGCTGTGGGTGTGAGGTGTGGGACTGTGGTAGCTATAGAAGGTGAAGGGCAGGACCAGATCCAGATGAAAGAATAAGTGCACAGTTAGATGACAAGTTCAAATAGACAAGACAAAGGATGATGAATGGATGGCATTTTAAGAGGCTATATCCACAAAGCTGAGTTGAAGTCTCTGAGACAGTTAGGAGCTCTCTGCCTATGTATCCTTTGATGAACACACTCGGTGATCAGATGACAGGACTCTGGGCAGTGTTAGGCCTCCTCCGCTTGAGCTCCGCTTGGGGGATAGTTTTGTGCACTGTGTATTCAAATGCCGATTTCTGTACCCAGAGATCTGATGGGAGTTCAGACAATGTCACTGTCATTTCTATGAAGCATTCTATGTGTAACAGCTGTTATCTATCACCATCTGATTGTTTAATAAAGATCTGAACAGCCAGTAGCAAGGCAGTAGAAGATAAGGTGGGACTTCCGACCCCAGAGTAGGAGTCCCAGGTACAGAGCAAAGAGGAGAAGCCAGGAGAAGATTATCGCTATGAGGGAGTCACCATGGTGACACAGATCAAGCAGAAGCAGCCAAGGCATGATTAAGATGGTAGGTAATGGGACACATGACTGGGAGATAGATCAGGCTAACACACTCAGGTTAAAATAGATGACTATCTGCCCAGCTGTAGTACTTGAAACCTATTAATAGATGTAATAGGTCTTTGTGTCATTAGTTGGGAGTTAGAGTGGGCATAGAAAAGCCCTAATTTAACAGGATTTAAGTGAGGAGTTTCATCTTTTCTTCAGACTAATGTCCAATAAGTTCTTGGGTGCAGTTTTCTTAATAACGATTTTTATGTTCTCTCCCCCATTTCTTTGATAAAATTCTCAGATAGCATTCTACTCTTTTGCATAAGTTAGTTATCAGTCTATGCTTGGATAGTGCTGGATAGGTGGGAGGGCTTATATGTCTGCTAGATGCTCTATTATCCTCCTTCATCAAAACGGAATCAAAAGCTGACTGTAAATGGAGTCTGTCGGGAAAGACACAGTCTGAAGAGCCACAGTTTGGAGAGGCTTATAAAAAGAGTACAGCCAAGTCTCAATGAGAAAAAAATGGGAACAAGCCTGTGTTATATCACAAACTATTAGATTCTCCTCTCTTCTCTCCTTCCCTGTCTTCTCTCCTCCTCTTCCCTCCTCTCCGTTTCTCACCATTTCTCTCAGAAATCAAGCTGTGGTTAGAGAATAGGGACTGGAATGAAACACCAAGATTAACATGGGGGGAAAAAAGCACTTTGGTGAAGAGTAGGAGGCTTTTGTTCCCTGGACTTCTAAGGAACAGAGCATGCTCCAGAAAAGCTCAGGCTATCAAAACTTTTGAGAGACAGGTAATATTCTGTGAACATCCTGTGAAGGGTCAGGGGATTTGGTTCACCACTTTGAGGGTTCCTCAAATAAATGAGGAATGATTCATTAGCCTGTAAGAAATGATTCATTAGCATCCATCTTCAGTGTTAGGTTCATTAGAGCTTACCAGAGAATCACAGAGACACTAAAGAATACATCTTCTCCTCAATAGCCCATGAAAAGTTTTCTAAAATCACCCACATACTGGAATACGAAGCAAGAATCAACAAATTTAGGAATATTGAAATAATCTGTGTATTATGTGACCACAAAGGGATAAACCAGTACTAGTGACAGCAGAAAGTACACAAAGTCATGGAAGGTAAAGAACACCCCACTGAATCAAAATTGGGTGAAGGAAGAAATCAAGAAGAAAAAATAAAAAGTCTAGAATTTAATGAAATGAAAATATAACATACTAAAATGCCATGAGACAGAATAAACATCCTAACACTAAAGTTTATAGCATGAAGTGCCTACATAAAAAACCTGGGGCACGTGGTTGAAAAGTAGATCAAACCAGTGTGGATGGGTTAGTAGCTCAATACCTGCCCAGCTATAGTGCCTAAAGTTTGTTAGTAGCTCAGTATCCAACTGGGTACCCTAGTAAGGAGAACAGGAACTGTTTCTGTCATGAACTCAATGGCTGGCTCTTCGACACCCCGCTCCCCCGAGGGAGGAGCTGCCTAGCTAGATCCCAGAAGAGGACATTACAGCCAGCCCTGAAGAGACATGATAAGCTAGGGTCAAATGGAAGGGGAGGAGGTCCTCCCCTATCAGTGGACTTGGAGGGGGGCAGGGAGGAGATGAGGGAGGAATGGGGAGAGTGGGAGGGAATGAGGGAGGAGGCTACAGCTGGGATACAAAGTACATAACCAATGATTAATATAAAAATAAATAAATTACTTTAAAAAGTTTGCTAATAAATGGAATAGGTCTCAGTGTCATTATTTGGGAGCCAAAGCAGCGGTTAAAAAAAAAAAGCCTATACTTTTATTTTTACATTAGCCAGATCAATAACACAACTGAAGGAAGTAGAAGAAATTTAAATAGGCAAAGAGAAATCAAATTATCCTTTGCAAACAATAGGATTCTATACACACACACACACACAAAAAAAAAAAAAAACCTAAATACTCCACTAGAAAATCCTATGTCTGATAAATGCTTTCAGCAAAGTAACGAGTTACAAAATAAACACACAAAAAAATCAGTAGCCTTCCTGAATACAAGTGACAGTCATACCAAGAAATCAAAGAAACAATCACATTTAAAAAATTAAGATATCTTGGAATTATTTCTAAGTAATAAAATGAAACATATAATAACTTAAACATATTGAAAACATTTTTTAAAACACAAGAAGATGGAAAATTCTCTCATGCTCATGAATTGATAGGATGAAATTTGCAGGAAGGCCATCCTGCCAAAAGCAACTTAAAAATTCAAAGCAAAATTCCCATCAGTTTTTCACAGAAATTGGGGGGAAAATCTTAAATTTTACTTGAAAACAAAAACTATAAGGTAGACAGGAAAATCCTCAATAATAGAAGTGGGTATAGTTGTATAACCATTTCTGATTATAACTTATACTACAGAATGTAAATAAAATGATACAGGCATTATAAAAATATATTGACCAGCAAAGTAAAATACAGCCCTAGACACAAATCCACACACTATGAATTTTGACAAAGAATTCAAAAATACACTTTAAAGAAAAGACAACATCTTCAACAAATGGTGCTAGTCAAGTTGGATAGCTACATGTAGAAGAATAAAGCTAGATCCTTTCCTCTCACCTTGTACAAAAATAACTTCAAATGGATCAAGGACTTTCACATGAGACCTGATACCCCAAATCTGATAGGGGAGAAAAGTAGGGAACACACTGAACTTGTAGGAATGGGAAAGGACTTTCTGAATAGAACTTTAATAATACAAACGTTGAGATCAACAATTAGCAAATAGACCTGTGAAACTAAAAGTTTTAATACAGCAAAGGAAACCATCATCCTAGTAAAGAGACGGCCCGCAGAATGAGAAAAATAATATTTACCAATTATATATCTAACATAGGATTCATTTCTAATATATATACATAACAAAAAAAACTACACAGCAAGAAAACACAACTCAATTTAAACACCATAGCTCAGGGGTTAGAGCAGTGTTCTTGTAAAAATGGAACATGAATGTAAACAGAGACTTCTCCAAAGATGAAATACAAATGGCCTAGAAACAATTTTCTAAATGTTCAGGACAAAATCTGTATTGGTGGTTTCCTTAGCTGTTCAGAAGTGATTGAGTTTTAGATTGGCCACTGGTCAATCACTGACCCCATCCTGGCAATCAGACCCTATTCATAACTTCCTTTCAACATCTGTGCTTTATACGGCACTCCTCATGCTTTCTTGTAGCAGGTTTAGTGTTTGAGGTTTCACATTTAGGTCTTTGATTCCATTTGAAGTTAGGTTTTTGTGCAGGGCAATTGACATGGCTCGGATTTTATTCTTCTATGTGTAGATATCCAGTTTTCCCAGCACCATTTGTTGAAGATGTTTTTTTCTCAATGTATGTTTTTGACATCTTTGTCAAATATTAAATGGCTGTAATTATATGTGCTTATGCATCTATCTCCTATTTTGTTCCATTTATCTACATGTATATTTTTATGCCAGTACCATATTGTTTTTACTGCTATGGCTCTGTTAAAATGTCTGGAATTCTGGAAGGGAAATCTCTCTAACATTTTTCCTTTTGCTCAGGATTGTTTTGGCTATCTGGGGTCTTTTTAGGTTCCATATGCTAGTCCTGTTTCTTTCCATGTGTCTATAATGCAGTCTTTTGCCATGGGACAGACGAGACTAGAATTGTTTGCCGCTGAACTCAGACCTATGGCTCATTCCCAAACTGTTTTTCTTTTCTTTTCTTTTTCTTTTCTTTTCTTTTCTTTTCTTTCTGACACTCTGTGCTTTCTAAACCTTTCTCTGACCTCCATGTTAACAAGCATGTCATTTTTCTCTACACTCCCCGTACCTTGTGGTTGCTGGAATTGTTATCCTTCCTGTCCTTTTGTTTTTCTCTCAGTGTTTAATAAAATTTTCCTCAAGTGTTGTTGGCAGTAAATTAGTATTAGGCTATATAGTGTTTATTATTTGCCCTATTATTATTAAAGCAGTATTATCTAAGCCCTTATCACAATCATGACAGACACTTGTTAGATTTTATAATTGCCTTATAACACCTTGGACTGGGCAAATAATTTCACCTATGCTATCTCATTAACATCCCCATCCACCTCCCAGGCCCTGATCCAATGCCATCTCCCTTAACCATTCCTATCTTGCCTGTCTTTCATCCATAATTTTATAAATACTTTCTTATCCTTCATCACTTTTCTCCATCATTGTTAGAAATAAAATGAGGCTTACAACAGGTTTTCTATGAAAGGGGTTTATTAGGAGAGAGAGGGAACCGGGGTGGGCCATGATTGGGGAAGAGAGAGATAGAAGAGAGGAGGAAAAGAGGGCTCCCCATAGAAAGAGAGAGGAGAGTAAGAGAGGGAATAAGAGGAATAAGAGAGAGAACACGTGTCTGGTTACCCTTTTAAAGGTCAGGTAATTACTAACCACGCCTCCAGGTGTGTCCACCTGGCTGGGTGATAAAAGATGATGTCATAAGTTGCTAGGTAACCCAGAAGCAAGGTTGTTTCAGAATACTAACAATCATGCCATCTTCAGAGTCCCTCCTTCCTGGATCACATGGTTCCTTTTCTACACTAACCCATCTTGGTGTCCTTCTTCCTCCTCTCTTCCTACCTGTTTCTCTCCTTACTGTGATTCTCTTGTCTCCAAATCCCAGGAACCCAAGCCACACCTACATCGTTCCACCCTGGTCAGGCACAGGCCTTATTTATGAAACAATCAGGAATAACGCCTTAAGCAGTTTTATACAGCAGGGATAGGGCAGTAACCAGTCTTGAAGGCCATTAATTAGCATCAAAATACAAGCATCAGACCAACCCCCCACACTCATGATTGCTTCAAAGTCTGTTTTTAAATTCTTTTATTAATGAGACCAAGAGCCTAAAGAGAACCCTGATTTCACTCCATAAGAAGGCCATGTTCTTCTACAGTCTGTTACCAAGAAAACATTATAACAAGCTGAGTGCTTTTCTCTCTTAGCTGGAAGAGAAATTCCTATACCATATAATATTCGCTTCATGTATAACAGGAGTCACTATGTTAAACTAAATCAATGTAGGGTGGAATTTCCCATCTCCCCACTACCCCCCCCCCAAAAAAAACTACACAAGCCAGATAGCCTTTTTGTTTGTGATTTTCTTGGAAGATTCCCCCCAGTTCCCCCTCATCCTGTCCTTGTATGTTTTCTTTTCTTATCTTTCATTTGAAGCTATCTCTTCTAAGGTTCTCCCATCTCAAGGCCTGGTCATAGCCCCATGGCTACAACTTTCCTAAAAAAGATCATTTTAAAAGGTAATTAGTCTCCACTTCCTCATGAACCAGCATTATTTATTATTACAGTTCCTGTTAGGGAACTGTCACAACCTTAGTCCAGAAATCTCAAAGAGAAAAGTTTGCCTTCAGCCAAACTGCTAACTACAGAGTGCTGTAACCTAAGTTTCTCCTCAGAGCTGGCGCTGGTTTCTCAGGACAGTCCTTATTTGCATGGTGAAGATTCCATGACTATCAATTACACACACAAACAGCAACTCATGTTATTCTCCCAAGACCATACACAAGCCAGTCTTTACTGCCTTTAACCACATGGCAGGAATTACGTGCCAAGAAACTGCAAAATAGCAGCTTATCCTAACAAAACAGGACTTTCTCTAGAATGGAGACACTGCAACCCAGTGCCTCATACTGAAGGTGGCACACTTTTCCCTGTCCAGTCTGCTGCCTTTTGAAGTAGACTAAATAACCCTGTTTTCTTTCTGCTGAGATCATTTACTTCTTGCCAGTCCCTTCCCTGCTGCAGTACCATCCCATCATAACATCCTTATCCTGTTTACATTCACAGGCTTTACCCTCCTTTCTTGAAAATACTAAAGGCAGTAGAGTCCTAACAGACTTTGCTCGACCTCTCGTCTTTCCCTTGAATCTATAACTAGTCTGACACATAGTACTGAGAATCTGAGAAGTGCCTTGCACTGGGGTTCCCTGGATCAGCTCTGTATGTTGTGTTCCTTTCCCATGGTGGTATTAGTTTACTCCTCTGTGACTAAGCACTTTCTTATATAACTTTGTTTAAAAATCTTCGTCTTAAACTCAGATTCCTACTGATTGATTAATTCACCTATGAACTGATGTTTCAGAAACAAACAAACAAACAAACAAACAAATGCCACACCACTATTAAAGGTTCTTCAAGGCTCATTACCAGGTTAGAACCTCTGTGATAGGGCCTAGACGATGGCTCAGCAGATAGAAGTGCTTGCCTTACAAGGCTGAAGACATGATTTCAACTCCCAGAATCCCATAAGGGTGGAAGGAACAAATAGAACCACTGTGACCGTGGAGAGCTGGAAAGTTTCAGGTCAAGAGACAACCTGTTTGGTTTACCTTTAGCCCCCATTATGGTCATTCGTTTCCCCCTCACTGTTTCTCACTTAATCTCCATCCTGTGACTATTTAGTACGTCAAATTTCTGTGTACAAGAGACCACTAGCTTCCACCAACCCAAAGGCTGACAGTATTAGATAGCATCCAAGTCCTATAGCAGAGATTTCCCCACATTTCTGTAACTTGCCTGGTGTTCCCACAAGTGTATATATTTTTTAAAATACCTTGATTGATGACTGTTTTGTTAGCATCAAAACATGAAACTGAGACCATGTTCTAACATGGTATTTTGTGTATCATGAACCTGTGTTCACAGGCCACAATCATTCATGTTTTGCTCCAGAATGATCTTCCGTATCTGAGGTAAGAGCTGTGTTTTTACATTGAGCTCTCTCAAGCTGAAGTTACTGCTATGCACAGTTCCAAACAGTAAAAGTCTCCCACTTCCTTGAGCCCCTGGAGCTCCTGTGGGCCTTTTGGTGGCACCAATCATTGTACTGCTGCTACCAAATAATTACCTTCATGCCCTGTCACTGCTGCTGGTATACTAACCTTTATTCTTGCAGGTTATTCTATAATTTTGGCAGACCTGAACTTAATACATATTGATTGTATTTTATTCAACAAGAGCAGTTTGATGTACATAATTTCATTATGATGCCCTGTGGTGAACTTTCCAAGAATGTTACCATGAAATGAAATACAACCTAACATGGATAAAAAGAGATTCATCAGTAATGAAAATAATTGCAGGTAATGAAACTGTAAGATGCTATGAAAAGAACAAAAGCTGAAATAACAGAAGTTATAAAGTTTTGGACTAAGGCCAATGGCCATTATTCAGATATATGTACTGAAAGCACTAAGACAATTCTTGGTCTGGAGAATGAGTTCTGTGGCATCCACTACGAGAAATGTATTTACAATGGAACTGAAAAGGAACATATACTTGAAATGGTGTGCCAATTGAGAAAACACTCTCATGTGGCCATTCCATGCCGAGTCTGCACATACCACCTCAGAAAACCAAGCTGTCTCCTTTAGAACAGTTTCCATTATGGGTTTCTAAAGCCATACTTTGCATCAGGTATAATTTTCTGATTACAGGCACAGATGGCAGAGCTCAGAGCCATTTGATACTTTGTGAACCTCACCATAATGAGCATGCAGCTTCCTGCTCACTGCACATGAAATACTCAAGAGCTCCTTGCAGACACTATTTTATAAGGTCCTCTGACTTTATCATCATACCACTCCACTATCAAAAAGCTGCCATTTGGAAGCAGGCCTCTAATTTATCTCTCACTTAATCACAGTGTTTTCCTAAGGAACTGTAATGTTACCTTGTTAACGCATGTGAGTACTCCTAGTTTTTTCTTCTAGCCATTAATATGATTGTTAAATATCACAATTTGAGATGATTAACATGAATTTTATACCAGAGTAAAAGCTACTCAGTTCAAAGGATAATAAACATCTATCCAAAAATACAGGTACAGGCTATAAAAGGCATGTGATCAGTTAAAGTGTGTTTTTAGGTAAGGTTCCGTTTTCCCATAAAAGCTTTTAAACACGTGAAATGGAAAACACTATGAAATTAATTATTTGAATGGCTCATTTGACTTGTTCAGCTTTACAACACTAAATATTTTTTCGCCTTACTCAAGACAAATACCATAAAATTTCCATGCAGAAAAAAATGACAAAAAAATGAATCACAAAAGTACAAAAAAAAAAAAACCTCTTTTTTTTTCTTTTTTCCATTCAAGGCAGTTTACATAGGCAGTCACCATTGAAAAGTCATAGAGGTCAACAGAGAAGGAAAGGCAACAACCTAGAAAGACAAGGTACTTTAATTGCCATTGTAACTGCTTAATCAAAATGGAACCATCTTTACCAGAGGGATGGCTAGACCTAACAATGGCCGGGCTGCTGTTGCATTCCAGCACTCATGGCCAAATTCCAAGAAGAAACAGACTCTGTCCCTTCAAATACCTACCAATTGCTGTTATGTTTTTTAAAAGAAAACTATAATATAGCTCAATAAAAGTTTGTTAGATAAAATGCTTTTTGAGTATTGAATAACAGACATTTTAAAGATATTTCAATATTCTAGGTAAAAAAAATTATTTGAATAACTTTTTTCTAGATAACTTGTTTATAGAAGCAAGATATGTTTGATATTGCTGTGTCGTTAAGTAATAAAGTGTTCCGGAGCTTATGATCTTTTCTGTTGTTTTATTTTAAAAAATTATTAGAGTTTTACCTTACGTACTTATTCCTGTGTGCGCACGTGTGCACATGCCATGGCCCATTTGCGAAGCTCAGCAAACAATGTGGAGGAGTTGGTTCTTTTCTTCCAGCACATGGGTCTGGAGATTGAACGCAGGACATCAGACTTTGCAGCACTCATCTTTATTTGTTGAGGCTTCTTGTCAGCCCTTGTGCCTATTTTGTCTACGTTAGTTTGTATTATCCATTTAGAAGAAAACTGTAATCTAAGCCAAGGAAAAATATCATTTTGGTATTTATGCCAAGCCTAGACAAAAGCGGCAATTCTTTTTTTTCTTCCCTTTTTTTCTTTTTTCCCCTTTTCTCTTTTTCTTCTTTCCTTCCTTCCTTTCTTTTTTTTTCTTATTTGTTGTTTTTAACGTTGGTCAAAAGAACTTGTCATCTACCTTAAAGATTCTCCAAGTTCTTTGTCATAAATTTGCTTTTTGGTTTTCATTTCATTATTTTTAATTTCTCAATATAACTATTAGGAGTAGTGGGTTTCCTGGTGGCATTTTTACACGTACTTGGTTTTGGTTATTCTCCTTTTGTACTTCTCTCCCCTATCCTACCTCTTTCTGCCCCCGTTCCTCCACTAGACCATCTTTTGTTTTTATGTCACATTTATTCTGTTTATTCAATTACTACTTTTTTTTTTCTCTACCAACCTTCCCTTAAGACTTCTTTTTTACTCTAGTGACAGTGCATGCTGCAGAGGTTGTGGAGAAAGAGGAACCCTCCTCCATTGCTGGTGGGAATGCAAACTAATACAATCATTCTGGAAATCGATTTGACGCTTTCTTAGACAATTAGGAATAGTGATTCCTCAAGGATGCTCAAGTACACAACAAGGACATTTGCTCAACTATGTTCGTAGCTGCTTTATTTGTAATAGCCAGAACCTGGAAACAACCCAGATGTCCCTCAGTTGAGGAATGGATACAGAAATTATGGTATTTCTACACAATGGAGTACTACTCAGCAATTAAAAAGGAGGAAATCATGAAATTCGCAGGCAAATGGTGGGATCTAGAAATGATCATCCTAAGTGAGGTATCCCAAAAGCAGAAAGAAACATATGGTATATACTCACTTATATAGACCTATAGGATAGGAAGGTCATGCTGAAATCTATACACCTAGGGAAGATGTACAAGAAGGAGGACCCAGGTTGGTATGATCAATGCTCGTTTAGATGAACAAATGGGATGGACATTGAATGGAGGATAAAACAAGCAACAGGACAGGAGCATACCAAAGAGGACCTCTGAAAGAATCAATATACCAATGTACCAAAGCAGATATTAAGACTCACAACCAAGCCTTTGGCAGAGTGCGGGAAATAATAATAAAAATAGGGGAAGTTAGTAAGACTTGTGGAGAACAGGAGCTTCACAAAGACCAAACTGACCAGGGCACAGGGGTCTTACACGAGACAGTTTCTCCAACCAAGGACCATGTATGGATATGGCCTAGAACCCCCACTCAGATGTCGCCCATGGTAGCTCAGTATCCAACTGAAGACTCTAGTAAGGGGAACAGGGACTGTTTCAGTCATGAACTCGATGGATGGCTCTTTGACCCTCCCCCATACACTCCAGGGAGTAACAGCCTGGCTAGATCCCAGGGGAGGACATTGCAGCCAGCCCTGAGGAGACAAGATGATCTGGAGTCGGATGGAAGGGGAGGAGGTCCTCCCCTGTAGGTGGACTTGGAGGGGGCAGGGAGGAGATGAGGGAAGGATGGGGAGAGTGGGAGGGATTGAGGGAGGGGACTACGCCTGGGATGCAAAGTACCTAACCTGTGATTGATATAAAAATAAATAAATTACATTTTTTTAAAAAAGACTTCTTTTTTTCCTTCCCATGGTCTCTTTTCCAGTTTTATAACACACATACCTACACACATACACACATGCGCACACACATATATGTAAATATAAATTATAATATAGAATCTGCATATGAAAAAATATCTAGCATTTACTTTTCTGAGTTTGGGATACTTAATGCAATGATTTCACGTTTTTTCTGTTTTCCTGAAATTTTTATTTTTTTACAGCTGAATGAAATTCCCCTGTGCATATGTAGCAATTTCCCTTTGTCATCTGTTGATGAACATCTAGGCTGGCAATTGTGTGAGAACTGTTTGAAAAACTCACACAGAAAAATAACTCATATGTCTCACCCTGAGCAAAAATCAATTAAAATGAATCAAAGCTCCTCATGTAAAAACCTGAAATGTAGAAACTGTTAACAAACTTTGCAGTCACAGTCTGAACTTCCCGGAACCCGGTAAAGCCTCCTGACTTTGAGAAGCCAATCAAAATAGTCGAATTAATTGTAAAAAGCAAAAGACAGAAGACTTACCCAATGTGGAGAAGTTGGAAAGGATAAAAAGACCCAGTGATCCCCTTCCAGTCTATCTTTGGGGTCTCAAAATGATGGATGGCCAGGGTTATGTGCATCTCAGCAGCCTCACTCAAGTGTGAGTCAGTCACTCACCACTGACTCATCTTTATGTGAGCTCTCATTTTTTATCAAGACAAATAAGTCCTTAGAGATGTGTGAAATCTCAGAGGCAGAATCACTGTCTGACTGGTACTAGGTTCAGTCTTTCCTTCTCACAGTATGAGGCTTCTATGGAAATTAAGCTTAGGGGGCAGGGTGTCTCTTGAATTAATAGCTCTGTGGTCAGAATGAGGGACATAATGTCTCTTTAGAATATAGTCGTTCTGGAGCCTGTGTACCATCCCAACCTGGTGAGCCAGACTGACACTAGTAAGCCTATATGCTTCATGTCCTACCTAAGGTTTCACATCTTTTGCACCTCTCCAGTCTGGCAAGCCTACATCCTAGCTTGCCTGCACCTTCTCCAATCCCCTTACGTAGCCTGTGTTTCATACCTCACTCGTGTGCATATACATAGCCTGGTGAGTCTCACCTATATGGTCCCCAACTTTCAGATTTGATCCAGTCTAAAATTCTGTGCACCAGCCCAGACTTAGGATTATAGCTGACCCTAGACCTCAGCACAATATCCAATATCCAGTCATAGGCTGGATCACACATCCTATCTGTTGGCTCAACCTGGTAAGTCCCTCAGATTCTAATCTTCCAATACATTTCCAACCTCCAGGCGTGGCCAGAATCCTACACCCAGTGCACTAGTCCAGTCTGGTAAGTATGCTTGATTTTATTCTGCCTGTACCCAATGTCCAGAATTATCCTGAGTTACAAATTGTGCATTGGTTCAGTGTGGTGAGTCTCCCAGATGCTAGCCTCTGTGCACCACAGCCAACCTCAAAGCCTAATCCCATGTGAACATTCATGTCTGTGCCAGACCAGCCTGGATCCTCCCCTGCCCATAACATCCCCCCAATATCAGCCCCAGCCTCAGTCTCACAGCGTGCACACTGGTTCAGGACCCATCTATGCTATGCCCACACTCCCAGGCATAGTTCGAGTGGCACAGCTTTCACTCCAGCCTGAGCAATCCAGCCATTTGTTGCATTCACCTGCTTTCTTGCTTTACACTGAATTGGAATAACTTCCATTTCTCCAATGCAAATTCATCACTGAATATTTAAAGAATTAGCCTACCAACTCTGTATACCTGATCAGAAATCAACCAACCTAGATGAGGGAGGGAGGGTGGGATTGGGAGGGAATGAGGGGAGCGGAATTCACCTGGAATACAGAGTTAATAAAATGGAACTAATAATAAAAATAAAATAAAATAATTTTAAAAATCAACCAATCTAGGGAAACAAACAAACAAAAACCTAACCTTTTCTCAACAGAGGTAGCCTAGAATCTCACATCAGACACACAGCCAACAAAAGAAGTCTCTGTGCTCAAGTTTTATTACCAAAAAACAAAAACAAACCACAACAAAAAAAACCATAGGCAATATGAAAAACCAAGACAGTGTATCTCTTCCCAAATCTACAAGTCCCATAAAAATGGTTTGCAGTGAGAAATATCTATGACCAGTGAGAATAATCATGACCTTGACCAAAAAAAAAATCAGGAATATAAAAGAAGATAAAAACATCTTAGCAAACTTAAAGAGAATAGCAATAAATGCCTGAGTATTGCCCAAGAAAACACAAACATAAAAATAAATAAATGAATAAAGACAACTCAGGACTTGCAAACTGATTTCAATAAAGACATAGAATTATTGAAGAGAGATCAAGCCAAAATTAAGCTAAAATTAAAAAATCCAATAACTCAATTCAAAAACTCAGTGGAATGCTTTAAAAACAGAACGGTCAAAGACAAAATATCAAGACTAAAAGATAAAGTAGGACTCTTCTTAAAGACGTTACAGGTGTGGCTGCTGTGTCACATGTGCGTCAGTGGGTGGCAGAGAGGAGAGAGGCTACGTCCACACTCAGTGTTCTGACTTGTGAATATCTGAATGATTAGTAGCCTAACATTCCCTGAAAAAAAGCAAGCCTCAGACAACCAGCAGTCCAGCACCTGGCAGGCCCAGACAGCCTCCCAGGGCAGGGAGCTAGCCAGAGATTCGAAGAACCCTGCCTAGGACTACAGGGCCCAGGTAGGAGTGAGCCTATGATAGGCGCCTCTCAGACGGGGCAACTGGGGCCAGCCCAGGCAAGGAGCAAGCCCAAGGCAACCACCAGACCTAATCCATGGGGCCTCGACAGAGTTAGCCTGAGATGACCACCAGTTTGGTACTGCTGCAGGCCTTGGGAGGCAGATGATCTTGGCTCAGTGCCATAGTACCTGAGTAGAGCATAGCACTCCTGAGACCACTCCTGAAATCACTCCAGACACTCAGAGACTCCGGGCACCACTAAGAGGAGCAAATAAGTGGTTGAGAAATGGAAGAGAAACAGAACCAGAAGGATGTAGGCACAATGAAGAGAAGCAAAACTAGAGATTCAAAGTTAGTGAGGAAGAGACTGATGCGAGAGGCTGGTGATACCATCTGAGACCATGGTGGGGTCCTGGCCTGGCCTGCCACGAGGGTCCACCTCTGGGTCTGTGGCCCTGCAGGAGCAGGGCTCTGTTACCACAAAAAGCCAGGTGGATGTCCCTGGTCTGGGTTTCTGCGCAAGGACATATTGATGTCTGAGGGCTGTGCAGAATTTGCCCCACCCCCTCATTTAGGTATGGTGGGAGAGCTGGGCATGGGTTCATCAAAATGGGAGAGCTGTCCCTTCCCCTCACCTACTGCAACATTCAAAACAGCTACTTTGACTCTTGGTTCCTGGACTTTGGCGCTGATGAGGGAAAGATGGTCTCCTACACTCCCTTGTTCCTTGACACTGACAGCAGGCAGCAGAGCTGGTCCCCGGGTCAGGAGAGTGGGAGAACTGCCATGTCCCTCACCTGCTGCAACACTTAGGAGAGCGGTCCTGCACCTCGCCTGGGCAGCAGGGTAAAGTTAACCCTGGTTGGGGGTGGGGATTGTGAGAGAGGGAGAGCCATTGGTGAGCTGAACGGCTCAGATACCTCTAAAGCCAAATCCAAGGCTTTGAGTTCACCCAACCCAACATCTACCCCATCAATGAACCGCTGAAGTGCATGAAGGGGCTAGTCCTACAGATCTAAAACTACAGGATCCTTATTGCAGAAAACAACATAGTATTTGAAAGGAGTCCCAGTGATGTTCCAGTATTGATAGAGTAGCAGAAGCCCAAGGCCTTGTACCAGGCCAACAGTCATTGCAATGAATATTTGCTAGCAATAAAAGTGTAGACAAAAGAGTATATTGTGGGACACACTGTGACACCCTACAGCCTTTACACTGATTTTTTTTTCTGTGTTGGAAGAAGGTTGCAAGGTTTGGAGGGTGGGCATGAGGCAGGGAAAGATGAGTGGTATTGGGGTTCATGATGTGAAATTCACAAATAATCAATAAAAAGTTTTAAAAAGGATAAAGTAGCTGAAATAGACCCCACAAACAAGTAATATGAAAAAACATTAAAACAGTAAACAAAAATACACAAGAAACACACAGAAACCATGAGACACAGTGAAAAGACCAAACCTTTGATTTATGAGTAGGCAAGAAGAATCCCAGCTCAATAGTATAGACTAGATCTTCAATGAGATTGCAGAAGGAAACTTCCCCAAATTAAGTAAAGACATACACATGCAGAGATATGAAATATACAAACAGTAAACAGACAAGTTCAGAAAAGAAATTATTCCACAAAAACAAACAAACATACATACATTCTACTCAACAGCTCATGGAAGTTTCTCTAAAAGAGATCACTTTAGGACCAAAAAGGTATATTAGAAATATCTGTCTGATCACAGTAGTATGAAATTAAAAATCAAGAGCAAGCTAGTCTCTAATAATTACACAAACTCATGGAGATTGAGCAACACATTACTGAACGATGAGTGTGTCACAGAAGAAATCAAGAAAGAAATTTTGAAATCCTAGAACTATGTGAAAGTGAAAACGAAACGTATCAAACTTTCAGAAACACATTAAAGCAGTCCTAAGAAGTAAATTTGGAGCTCTAAGTGCACCTGACTTGATGCCAGTAAAGAGTTAAAGAGAGAAAGAAAATAAAAATCAAAACAAATTATTGAGATCAAAATAAAGCAAAAAGCAAAGAAGATTACTAAGAACTGTTTTTGTTCTTTTGCCTGTTTGTTTTTTGAGAAGATAAACAAGATTGATAACTCTGGTACAATTAATTAAAAGAAAAAATGAGATAGCCATTAACTAAGCTAACAGAATGGTAAACAGGCAAACATTGCAACAGATACCAGAGAAATTCAGAATACTATAAGGGCATGCTTTAAGGATAGAAAATCTAAAAGATATACAATTTTCTAGATTTATCCAAACTACTATCATATGCCAACAATAGGTTAATAATTTAAACAGAGTCATAGCGAATAAGGAGATTGAAAGAGTAATAAAAAGTCTTCGTACTAAAAAGAAAAGCCAAGGACCAGATGAATTCATCACAGAATTCTACCAGATTTTTAAGAAGATCTACAACCACATTCTTAAATTATCAGAAAAGAGAGGGAGCAGAAGGAGCAGTCCCAAATGCCTACAAAGCCAGTACTTCTCTAGTTCCAAAACACAGGTAAACACACTCACACACACAAACTGCATAATGAATATATATATATATACACAAAAATCACGTGTAAAGTTCTTGAAGCCCAGATACAGACATATCATCTGCCACATCAAATTGGTTTTATCTTGAAGATGAAAGAATGAGTCGATATATAAAAATTAAAAATGTAATAAATCGTATAATAATGAAAGAGTAAAGTTACATGATTATCTAAATAGATGCAGGGAAGGTCTTTGACAGAATCTACTATGTCTTTGTGATAAAAGTCCGAGAGATAATAGGACTCAGGGAAACATACCTCAACATAATAAGCAAATCTTAATGGAGGAAACCAACATTATCTTAATGGAGGAAAACTCAAAGCAATCCCATTAAAATCAGGAACAAGACAGGGATGTCAAGTAGTCCCACTCTTTTTCATCATAGTGCTTGAAGCGCTAGCTAGACGAATAAGTGAAGAAAATTGAAGAGATACAAATAAGAAAAGAAATCATTTTCCCTATTTGCAAACGATGCAGTATGCATAAGAAAACAAAAAAATTCACCAAGAAACTTTAGAAATGATCAACACTTTCAGGAAGGTGGCAGCATACAAAATTTGCCTGCAAAATTTCACAGCTTTTTTATATATCAATAACAATATACTAAGAAAGAAATTGTGGAAGCAGTTTTACTCACAAAAATAAATGTATTTAGGAATAAGCTTAACTAAGGAGATGAAAGAATTCAACAGTGAAAACATTAAATCTCAGAAGAAAGGGATTGGGCACAATACTAGAAAATGGAAAGATTTCCGAGACGCACAAATAAATAGAGCTAATACTGTGCAAATGACAGTCCTACCAAGGAAATGACAAATGGGATTACATGAAATCATAAACCTTCTACACAGCAAAGGAAGCAAACAGCAGAGTGAAGAGACAGCCTAGAGAGTGTGTGTGTGTGGGGGGGGGGAAATGTGGCCATTTAAGCTTCAAAAGGAAGATAATGTCTACAATAACTAAAGAACTGAAAATATAAGTGCCAAAAAATGCCAATTTTTCATTAAGTAAATGGGCTAAGGAAATGAACTGACTGGTGTTAAAAGGAGAAATGTAGATAGCCAATGGACATTTTAAAAAGTGTGCAACACCTTTATTTTGCAGGAGCAATAAAAAGTCCACTTAGGAAAAATTCCTTTTGGCCAAGAGAATAGAATCTCTGGCCTGGGTGGACACCAAACTTTCCAGTTGTGCATGTCAGTCACGGAGCCAATGGACCACCCTCACACTTTTACCTTAAATCGTACTAAAGAAATAGTAGGATTAATTGTAGATAATAATAGATGATGTATTTTTCCTTTCCAGTATTTCCTGTTCTCTGGCACAGCAGCTTGCAGAGCCATAGTCATGTACCTTAGTGAGTCTGTCTTCAGACTTTTCTGTATTGCTCATTTTCTTCTTTCTGTCTCTTTTCTAAGCATTATTTCCTTAAAGCTTTGGGCTTCACTTTCTCTGAAGCTCACCTGCCCACCCACCACATAGCTGCTTGTCTGCCTTGCATCTGTCATCCATGTCAGTTTAACTCAATCTTTTTTCTCAGCTCCATTTTCCCCCTTCAGGCAGCTGCCAGGACTTACAGCTTGCTTGTCCTGGTGCTTTTCTTTCAAATGCTAATAAAATCATCCTCAAATTTTTTTTCAATCTATTATTAACTTATTGTATTAATGCAACTAAGAATCCTGAGACCCCAATTTCCAAAGGAACATGGCCACATCTTTAGATTCCCCCATATGTCCAGTCACACTGAGCCATCAAGAAACTGAGATTGAAAACTGCTTTGATATTCCATCTCACCCCATTCAGAATGGCTGACATCAAATGTTGGTAAAGATGTGGGAAAAGGGAATCCTGTTCACTGATGAATAAAGTGCAAACAACATAGTTGAGTAAATGTCCTTGTTGAATGGTGGAACATCTTTCGGGTGTATGCCCTGGAGTGGTGTAGTTGGGTCTTGAGGTAGATCTATTGCCAGTTTTCTGAGAAAGTGCAAGATTGATTTCCAGAGAAGTTGTACAAGTTTGCACTCCCATCAGTGATGGAGGAGGCTTCCCCTTTCTCCACATCCTCTCCAATGTGTGTTGTTACTTGAGTTTTTGATCTTAGCCATTCTGACAGGCATAAGATAGAATCTTAGAGTCGTTTTGATTTGCATTTCTGATGGCTAAGGACATTGATCATTTCTTTAAGTACTTATCAGTCATTCTAGATTCCTCTGTTGTGAATTCTCGGTTTAGTTCTGTACCCTATATTTAATTGGATTATTTGATTTCTTGATGTTTAATTTCTTGACTTCTTTGTATATTTTGGGTTTTAGCCCTCTGTCCGATGTAGGGTTGTTGAAGATCTTTTCCCAATCTGTTAGCTGCCATTGTTCTACTGACAGTGTCCTTTGACTTACAGAAGCTTCTCAATTTCATGAGATACCATTTATTAATTGTTGATCTCAGAGCCTGTTGCTGCTGGTGTTTTGTTCAGGAAGTTGTCTTCTATGCCATGAGTTCCAGGCTTTTCCGCACTTTGTCTTCTAATAGGTTTAGAGTCTCTGGTTTTATGTCAAGGTCTTTGATCCACTTGGATTTGAGTTTTGTGCAAGGTGATAAATATGTGTCTATTTTCATTTGTCTACATGCAGTCTTCCAGTTAGACCAGCACCATTTATTGAAGATGCTGTCTTTTTTCCATTGTTTGGTTTTGGCTTCTTAATCGAAAATCGAGTGCCTGTAGCAGTGTGGGTTCATTTCTGAGTCTTCAGTTCAGTTCCATTGATCAACCTGCCTGTTGCTATGCCAGTACCATGTAGTTTTAATTACTATTGCTCCACAGTATAGAGAGCCAGCCCCTGGCACTATTAATGATGCTCTGCTATGCTTGCAGCTTAACTTAACTGTCATCTGGGAGGCTCCAGCCAGAAGTGGATTAAGACAGTTGCTGAGACTTGTAGCCAAGCATGAAGTGGAGCTCAGGGGGTCCTATGGAAATTTGGGGGGAAAGATGGAAGGACCTGGAGGGAACAGGGACCTCACAAGAAGACTAACAGCAAAACTAACTCTGTCCCATGGGGACTTACAGAGACTGAAATATTAGCTACGTAGTATGCATGGTCTGGACCTAAGCTTCCTGCGTATATGTGGCCTGTGGGCAGCTTGGTCTTCAGATGGGTCACCTGTCCAGCAGAGGGAGGTGGCGTTTCTAACGTGGGCTCTATTGCCTGCTTTTGGGTCACTTTCCCCTGGCAGGGCTGCCTTGCCTCGCCTCAGGAGATGAGGATATGCTTAGTCCTGATGTAACTTGTGTTGGGGAGGGTTGATACGGGGGAGGTGGTTTCCTCTTTTGGGGGAGAAAGGGAAAGGAGAAGGGGGAAGAATGGGAAGGGAGGACTGGCAGGGGAGGAGGGAGGGAACACCCTGGGATATAGGGTCAATAAACTGAAATAATAAAAATTATAAAAATTAAATGCAAACCATGCAGGTATTGAAATCAGAATGAAGGATTTATAAATGCTAAAAATAGAATTACTATTTATATAAGCCAGCTATCCCATTCCAGATTATATAAATCCTATGTAAGAATATGAAGTTAGAGTCCTGATCTGACTGCTTCTCAGGCCACAACACCTACAGCAGCCCTCCTTCTCTCGCAGACAGACAAGCTCCCTACTGAGGACATTTTTTAGCAGACTTCCTATTGCCTAAATATCACTCAAGAATCATAAGGGGTATTGGCGGCCACATGTTCTGCTCCCCACCCTCTTCTTGGCCTCTTATCTGAGAATCAGAGCCTGGCTTCAGGCTAATGCTGTGAAATCGCTTCCATCTTCATAAAACTGTAAGAAGAGACCCACTTCTGCTACAAAAGGACCTGATTCCTTTCTTTAGAACCCACTGCCATGATGTCTGTCAATGGTGGTGGGGCCTAACCACTCCTCAGAGTCCCCAACATGCTGTTCTCTGCCCTTCTATGCCATTAATAAAGTTTTGGAAGACTTTTCAATCCAAAGAATTCTATTTCCTATTACAAAGTTACTTACACATCCATGTTTACTCCTTCTCTGGAGATAACTCATCAAAAGCAAAGGATTTCATGCTTACTTCAGTTTATGATGGCTAATACTGTGTCAATTTGAGGTATTAAGGAATAGAGAACTTCAGTTGAGGAGTTGCCTGCATCAAAGTGGCGTATGGGCATGTCTGTGAGGCACTTCCTTAATTACTAAGAATTAATGATTAATTAATTAATTAACTACTAATTAATTAATTGCTAATGATGTAGGAGAGATGAGCCCATTCTGAGCAGTGCCTTCCATAGGCAGGTGGACTTGTGCTGCATAGCAAGGCAGCATAGAAAGCCTTGGGGAGCAAGCAGGTAAGCAGTATACCTCCATGGTCTTTGCCTCAGTGTCCAGATCCAGTTTCCTTCTTGAGCTACTGCCCTGACTTTCCTTAGTAGACTTTAATCTGTAATATGCAACAAACCCTTTTCTTCTTAAATGGATTTGAGGCTGTGATGTTGTTGTTGACTTATTTTATATGTTTGAGTGCTTTGCCTATATGTACGTATATTCACCACTGTACCTAGAACTATAGTTTCAGATGGTTGTCAGCCACCATATGAGTGCTGGGAACCAAACCTTGGTTCTCTGCAAGAACAAGTGTTCTTAAGTGCTAGGCCATATCTCTAGGATTTTGCTCTTTGAAACAGTAATAAAAAGCAAACTAGAGCTATTATCATCCTGGCAGACATGAAGATGTTCTAAAGAGACACTTGTTTCTCTTAATCTATCAAAGAGCTGATAAAGTGGACGCTGAAGAAATGTGGTTTTCACCTAGGAATCTCATCCTGGGAAGAGGAAAACTGTCTACCTGAGAGAGGATTCACACATTTCTAACAAACCTATCAGACCACCACACAGAATGAGACTGAAGACCAGTCAAAGATGAGTCAGTGGTGGGTCCACAACTTGATGGAACTGCTTAGACGTGCATATCCTTAGGCCTCTATTTAAAATTCCATCTTCTTTCAGGACCCTGAATATATACTTGGAGAATTTACTGATCTATTTCTTTCCTCTTCTCAGTATGGACACGTTGAATAAATTTTCTTGTTCTGTTTTATTTTGACTCTTTGGATGGTCTTACTGCTGACAGGTGGCTGGACCTAAGCTGGGGCAAAGGTTGTAACACTCAAGCTCAATAACAGAACAAGACCTTTTACTCAGGCTAACCAGAAATCCAAACCTCACTTGACCACTTAATATCTGTGATCCATGGTTTATTTTCTCAAGTCTTTTGATTGGGTCAATATTAAATGAAATGCATC
>CM053749.1:26972418-26998809 GCA_028658305.1 Pachyuromys duprasi
CCATTCAAAGAAACATTTTTATGTCTGAGCTTATTGCTACATAATTCACCATTACCAAGATGTGAAATTCAGGTAACTACTTTTCAATGGGTGTATGGAGGAAGAAAATGTGGTATTCACAAATATCAGAGTATTATCTTGCCGCAAACATGCTGACATTTTAAGCAAAATGATTTAACTAGGAACATGGTGCTAAGTGAAATTAGACTCAGAAAGACACACTACAGTTCTTTCTCCTGTGGGTAGAAATGTTTTCAATGGAGGGGCGAGACATGCTTTTGGGGTTTGACTACCTTGGAAGAAGAGAAGAAAGCTGCCTTGAGATAAGAAAAGCATAACGTAGGCTTGTTTTATCTCTCACACAGGTAAGTGGAAAGCCAGAGCATTTTCAGAGTATTTACCTCAGTTTGCTAAATCCCTGACAGTGGGCTTGCCGTAAATGCATGAACAGGGTAAAAGATTCAAGTCAGTCAGAGATCCTCGACCAAGCCGGGTTTTGTAGTTTGAGGAGTGGTGATTCATTTCTAAAAGATGGTTTCCAAGCTAACGCAGAAAATAAAAAGAGAATTTAGGACATTCTTCTAGCCAGTCTTATTATAAGTACTTCCTTACCAAGAATAAATATTTAGCTTAAAATAGATACGCATGTGCAGACGGTTATATTTGTAAAAACTCTAGTACCTAGACAGATAATATGGCTATTCGTATTTTTTCCCCAATGTGGTTTGTTTAGTTTATAAAGACTGTAAAAATATTTTTGAGTTTGGAATGATCATATATCACTTAGGAGGACCCTGATCTCTGAAAGCAAAAACAGAAGCTAATACTAAAGGAGAGCTTTGAAGGAGCTGGCCGAGACTTCAGGGAACACAGCTCCCAACACAGTTTTTCAAATTTCCCTTACTTCGCCTCTCAGACTTGAAGGATTTTCCCGTAAGTTTATCTGTGACTCAGCAGTAGGTTCCGATGACCTAATGCTTCCATTTACCCAGGTTGGGGAACATGACTGTTTACTCAGTCCATGAGCCGCAGTTAAGCATGTGGCTTGGAGTTCATCATCCTCCACCCCGCCCTTCAGAAAATCAGTACTTACAGTTAGACTGCTTACCAGATTTTTCTTAAAATCTCTTTGGATATTTCTGGGTCAGTGTGTTTTGAGACTGTACAAAAGCCTGGCTAACCTACCTTGCATACAGCAAAGCAACCTTGTTTCTACATTTTTATATCACTGCTACATCAAGGTCTAAAAATTCCAGTCTCATCCATCAAATTCTCACAATAATGCTGCCACCAAATCAAAGCAATCAGATCTCTGTAGAGTTAATTCTCTCAATGTAGCAATGGAGAGTACAGAACTTCCTGCCTTGTGTGAAGGTAGGTTAGCCAGGGTGGCTGCAGGCTTCAGGCCACAAAGTCTAATGAGCGCCTGCAGTGACTCCTGGTGACTCTAGAAAACCCCCAGAACAGGAAAGGCATATGCATTACACTCACAATTGAATATCATTCAACTGCAGTATAAGCATTTGTTTTTACTTTTAATCATTTACCTGTTTGTATGTTTGTTGTGCAATTAATGGAAAGTTCTGGTAAGCAGAGTTTGTGCATTGGCAGTTATAAGAGTCTTTCTTTCAGAAGGAGATTGGAAAAAGGATGCTGAAACCAGCATCCAGGAGACATATTTACCTGAATCACCTGTGCCCTGAAGTTTATTTCCATATGAATAATAAGTAGCCGTACAATAATAATAAGAACTTGAGTTTTCTAGAAACACACATACAACTAGCCCACCTATACTGTCTTAATTTAGAACCATTCGCATGTTTAAAAAAAAAAAAACAAGGTTAGCAAAACCTAAAGCAAGTTTAATTGGTTAAGAGGAGAAAGGCTGGAGAGATAGCTCAGAAGTTAAGAGCACTAGCTGCAGTCCTGAAGATACCTGACAAGCTAGAGTCAGATGGAAGGGGAGGAGGTCCTCCCCTATCAGTGGACTTGGAAAGGGGCAGGGAGATGAGGAAGGAAAGGTAGGATTGGGAGGATATGAAGGAGGGGTCTACAGTTGGGATACAAAGTAAATAACCTGTGATTAACATAAAAAAATTATAAAAAATAAAATAAAATAAAGAGCACTGGCTGCTTTTCCAGAAGTCCTGAGTTCAATTCCCAGCACCCACATGGTGGCTCCCAAACATCTATAGCAAGATCTGGTGCCCTCTTCTGGCTTGCAGGGCACATGCAGGCAGAACACTATACAATAATAAATAAATAAATCTTAAAAAAAAAAGAGGAGGACAGCTTGAAGTTGGAGTGGAAGGGATATGAATGGGGTTTGAGAATCATTTGCCTATTAATTCAGTTCAGTGAAGGAATCAGAAAAATAAAAAGCTTGTTTTAATGTTCAGGGCTTGGAGAGAAGGAAACAGAATGTAGATTTTTTTCAGTGGACGTTAGCTAAGAGATTCTTCTCTGTTTTCTCCTCCAACTCCATCCCTTTTCTCTTTCTTGGTAGATAGCATTGTGCTTCAGTGGTTTTTATACTAATGTTGAGTTGGCAGAGTTGCAAGATTTCACAGATAAAATCTTAAGGAAATACCAACTGGATTCTCTCCCAATTAGACTGGATTTTCATCAAGGATATTCAGAAAAGCAATGACTATTTTATTGTGAGTGCAACTTAGTCTCACACATCTTCTGTCATATGACCGCATTAAAAATCCATGTCTGTGGCATGGAAAGATGGCTGAGTTTTAAGCATGTGTTACTCTTTCAAAGGACCCAGTGTGCTTCCCAGCTCCTGTTTAGGGAGCTCATAACTTAACGTTCCCTCTGGGATCCTGTGCATTCCAACTCCAAAGACACCTACTTCCCTGTTCGTATACCCTCCCCCACATATGCATAAATGAAAATAATAAGAACTTAAAAATATTGATGTCTGAAATCTGCGTTTATGTATATAATGGTTAAGAAACAGTGTCTCATTATGTAGCCCAGGCTGGCCTTGAACTCAAGATCCTCCTGCCTTACCTTAAAGAGCTGGGATTTCAGGCATAGCTACCATCCTTGGTTTGAAATTTGCATTTAACTAGACATCTTGAAGTCCACATAGTAAGCTCCCTAAAATGCAAGAAAGTATATTTTATTGGCTTATATGCAAATTGGGAGAAGTTTCTTGGAGGGTTGGTGGCAAGAGCAGATATTCTCAAATTTGGCTACAGGACAGATTTTCCTGGGGAACCCTGGTGCCCCTTTTGTTGCTGTGTTATTTGGTTAGGATATATGATTTTCCACAGCTTCTAGGTGACTTCTAGGTATAGTCACAGGGAACTGGAAACGGATGCTCAATGGCTCTTAATCTGCCCAATACAAGCCTGGGGCACTGTTTAAAATACTGTCTGAAATCCAGCTTCAGAAATCAATATCGAAGGACAGGATTCTTATTCATATTCCAGGGAAGCTTCTAGTAGACTTTGTTGACCTACCTGGATTATGACTGTCTGTACTTCTGGTTTCAGGGAATCCCACATGCTCTCCTGGCCTTGACAGCAGCGGTTCTCAACCTTCCTTATGCTTAACCTTTTAATACAGCTCCTCATGCTGTGGTGACCCCAACCGTGGAATTATTTTCATTGCTATCACACAACTGTAACTTTGCTCCTGCTATGAATCATAATGTAAACATCTGACATGCAGGGCATCTGATATATGACCCCTGTGAAAAGGTCTTTTGACCTCTCCCAAAGGAGTCATGACCCACAGGCTGAGGACCCCTGCTTCAGCGGCGGTAGATGCATGTACACACACAGCGTACGATGTCCAAACTTGTTTTTAAAAATCATTTGTGTTAAGGGGTCAATCTTTTGTTGTTGTGCTTAAGTGGAGGAGTCTTCTATTTCAAACAAAAACATATAATTCAATTTTTATTTGCAAGTTTGCCACAGGATTATTTGACAGCTTCAGGATAGCATTACTTCATCTAAGAAGCTTTGGGTACAAGTCCACATGCTGTTATCTTTTTTTTTTTTTTTTACAATACTCTGTTATTGCAGGATTCGGTTTCATCTCTTGAATTCTGCTCACAGTGTAAGAAGCTCTCTCTGCCAACCATACACTGGCACCGGAGTTTACAGGAAAGAAGACAGAATAGATGGTTGGCAAAAGGCCTGATCTTATTTTTACTTGTCTGGTACTCACTTTTAAACAGCTAAAGAACATGGCTAAGACTGTAGGAATAATATTTATTTGCATGAAAGACATTCATAGATTTTTTTTGCTTTGAAATTGCCTTTAAAAACACACAAACCTTGTGAAGCTCCTGTCTTCTCCAGGTCCCACTATCTCCCCCTTCTTTCATAAGATTTCCTGCACTCTGCCCAAAGTTTGGTTGAGTCTCAGCATTTGCTCTGATACACTACTGGGTAGAGTCTTTCAGAGGCCCTCTGTGGTAGGCTCCTGTCCTGTTTCCTTTCTCCTTCTTCCAATGTCCATCCCATTTGTCTTTCTGAGTGAGGATTGATCATCGTACCCAGGGACCTCCTTCTTGATTAGCTTCTCTAGGTATACAGATTTTAGGACACCTATATATGTTTATTATATATTATAGGTCTAGTATCCACTTATAAGTGAGTATATAACGTGTGTGTCTTTCTGCTTCTGGGATACCTCACTCAGGATGACCTTTTCTAGATCCTACCATTTACCTGCAAATTTCATGATTTCCTTGTTTTAAATTGCTGAGTAGTATTCCATTGTGTAAATGTACCACAATTTCTGTATCCATTCCTCCACATCTGGGTTGTTTCCAGGTTCTGGCTATTATGAATAAAGCTGCTTCAAATGTGGTTGAACAACAGAACCAAGATATCTAGGCAAAGGGGTCTTTTCTGAGACTGATATTCCAACTAAGGACCATTCATGAATATAACCTAGACCCCTGCCCAGATGTAGCCCATGGTAGCTCAGTCTCCAAGTTGGTACCCTAGTAAGGGGAGCAGGGACTGTCTCTGACATGAACTCAGTGGCCTGCTCTTTGACTCACCTCCCTGAGGGGGAGGCAGCCTTGCCAGACCACAGAAGAGGACAATGCAGCCAGTCCTGATGAGACCCGATAAGCTAGGGTCAGATGGAAGGGAAGGAGGACTTCCTCTATCAGTGGACTTGGAAAGGGCAATGGAAGGAGACGAGGGAGGGTGGTATTGGGAGGGAATGAGGGAGGGTGCTATTGCCGGGATACAAAATGAATAAACTGTAGTTAATATAAAAATAAAATTTAATAAAAAAGAAAAACTAAATACATAGCAAAAAAACACACACATACACACACACAAATGAAACATACCCTTTCTGTAATTTTGTAATATTTCTTTATTTATTAATTTATTTTTGCTTTTTTGAGACAGGGTAACATGTAACAAACCCTGGCTGTCCTGGACTCACTTTGAAAACCAGGCTGGCCTCAAACTCACGAAGATCTGCCTGCCTCTGCCTTTCCCATGCTGGAATTAAAGGCATATGCTACCACACCCAGTTCCCTCTAAATTTTTTTTTAATTTTGTATTTTTATGAAGAAAAGTTACCATTTACCCAATAATTAACTTCATTGTTAAAAATCATTACAGGGGCTGGAGAGATAGCTCAACGCCCACATGTTGGCTCACAGCCAGCTATAATCCCAGTTCCAAGGGATCTATTGCCGTCTTTTGACCTCTATGAATAGATGCGGGCACTCCTATACAGACACAAAGTAAGTAAAATCATTTTAAAAAATCATCACAAGTTATAAAAATGTTTGCTTCCTTCTACAAAACCATGATTATCTTCTCCTCATACAGCAGGTCTGTCTGTATAGCCTTGCATTATCAGTGTCACCCACAGAACTACCAATATTCCAGGGCTCGTTACAGCAGGGGTGGCGTGAGCCCAAAGGAGAGCCCAAACCAATGGCTTCCTTCTCAGAAGGAACAAGGCGTTCTTTGGAACTTCTCAGGGTCCACATTTCAGGATCAGTCTATTGCACTGGAAAAAACATAACGTGTGAGTTTCCACCAAATGATTGAGATGGACAACTCTGACGTCTGGGTTTTTTTCTCTACTCTGTGATAAACTAAGCTCCAAAGTGGCACGAAGGAAGGTCTGCGCTTTGTGCCCCACACAGGTTGGACCCCCACATCAGTGAGAGTGTATTTCTACAGGGGCCATTCCATTTATGTAGAACGGGAGCGTGAGTACTGAAAAAGAAAATTGAAAATAATTTAAAATACCAGTGCTGGGAAACATGTTGCATTAAATGCTCCAAAACTCTGTGGAAGTCTTGGTTTTACGGCAAGGAAACGGAAAAAAAAAAAAAAAAAAAGACAAAAACCAGAGATCTGTGCTTTCACTCTAGGCTCTTCTGTGAGATTCCAGGGTTCTCTTGATGCCTGACGTCGATCTCTTTCAATTCCTTCATCTGTAGATTGGAATGTAGAACAAGGGGTCCTAAGTGTTCCTTTTAGGTTCAAATCTTTACATCTCATAGATGAAAGCGGATGGATTCTCGGCTGAGAAAGCAATTGCGAGTTACTAATGACATCCACAGGCCTGTACTGCCCCCTGTAGGACACCGTCATATTAAGTTTTCTGACAGCAATGATGCGGAAGGCTGCAAAACCAGATACCGCTTTGTTTCTGCATTGCTTCTCCCTTATACCCTCTCTGTGTGTTTCTACAAAATCAACCACATGAAAGAGAGTAAGATTTTAACTCTGTTGTTCTATGTTATAATGAAAGAATGGAAACTCTAATTATCCCTAATGATTGTTCGTGACGAGAATTTTGACAAACTTGTTTGAAAGTTGTTCAGTGAAAAACATCTTACAATTTGACAACTGAACTTTATTTGAGCCTGGGTTATTCAGGAGCTGGAAAAATTAATGAATTTTAAACTGATCGATGAGGAACAGAAGTTCCTAGAGACTGTACCCTCAAATCGAACCTTCTGCAAGGCTACAGGGGTGGAGAAATTGGAAGAGGGCAGATCTAGAGTTAAATTACTATGTATGTTGAGGTAGCTTTCTCCGCCTAAATAGTTGTATCTTGCCCACCTCTGTGTCAGATCTAAAGTCCTGTGATCAATAAAAGCCTTTGGAACATATTAACGAAGAACACCAGCTTTCACCAATCCCCAAACCACGAGTGTCAATAGAGAGCACCTGAGGACCATGGCTGAGGTTCTCTGCTCTGCTGTAGCTTGCCTCTCTGATGTCCCCACCAGTGTACCTGAAAGGGTCATGATTTAATGACTTTATTTCTTCTGTTACTAGGAAAGCTTCATGAAATGCCTCAGCACTGAACGTGGAATTCAGGGTTACTAAATCTGTGTTGATGGTCAAACATATTTGGCTCCAGAACAAACTCTTTCTCACCTTTGAGGTGAGAATTGTGTTTCAGTATCAACTTTTCCTTAGCAACTAAATTAGAAGTATTAAGCATTTAAAGACAATCTGAAATGTAATAATGTGATAACTGAAAAGATGATGCCATATCAAATAGAAAACAGGACTAACATAGTGTAATAATCCACAAACCCAATGCTTTATGCTTATAATATAGAACTTTCCCCACATATCTAACCCCGAACCTCAGGCTGGTTATTAAGTACTTTCCTTCTATTGCTTCTACATTTGAAAACTAAATAACCTTCCTGTAGGAAGCCTAGAAAGTCTGGCTACAGTAGAAACCAAACATATTGACAGCAAAAGCATAGCTTGCTTCTGGAAGAGTAAGAAGTTAATAGAGGTTAAAAATGAGAAGCAATCTGAATGGCTGACTATGAAGGGCGCTGCGTGGGTGTCCACGGTCTCATTAACAAATGGCTTTGATTCACCATCCAGGATGAGGCTGGTGGTGAGCCCTGAGATTAACAACATGTGGTTTTAGAACAGAGAACCCCTACCAAAATGAAAAGCTCTAGAAGTTTGCACTGATGCGAAGGGAGACTAGAAAAATTCACCCACTGCTAAGTGGCCACGGAGAAAATTATGTATGCTGTATATGTTACATTATCTTATACCATATAATATTGTGTTATGGTTTAAATTATATTGTATTTAATTATAATACAATGCTTTGTTTTAATTAGGTATAATTAATAATATTATTACTTGTGCTAGAGAAAAGTAAAATTAAATGTTTTGTGGAGAATTTTAAAAACTGAATATTGTCCTCTTTGTTTAGAATTTCATAGTTAAAGACACACACTGTCACAGGAAGTGTGTTTGTGTGGAATCACTGGGGCACTAGCAGAAGCAGAATTGAAATCCGAAGACAGCACCCCTCACATAAGGCCTCCCTTGTGCCTCAAGCCCTTCCCAGCTGTATTTCAGCATTTCAAACCACAAGCCGACATGTTACCACTCTGTTCTGTTTCTTATATGCTACTAACATGCAAATTAACCAAACACGACCCAGAAGAAGAACACAGCTTAGTAGTTAAGGTACAACCTCTGGGCCTTGTGTGGATAGTAACATGTATGAACATTTGCAGAATTCCCACTCTTGTTTTCTTCACCCAACAATGAGTCTCGTAGTGCCTATCAGACAGGCCTGCTATAAGAAAGACAGGAGTCACAGCTGTAGAGCAGTATCCTTCTAAAACACCATGTTAAGCTGGACAATGTCTAGGCTTCGTGCATTATTAAAATAAATAGCCAGTCTTTAATTTCCTTTATGAAAATTTCCAGATTGACTTTTTAAGTTATATTCCCAATGGAATCTGCTTGCAAACATAGCTGAAGAATTTACCATATCTCTAGACTTGGAGGTACTTTCTCTTACATATGATACGATCAGCCTTGACAGTGTGATCGTGTCCGCAGAACATAACATGGCAGGGGCCCTTTGTGAATACCAGTACTCCGGGTCAAGGTCTGCTGCAATCATCAGAGATGTGCATTCTAAAGACCTGCTTTGGCCAGAAGCCCTTCCGTGCAGTAGTTATGTATTTCTTTTTTATTTTGTGGAAAGACTGGCCCAAGCTTACTGGTTACTATAATAATATTTTCAAACTTACCATATGTTTTATCTTTCTGCACACACTGGGGGAATGTCTATCCTAAGCAACTCTTACTCATGCTGTGTGCAGCCAGGTAGTATATTACTCATTTCCAACTTTTACTGCATGAACATATCACTTTGCTGCTGTCTTTTATGAGATTAACACGGAAGACTTGCCTAGAGGCACATGGGAAATGCATTGAGAGTCATGGGAAAAGATTCAAGACAGACTAAGTGTCAGTGAAGTGCTCAGTCACAAATGGGACATCCCTTTTCCCATGGCTTAAGGACCATCACAAAAGAGGGTGCAGGAAGAGTATAAGAGTAGGAGATTAGGGACTACGGAGTCAAACAGTATCTTCTAGATGATGAACTCACATTAGTGATTGACTGTACAAGACCACCACAAAATCAATCCAGTTAACTGTCTAGCCTGGAGAATAAAAAGGTTCATGAGTCCCTAACCCCCAAAAGAACATATGGGAAGGGTTATGGTGGGAATGATTAAAAAAAATACATTGTATGAAATTATCAAATAATTGGCAAAAGGATTAAAACAGAATGTTAGTTATTACTATACAATACATCAGTAATTACTTTATTAGTAAATCTATACAAGAATGCAAAGAGCTTGTTTAGTAATTAGTAAAATAAATTAATTTTAAAATCTCTCTGGAAAGCATTTGGACTCAATCACAACTTAGAAAATAAAATGCTACCTTACTATCAATTCTCTTACATATTTATTTAAAAGTCTAAGAAACCTGAAGGAATAAGAAAATACTCAATTTTAGAAATAAAAAGGTTCTGTTTATTGTTAAGTTGGTCGACTTGATGCAATGAAATTCCACTATGAGATACAGAAACTGCATGAATTATATTAAAATATGACATCTGATTATGCTTAAAGATTTTGCTGTTAGAAAAGTATTAGTATCGCCAACACCAAAATATGAAACATGAAATAAAAAGTATACTGACCTTTACCATTACAGTAATACAAGTGTTGGAATGGGTAAAATGATAGGTTCATATAGAAGCTGTCAGAACGGTCTTTATCTGGTTTATATGCAAAATTGAAGAGACCAAACTGAAAACTCATATGTCTAGCTAAAGTTAGAGTTGCATTTTAAAATATGTCATTAGTTTTTAGAAGAGAACTCATATTTTTATTTAAAAAAAAACAGCAGCAAGTAAAAGTGTTATAAAAAAACAGGAAAACAACAATTATCATAAAAAATTCAGTAATTAAAAATGAAGCACCTGTTTTTTATTTCAAAAAAAACCTGCAGGCTAAGTCTCTTCTCTCAGGATAACCCAACCCAAGAGAACTTATTTCAAAAAGTCTAAAAGAATGTCTCCATGAAAGAACACAGTCTCTATGCAGGTAGGAAGCCAAGGCGAGAGACTCATTAATCAGTATAGTCATACGTATGCAATCCTCAGTACAAGTAAGCGCTCTGCTGGTCTCCCATAGTCCTCACTGACAATCTGGAGAAAACGTGGAAGCAACAAAATACTGTGTTTTCCTACCATTTGTGCATAATTTAACTTGTAAAGCAGTCAAGCGGTGTTAAATAATGATAGGATTTATACATTCAGCTTTTATAAAATGTTTGTCATTAGGACATCCTGGTCATTAGACTGGTTTTGAAAAATATGTCAAATGAGACACAAAGATACAATAGGTAATTCCAGACATCAGGATAAACATTTGGATACAAGGCATGTGTGGACAAGAGGGGTCTCCCTAAATGTGCTGAGTAAGTAAATGTACAAAGTTTGTGCTCACGTACTAAAGCCTTAAGACGTGAAGACCTTACTTGGCTGTGGCCTTGGTCAACTTTCTCTGGTAGTCTCATCCTGCCTTCAGAAATAGGTAGTCCCAATTTGTCCATCTGAGGGGATGAAAAACTATGCATGGAAAATATAAAAGAACACATCTTATTTTGTAATAAAATAAAATTTCCCCTTGAGAACTTTCTGAGTTTTCCTACACATTGCAGAATGATAATCTAATACTTGCACACAGGAAAGCATACACTTTGTACATTATTTCTGTGTGCCTTTTCAGTCTGAAAGAGGAAGAGAAGCAGACATCTGACCTGGAAAGAAGTTTGCCCTCTAAACAAAGAAGAAAGGAACAGATAGAGAAGATGTGTTATGACCTGTTGAGAACTAAGGACTTCATTTTCATGTGCCTGTAGTTTTAATGGTTGTATTGTATATGTTTACATGACTAATGGAGGCAGAGATTTCAGAATAAACTAGTATCCCAGGAAACCAAATCCTCAACTGGGACACGTGTCAAGCCAAGATATATGCTTGCAAATAACGGAAGGTTGGATGTGAGGCCAATGAAAATTTCTCTAAATTTGTTTTCAGTCGATGCTTCGCTTGATCCCTCTATCTTGATGAACGTCGAGGAGGGGTGCTTTCAAAGTACATGAAGTCCTGGAATGGGAGGAAAAACCTATGTTTTAGATTGAGAGATAAATGGCAGATAGATAGAACTAATTACATTAATGCATATAATAGCCTTTGTAATTTATCATGGGAACATTCTATTCCAGTAGAAGTAAACAAATCTAATGAAATATTTATAAACACAGCTAATGTATGAGAACTCAGACAGATAATAAGCTTTTCATATGCAGCACCAATTGAAATTTTTATCATTAACTGAAGGGAAAACTCAGTAAAGCTAAAGATGATGTGACACTGGTAAGCATGCAGTTGACATGCAAGAGGAAGAGGGCTTTGTGCTTATTTAATTATATTGATTTTCACGGAACCGCTGTTTTGAGCTAGCGAGAAAGATAACTAATAGGATTCCAACTGTACCCACTGTCTGACACCTTCCAGGTGTGCCCCTGCAGACTTTGCTCAGCTAAGATCCATCTCCCTGGCAATGCCAGTATTTTTCTCCTTCCTACAAATGAGTATAGCCAGCCAGCCAGCGCCAAAAATGTGGCTAGAGATGGTAAAGACAGAAGCTAGACAGCTTGCAAAGCAAATTTTCTGCTAAAGAATACTGCTTCCTCATAAGGAATAATTCTCTCAATGCCAGAGCAAAAGGCTTACAATGAGGAAGCAAGAGCCAAAAATCATTGCTTTCATCTTCACATCCAGGTCTATGGGGAAATGGATCTCAAAGTGGTCGGCATTTCCCATTGTTGATAGAAAACCATTCCACTTCCTGATAATATTGCCGATGTTAGATACTCCATCTAGAGAGTTGACCTGCAATAGCAAGAAAAAGGAGTTTGTAATGATTGAAAGCATCAAGGGATGCATCTCTCTCCTTTTCCTAGAAGCAGTTTGTGCATTCATAGTATATAAAGCAGAGACAATCACCAGTAACATAATTTCAAATTAGAAATTTTAGATTGTCTTGAAATTGTTTAGTAACTGAGCTGGGAAATATCTTAAAATCCTCAACCTAGTGACTTTTCCTCACCCTTAAAATACAGCCTTTGAAACAATATAGCAATGTATCAAAGCAGATATTAAGACTCACAACCAAGCCTTTGGCAGAGGGTGAGAAATAATAATAAAAATAGGGGAAGTTAGTAAGACTTGGGGAGAACAAGAGCTCCACAAAGACCGAACTGAGCAGGGCACAGGGGTCTTTTACGAGACAGTTTCTCCAACCAAGGACCATGTATGGATATGGCCTAGAACCCCTGCTCAGATGTGGCCCATGGTAGCTTGGTGTCCAACTGAAGACCCTAGTAAGGGAAACAGGGACTGTTTCTGTCATGAACTCGATGGCTGGCTCTTTGACCCTCCCCCATACACTCCAGGGAGTAACAGCCTGGCTAGATCCCAGGGGAGGACATTGAAGCCAGCCCTGAGGAGACAAGATGAACTGGGGTCGGATGGAAGGGGAGGAGGTCCTCCCCAGTCAGAGGACTTGGAGGGAGCGGGGAGGAGATGAGGGAGGGATGGGGAGAGTGGGAGGGAATGACTGAGGGGGCTACGCCTGGGATGCAAAGTACCTAACCTGTGATTGATATAAAAATAAATAAATTACATTAAAAAAATAAAATACAGCTTTTGGAGATTTTTATCAGAAAGTATAGTTTGAGTTGATAATTAAACTGTTTTCTGTAGCAGAGGATGAGAATTTCAGAATGGGAAGTCACTTTCAACCAACAGAACCTCTAAGCAAAACTAAAAGGGTTTGTACTATATACACTGCACACCACTCAATCCTTTGTGGGCCCAAACCCACTCTGTCTCAGCAGACCATGGTATAAGAATGGGCTTCCGTTTCTACAAGAGGGACCCTGGTGCTTTACACAGTAGAAACACCTCAAACACAGTTGCTAATGTCACTCAGTAATGGGATGATCACACACAGCCTATGCCAGAAATCTGGCTTGTTGATAGTTTCTACAACACTCTTAACAAGTGAGCAATGTTTCACTACACGGCGAAATAAAATAAAAATCTAAGGAACATCTTCAGTGTCAAAGAAAGTGGGAGAAATAGGAGAATGAATAGGTTTAGTGTATGCCGAGCCTCATCCTGTTAAAAAGGTTTGAGAAATCCCCTCAAACCTCGGGGCTTGTTTTCTAAAAAAATGTCTTTGGCAGCCATCGGGGTAAATGCAAAGCAAGAGATCTTTATTGAGAAAATGTTATAATGTAACCCTGTCATTTGCTATACCCATGCCCTTATAAATGCTCTGAGTGCTGTATTTGTTAGACTTTTGCATTTAAAATCTGTATTTGCACTCTAGAAATCACTAGAAAGAAAAAAGCTAGTAGATACTGAGAAAAAAATTGATATAATCAGGCTGTTTACTCCCAAAAGTTTTCATCTTCTAAATGGAAAGAATGGTTTTTGAAAGGCAATGCCACTCACATTTTGAAAAATGTCAAGTGGCCGCAAGGAACCATGTGAAAAGAGTTTGATACCAGCTCATAATAAACTCTTTCTTTATCCAACTTTAAAAAAAGAAAGAAAAAACTGGTTAAGAACATCTTGAGGTCTGAATGTAAAATTTAGAAGCCACACGTTTTTACATATGTTTACCTCAAAAACAGAATCTGAACCACAGCCGTAGGTTGTGCACGGACCACGTACTCTCATCACGTTCTCTCTCTTCTGATTCTGGATGCTGTACGTGGCTCTGCATAGGTTCCAGTGCTCTGCAACAAAGCCAATGGTGACACCAGGAGGACATTGCACCTCCAGCTGCATATGAAACAGTAACAGAGATTAGGGTGATGTATGTGCACAATGCACACCCATGCCACGCACATACGCGCACACACACCTGCATATGTTCTTAGTCATGCAAGGGCAAGGGGATTTGATGTCGGGAGGGAAGGATTCATGTTTCCCCAGACCATTTGCAGGGTTGTATTTCAGAAAGCACTCTAAAGAGGTGAGGTCATGTTTGACTGTGGAACAAAGAACAGGCTTAATTACTGCTGAACTGCCTGATCTAAGATTTCAGTTATCTAAGCTCAGTGTTCCTAACAGGACACACAGAATTGTCTGGGCAGATACACAGTCTCTCCCAGTCAACCCTGAAAGACCTGAAGCAAAAAGGACACTATATGAATGGACAGTGCTCATGTTCCTGTGTCAGAATAGTGGCCTTTGTTTCTTCTATGAAGCTCATGCCTTCTGACTACATCCATTAAATGTGTTCAGTTAACTTGATAAATCTTAACCAGTAAGACTAAATCCCCTACATGACAACTACAAGAAACAAAAGAAAAATAAATGCTCTGAATATTTTATGAACGTGTCCCTCCCTTTGATGGGAATGTGCTCCAAGACATTAGTGGATGCCTAGGTGCCTATAGTTCTTGAACCTAATACACACCACACTTTACAATAAACACATGCTATACCAAAGTTTAATTTATCAGTTATTCACAGTATACTACTAATAACAGAGTGGTTAAAATATTCTGTCCTATAATAGAAATTACACAAATGTAGTCTTTCAACTGGGTGAATGACACTCTTGAGCAAAAGAGTAATTCATGTTATAGAACTCAGCATACTACTCAGCTTGTGAATTGTTTATTTCTGAAAATTGCCATTAGTATTTCAGACTACATTTGTCTATAGTAAACTAAAACCATGGAAAGTAAAACTGCTTGTGTGTGTGTGTGTGCGTGTGTGCACGCGTGTGCGCGCGTGTGCTATAACAGTTAAAAGCCTACATGTAGAGGTAGACAATAACATTTTATTAAAGATTTTTAAAATATTGTCCACTGTCCTGTTCTATTTAATTAGATTTATCTTAAGAATGTTTAAAAGATGCCATTCTTTTTTAATAACAAGAGTTACAAAGAGTAAATTGTTTCTTAGAAGTCCAACGTGAACATGTGGTTGCTTCCCTGCTTTCTTAGGCACTTTCAGAAGAATGTTGGGAGTGGATTTTACACAACATAAGACAAGACCACAAAGCTTTGCATGGCCAGAGTCGTCGTTCACATACATAAATTTGTATCTATTCAAACCATTAAATTGGATATTTCCCTAGAACCAAAACGTCACAAAAGTTTAATCCTGAGATTATAAAACTCAGAACTGTGTTAAAATAAATTACTCTTTAAAAGTAACTTAATTTTAAACAATGCTTAAAAACATGAAAGGTTGCATAGAAGTAAATACTATGTTATGCCTAAGTGACTAATGTTTGCCTCACTGTTTATAACGTCCTTGAGTGAAAGATGGCAGAGATACAGAACAAATTAGTGGTTGCCAAATACTAATGCTGAAAATGAGGGAGAAAAGACTGTTAGTTAATGAAGATGGTTTCTGTAGTTAAGAAATTGTTAGGACTTCGTTCTGTGGTGATAGATAAAGTAGTTTCTATATGTGATAAAGCTGAGTAAGAAAAACACCCAAAATGAATATTAAAAAGGGAAAATATTTTAATTATAATGTTGGACAAAGACTTAAGTAATTTATAATTGTGCAGTTATGATTTGCTTTAGTCTGTTTCTGACCTCCTTTATAGGAATTTAAAGGCTGTGCTCTGAAAACAAAATGTGGTGTTTGAATGAAAATGGGTGTTATATTGGAAAAACAGATTAGAGAGATTCACCTCAAATATAAAGCTCTGATTACAAATATAATAACTGCAAAGGAATAAGGAGAAAAACAGAATATTTTTGTGATGCGTTGGCACTATGTTAGCAGGAATTGAGTTTAGAAACTGGTGTGTACTAACAACCCTCAATGTGACCATTCTACCAGGTAAGAACTATTAACAATCAACTCAGTTTTACAGGTAAATTGGAAAATGGAGTGTGTGACAAACAGATTAATATTTAGCAAAGAATGACATATAACGTACAATTTTAAAATCCTGGATATTCTAATTCAGGGTCCAAACAGGAAAGTTATCAAAGTGGTGAAATGGAGGACAAATTATAAAACCTAGAGGAGAAAAAAATTCAGCAAAGAATATGATAGTCTCAAAAAACAATGAAAGAAAAATAATGGAAATGAAAAAAGTAATCAATTGTGAAAAAAAAATATAGAATAGAGAGCATCATGACTGGCAAGAGAAAGCAAAAACATGAGCTTAAAAGACTCAGGACAAGGACAAGGCAACAGTACATTCATATACATATATACACACATATATATGTATATACACATACATCTATGTATGTACACATATACATATATAAACACATATATATGCAAATTAACACATATGAGCAAAGCTTCCAAGATTTCTGGGATATATTTTTAAAAATGTATCTAAAAACCCATGGAGTAGAAGAAAGGGATATGATGAACTCTAAATTCTAGAAGTTATGACAAATCTAGAGAAAGTCCAAACAGAACCAAACAGAAGATGCATTTAGAACCACAAACAGAAATGAGAAAAAAGAACCTCTCCATGACATGTTACAATGAAGATGTAAAATATTTTACAAAGCAAAGAAACAGTACTAAAGCTGTAAGGGAAAATGCCAAGTCACATACAAAGAAAAAGATACACAATAGCATCACATTTCTTGTCATCAATGCCAAAAACAGTTAATCATGGAATGAAAATAAACAACTGCAAACAAGATTGTAACACCCCGCTGAGTTATGTTTTAAAGTTGATGGAGAAATAAGACATTTGATACATCTTAAAGTTGATGGAGAAATAAAATGTTTGGAGAAAAGCACAGACTCAGGCATTGCATGGCAACCAAGAAAGCACTGCAAAAATTACTTAAAAGAAAATGCTAAAGGTTATGAGTTGCCCAGCATGGGTGCTGGGAGCCAAACTTGGGTTTCCTGGAATAATTTAAGTACAATTTTCTCAACTGAGATTCACTTTTCTCAAATTACTCTAGCTTGTGTGAAGTTAACAAAAATCTAACCAGCACAAATACAAAATAACTGTAAGCATCTCGGCAGTCTCCCAATTTCATAAAGCAAACACTTACAGGCAGTGAAAGGTCAGCTATGTCCTGATACAATAATAATGGGAAACCTCAACACCCTATTATCATCTTCAAGATTTCTTCCAAACTAAAACCGACAACAAAAACCATGGAACTTCACAGGTAAATTATGCCATACATCATTCTTGCAGTAGCTCATGGAACCTGTTTTATAAAATTGGTGACCCTGTAGCCCACATATGGAACCTTAACAAATACAACAAAATTTGAAACAATCCCCTATAGTCTGTCAGATTACAACAGAATAAAACTAGAAACAACATCAAGGAAAACTATAGAAATCACTCAAATACTTGCACAGTTTCAATAAGCACTAGATCACTGAAAAAAAGGGGGGAAGGATTGAAATAATAACAGATTCAAACTAAACTGGTAACAAAGCTTCTCAAACCACCAGAACACAGACAGAGCAATCCTAAGGGAAGTATTACAGATGGTAGAATGTGCATTAAATGTTGGGTCTCAGAAAATCTAATGATCTACTCAAAGGTTTCAGAAAATTAACAGCAAGCCAAATCCAAATGACGTAGATATTAATTATAAAGATTAGGGCAGAAATTGATGAAATAGAGACTAAAAGGATTCACAAAATTAACAAAATACTTTATTTTTTGAAAGATAAACAAGATTTAGAAACCCCTAAGCACATGAACCATAATTTTATTATGCTTCTTTTTAAGAGGGCACAAACTAATAATATTAGAGAAAGGGCAGATGAAGTAAACCAAAGTACAGTGTAATTGCAAAGTACCTTTAGGCAACACTATGAAAACTTTCCAAACAGCTTAACACATTCGGCCTGCCAAAATTAAATCAAGAAGATATAAATAACTTAATCAGACCAACAATAAGCAACAAAATTAAAACAGTTATTACTATATCTCTTAACTGAAAAACAATCTAGGACTATATGATTCCAGTGCTAAAAATCTATGAAACTTTTCAAGACTGAGTTAGTGACAATATGTCTTAAACTATTTTTCAATTGGAAGGGAAGGGAAACTAGCAACTTAATTGAGCAAAGGTAGTATTACCCTGATACCAAAACCAAATAAGGGTTGAGGGCAGAACAAAAAAGACAGAGAGAGTGAGAGGGAAACAGAAAGAGAAAGAGAGAGAGAACCCCACCAAGCAACTTTCCTGCTCAACAGACAGAACCTTTCAGTAAAATACTGGAAACTGAATTCAAAAACACAGTAAAAAAAAAAAATACTTCAAGGACAATGATCAATGCTTCATGATCCATCCCAGGAATCCAAGTGGCTCAAAACCTGACACTAGATAGGTTATGAGTATATAAGAAATTCTATTATTATTGATCTTTTCTAGTTCTCACCATTTGCCTGCGAATTTCATGAATTCGTTGCTTCTAATAACTGAGTCGTATTCCATCGTGTAAATGTACCACAATTTCTGTATCCATTCCTCCACTGAGGAACATTTAGGTTGTGTCCAGATTCTGGCTATTACAAATAGAGCTGCTACAAACATGGTTGAGCAAATGTCCTATTGTATACTTGAGCTTATTTTGGCTATATACCTAGGAGTGGTATAGCTGGATCTTGAAGTACCACTATTCCTAATTTTCCGACAAAGTGCCACATTGATTTCCAAAGTGTTTGTGTAAGAGTGAGGTATCCCAGAAGCAGAATGATGCACATTGTATATACTCACTCATAAGAGGTTATTAGACATATAATATAGGATAAGCATGCTAAAATCTATAGTCCTAAAGAATCTAAACAACAAGGAAGACCCTAGGGAATATGCTCAATCCTCATTCAGAAGGGCAAATTCAATAGGAGAAGACAGGGAACAGGACAGGAGCCTACCACAAACGGCCTCTGAAATATTCCACTGATCAAGGTGTAGAAGCAGAGGCTGAGACTCATAGCCAAACTTTGGGCAGAATGCATGGAATTTTATGAAAGAAGGTAGAGATAGAAAGATCTGGAGGGGACAGGCTCCAAAAGGAGACCAACAGAGCCCAAAAAACCTGGGCCCTAAGTCCCCTGCAGAGACTGATATCCCAACAAAGGACCATGTATGGAGAGGACCTAAAATCCCTGCTCAGATGTAGCCCATAGACTCAGTTTCCAAGTGGGGTCCCTAGTAAAGGGAGCAGGGGCTGTTTCTGGCATGAAGTCAGTGGCAGGCTCTCTGATCACCTTCCCCTGAATGGTGCTACCTTACCAGGTCACAGAAGAAGACAATGCAGCCAGTTATGATGAGACCTGATAGGCTAGGGTCAGACAGAAGGGGAGGAGGTCTTCCCCTATCAGTGGCCTAGGGGAGGGGCATAGTGGGAAAAGAGGAAGGGAGGGTAGGATGGAACTGGGAGGAGATGAGGGAGGGAGCCACACCTGGGATACAAAGTGAATAAATTATAATTAATAATAATAATAATAAAAGAAAAGCTTCTTGAAGTAATTGGGAAATAATACAGAGAACCCCAACTGGCCAATGTGCAGAGAGTAAGAGAGTAGGAGCACTCAGCCCTAAATGGAATGTCTCTATCAGCATCCCCAACCTCAAGTCTTAGGATCTATTCAGAAGAGGAGGTGGAAAGATTCTAAGAACCAGAAGTGATGGATGACTCTAACGAAACAGAATTTTTCAGGCACAACAGGATTAATTCACATGAACTCACAGACTGGGACAGAGTAGAGGAAGGTACAAACCACAACACAGAGCATTTCTACTGAAGATCTAGCTCAGTTTCCTCCCTCCCCAGTATTCAGTGTAAGTTTCACTGAACGGTAGGCTAGAAATCTCCCTCCCGTGTAGTTTATGAAGAAGACCAACCACAGGGTAAAGGGCAGACCAGGAGGCGAGTGTCAGGCCACTGCTGTTCTCTGACCTCTTGCCTTGCACAGGGGCAGCAGAAGCAACAGCAGGTGCATCGGAAAGGCCTCTGCATGGTCATGATCTCTCGCCCCAGGCAGTCAGTGACCCGGAGCACGAAAGGTCGTAGGTTCCGATAGGCATTCCTGGTAAAGTCATCTGTGTCTTCAGTTACAATGTAAACCATCTGGTCTACGTTGTTCTTGATGTCATATCTATTATTAGTTTCATAACCTGTCATCACTAAAAGTTAGAATGAGGAAACAATCTTAAGTTAGAACCAGTCAAGATAAGAGTGAGGCAGCCTTTGTTGAAGAAGAAGGAGGAGATGGAGAAGGAAGATTGGAGCTGAAAGCCAAATAGTTTTAAAACATTTTTCAGGTGAAAATACAGCCATGTGACCATGAAGGTTAAGTATTTTAAATTTTTTAAATGTTTTCTAAGTTTAATATGAAATTCTCTTAACAGTTTTCTCGCATAAAAGTAATGGTTAATACAGTGTTCCTGGAATATCAGAGCTCAGAAAATGTTAATAATAAGACCATTTTAATGGAATCACAATCAGACCATGAATTAATCAACTCATGAAACTGATAAAAATACACAAGACATGCTATTTGTAAAAATGAAAATAAATTCAGAAAAAAAAAAGCCTCTGTGTGCTGCTCAGAGGGGCATGTCCAACTCCTACACTGAGCATGAGTAAACCAGCAGGGAACTGAGAACAGAGTCACCTGACTGGCTTCATTTTTCCAGACTTCCACAGCAATAGTCACAGACTAGAACTCAGCAGTCTCAGATTCTGTTTCCTCTTTGCCATCCACTGTAGTGGACTGTGGGGCTCTGGCTAGCTCAGCCTAGCCCTCCCTTCTTCTTGTACTCATCTAAAGGTAAATGTTGAAGAAAAATCAGCAAGTTATACAGGATAGCTAGCCAGATTAGATGTAAGTCCTTTCTGAATCTAAGAAATCATCAATGTGTGGAGTACTGATCCATAGAACTATATAGAATAATTCACTTCGTTGCTTTTGTGAAGATAAGGTAACAGAATAGCCTTCTCTCTTTGGATCAATAAAAGCCCAGCAGCATAAAATAAGGAACTAGGTATGAAGTGATACAAGTTTCCATCTGATTACAATATACTAATCAAAACACAATTAGAATTAAAACAAAATTATACATACATTCCAGAGGCTCAAAGTGCTGAAGAACGTGTATGTTGTCCAACTGTGGGGACAAAACAAAAGCAATTAGAAGACGGGAAAGCAGAATTGATTTTTATTAGCAAGAGAAAAGAATTTGATGACAAAGTAATAAATTGAATCAATCAGGGGTTGGAGAGTTGGCTCAGCCTGAAGAGTACTGGCTGTCTTTCAGAGGAAGTGAATTTTGTTCCCAGAACGCACATGGTTGCTCACAACCATCTGTAACTCCAGTTCCAGGAGATCAGACCCCCTCTTTTTCTTCTCTCTGGGTACCAGGCATGCAAGTGGCGCACAGACACGCATGCCGGCAAAATATTCATATGCACAAAATAAAATAAAAATATTTAAAATGTTTCAGTTCATACAAAACATCTCTTTGGAAATTGAATGAAATTTAAAAATTTAATCAGTTGAGGTTATCTCATCTGCATCCAATTGGATGGATAATAGCAGTGGCTTCTAAATAAGGAAAACACAGAGCTGACTGACATCAGGAAAACATCTGCTTGCTACAGTGACAGCATACTGAGGAAGCCACATACACGCATAGAAGCCTAGGTTGTTTCTAGGCTTCTATGTATCAGCTTCTCTGAGATGTTCGTATAGTAGCAAGTCAGGATGACTTAACATAACTAGGCACAAAGCATGTGATTCTCTTGTGGTTTGGGGAAGGTAAACAAGCCAAGGTAAGCCTTGAATAGGAATTTTCATTTCACATTGTTTCCTGAGTACCTCTCCAAGAGGTTAAGCACATAGATTCTAATACCAGGTTCTTATCTACGTGAACACTGTAATATAGATACCGTGAGGGGAGCACCATGTGAATAGGAGAAAGGGGAGGAGGCATTCTAAGACAGCAGTCCATGAAAAGGAAGGTTAAGAACACTGTGAGAGAAACTTCTCCTTGAATGGGATAGGAAGCACTTTTTGAGGTTTGATGATTCTATTATCAGTTACACCTCAGAACATCCCAACAGAAGAGTCTCCTGTAGGACACAGAGATCATTATCAACATAATTGTAAATCACTTAGATCATTAGATCATTCATAATTGCTTGAGCTCAGAATGCTGCCTAAAGAGTTACATAACATTGTTAAAATGTTGCACTTCATCAAAATTCATTAAATAGTGGAAACTACATGAGTGCAATGACAACATGTAAAACAACTGGTCATGGATGACATTTGGTGTGATTAGTTCCAAGAGGGTATAGGGGGATGTGATGCATGTATAATGCAAAACTTTCATAAGTTAATAATGAAACATTGAGGCATCATTTTATATAAGATATCAAAATGGCCACTACAATTGTTTGCAGTTCCTCTTGTCAAATATTAAGAAACTAAAATATAGAAAAATAAACGTATTTACTATGTGGCAAAAGGGTCTACTGCAGGACAAAACGTTCTGATTACTGCTGATGCAAACGTTTCTCAATGAGGTGCTATGCCTCATGAGCAAGGAATGGACAAACAGGGGGAAGTCACTGGCAAAGACCAGTTTCTGGAAATATTCTAAAGCTTCAGTGGATGGATAAGGGCTCTTTTAGTCAGTATCATGTGATCTGTGGGTGAGATTTCAAACCTTCTAACAGGAAAATGACTCAAGAGTGTGTAACTAATAGTACCCCCAGCTGGCATCTGTAGGACACACCCCTATGTGCCAACAACAGGACAGCCATTACCAATTTATCCACTAAAATGTCTCACAATACAATAGGCTTCCATTCATCAAACCATTACACAGATACTAAAGATGGAAGACTAGACGGTTAGAACTAATAGAAGGTAGAGAGAATAAACACCGGGTTTGTCTGGCTCCAAACCCCTTTTGTTTTCATTTATTTTAAATTCAATAATTCCTGAAAGGGAATGCAGAATTCATAAAATATGCTGATTTGTTCCCAGAGTAAAAGCAGAAATTAAGATACCTTTTTCAAAAGATTTCAGATTTCAAAATCCTTTGAAAATTCATTGGGTACAGAAATGGGGCTTTCTAAATGTGAGCCACTACGGTCACTTCTGAAGGCAGTTTGGACTAATGAATGCACCTACCACATTTGCTCAAGCACCTTTAGTAAGGCATTTCATTCACATAATATCCAAAAGTTTCTAATCTAACCTTTTTGACTTCCATATCTGCAATGCAACAGTGTACCTGTGATTTTTAACACTTAAGACTAACAGGTCTCTGCCACGCAGAGAACTGAGAACTGACCTGTCCACTCCAAAAATGTTCAGTTAACTAACTGCATGGAACACCCTTAATTGGGATGCTCTTACTAATAATGTACTTATAAGCGTCCCCTTTGCAGAAGTAGAAGAAGATTTATATGTTCAGAAGGCATTTCCACAATTCGCTCTATCCTACTTTCACCAACAAGTTTTCTCTTCCAGGTTATAAATATCATTTACAAAAACTGCTTATCACACTAGCTTTTGTTCTAGCTTCATAATTTACATGTGCACAGAAATTAGGCAGTCACTGTGCTGAGTGAAAGGGACATGGATTTTAGTCTGCAGCAACATCTTATGCTTACTTAGATGTATGTGTTTAGGGGTCCAGGGGTGCTAAAGAGAGGCTGAGATGTTGGAGAGAAGCCATGTATTGAACATTCTGTGACCCCTCCCCATCTCCCCCTGTCTAGTGTTCTTTTCTTACTCTGTTTTTCTTTACTTGCAAGTAAATGGCATAGCATTAGGTTAATGACTCTCATTCTTATTTTTCTAATTTCTTTGAGAAAGCCATATTGAATAATCTGAAAGCTGATTTTGTTGTTTCCAGAAGAACTTATGCGTCCTGTGAATGTTTCTTTGTACTCACTATCTACCTGCAAATCCACCATCACAGCTCTCAGCCAGCTTTGGTCATAAATGACTTAACTCCCTATTTCAATACCCTATTTGTTCTAGCCAGCATCTTATTCCCGCTCCTTATACCCCATGGCCGTACTACATAGAAAAGTGCTTTGAATTTATTGGAGTACCTGAGCTAAGTATTCCAGACCAGGAGGACAGTTGGGTATAGGAGCTGGCCCTGGCATCCACATCACAGGAGCATGCTGAGTCATCATCGGGTATTTGCCAGGCTGGTACTGGATAACATGAGTGCCCCCAGTGGGATGGTATAAAGGGATGGTACCAGGCTGCTGGGGAACGTAGTATCCAACTGGCAAGCCTCCAGATGGAGGGACAGCTGGTCCAGCAGGGCCTGTGTTCTCAAACAGATGAAAATATTATGCGTTATCCCTTTATTGGGAGTTACATGATTTTTACATGAGAAAGTAACCATGCAACATGCTCCTAAAGAAAACAGGTCCTCCTGTTCTCTGAGTGTTTACCCATGTAATAACAATATCCTAAGGAGATTATTCACATTTAGTTTGGTTGATCTTAAAACTTGTCCTATATTATGCTTATTTCACAGGTATAGAAATAAAGTTTGGCACTCTGAGAAAAAGGTAGACTCTTGCTGCTTCTCCTTTAGGGATCATAAGCTCACTTCATTGGCTTTAATTGAGTTAGCACATGTAATTATCATTGTCATTTTTACAACTTACCACAAAGGGGTCCTTACCATCTATGCTGGGATGCCTTTATTCAATCACTTCTTTTTTGTCTTTTCATCTAGACCTCAGGCTGCTTATCGACACTGATATATCTCCGAGTCAATTTCTCAAGATTGTCCCCTCACCAGACTACTGCAAGTGGAGCCATTTCAACAACATGCCTCTAAGCTGGGAACTCCAAGATCAACTGCAAACCTAGCCCGTGTTCACCCTCTTCCTGGCCTGGGGTGGGCACCCTTCAGGAATACCCAGGCCATCAGTCTCATGTCACTTCTCGTAAGAGCACCAAGTCCACCCTAATGGCTTCACTCTTATGACCTCTGCCAACCTCAGAGAGAAGCCACCTCCCCAACCCTTCTTGTAGAGTCCCAGCAGGTAAACTTGGGGTAGAGAGGTATATAGTGTTCCGTTCAAAGTACTTAAACATATTTATGGCCAGTTCTCCACACCTCATCACAATCCAAAATCTGAAGAACTCTATCTATCACTTTAAATCATTCCAGGCCCCAGGAACAGAATTTCCCAACGGTTTCAGAGGGGTATTGAAAATAGCAAAATGACACACAGTGACTAATGCATTAAGACCTCGTCTTCCACCAGGCCTGCTTAGGTCGTGTTTGCTACAGAGAAAGGGAGTACAAACCAACAGGTCTAGATTTCAAAAACTGGCTGTTTAAATTTACTTATTTACAAATATATAGGAAAATAATTTTAGGACTATTTCTTTAATTGTGGCTCAATAAAAGTGCTTCAAAAATCGCCTGGAGTTCTCTGTAAGAGATTCATGGCCCAGTGCAGTGTATCAAACACAATTTCCAAGTCAGAATCATGAAGAAAGTCAGCTTGATTTCTTTCGTCCTCAAAATGGGCAATTCAGAGCGATCCAAGATGGCTGCCACGAGAGAACACTGTGTCTGAGGAGTAGGAGAGCAGAAACAACGCAGCGACCAGGAGACTGAACTCTGGGACCTAAAACGCCAGCATTGTGAGTGCCAGGTGAGCGGAACTCCTACGGTGAGAAAATCAAGTGGGAAAACCCTAGGGACACCCAGTTATTACCTGGAGAAATTTCCCCGGTGACCAGCAGCGCACAGCTCTGATCTGAATGAGCAGCTGCGCTGGACGCCCGCACCCGCCATTATAGACTGTCTCTCCCGGGCAGTCTCGGGAGGAACCGGGAGCCGTTTTCACTGAACTGCGCCCTACGAGCGCACACTGCACCTGGGTTCTGCTTCGACCCGCGGGTGTGCGGCGGGTTCGGTCCGATCATCGGAACCACACCAGACTGAGTGGATTCCG
>CM053749.1:26999309-27119334 GCA_028658305.1 Pachyuromys duprasi
TGGGAGGGAGTGAGGGACGGGGCTATGCATGGGATGCAAAAAACCTAACCTGTGATTGATATAAAAATAAATAAATTTATTATAAAAAAACTTTTCGGGTTGGAAGTTTTATTTTTAGGTGTTTTCCATGTTGAAGCTACTGTGAATGGAGTTTTTCTTCACAAGCTATAATTGGTCTATAGCAAGGCAACTGGTTTTTGATGCTGTTTTTGCATCCTGCCACTTTGCTGGAAGTATGTATTAGGTATAAGTGCTTCCTGATGGGATTCCTAGAGTCTTTTAAGTATAGAACCATGCTACCTGCAAATAAGAGTGCTTGGATGTTGTCCCTTTTTTATCGTATGTGTTTCTTTTTCTTGTTTTACTGCTCTAGCTAAGAGTTCAAGCACTGTTGCCTAAGAATGGAGAGATTGGGCACCTTCTCATTGTTTCAGATGACAAAATGCTCTCATTTTTCTTATTTAGTATAATGTGCATTATAGATGGGACCTATATAGCCATTATTATATTGGGATAGGTTTCTTCTATTTTTAGTTTCCTCAGGGTTTTTTTTTCCATGAAAGGATGCATTTTCTGCATCTATATTTCTGCATTTACTGAATTCTTAGCTACATTGCATCAATTCCTTGCTTCACTGTAAGCAAGGAATAGTAACACTCACTAGGGGATTCTATGGAAGGCAACTTTAGTGCTAATAGCTATTTCTATCCTTACATTCCCAGTCATAGAAATAAAATGGTCTAGGTTTAACCAACACTGAAAAAATCAATCAGTGAAAAAAAAAGACAAAATCTCAGAATCTGAAAAAGTTTCTTTGAATAAAAACTAGAGAAAAGAAGCATTTTATGCAGGGTGTCAAAGTTCTGTGATATAGATATTAAAGAAGAGTAGTTTTTGAAGCTAATAATATATAACATAATAATCTATACTAAAAAGCGTATTAATAAAGTCATGAATTACAAAATCAATTTTCTAATGCTATCTCAAAACAAAGCTAGAAATAAACATTACTTTATCTAGGAAACAATCCAATCGGCTTCAGGGACCAGATGCTATGTCTGAGGCAATAAACAGAATTATTCACACATTACTGTCTTCAGTATTTTGGAGCATATTATATTCTTCTAAGAGAAGCTAAAGCAAGTTAAGCAAGTAACTGCTGCAATCCCAAAGAGTTGCTCAGGGTGCCAAGGGATGTCAGGAGTGGTTCTTAACAATATGGACTCTGTTATAAATGCTAACTCATTCAACCTGGCCCTCCATGAGAAGGAACAGTTTTATAAGAGCCCAGACCAGGACAAGAACTGTACAGAGTAGGCTCAGCTCTGCAGAAGCAAGGGCTGTTTGTGGAGTGTTTGCAGGCCAAGTTAGAAAGAAAGGTAGATAAAAATAGAGGAAAACCTCATGCTTTGTGTTTACAGCTTGAACTTTGTGCCACCAGGATGAAGAGGAGATGTTTCACCATACATTAAGCAGAAGGTGCTTTCTAGCATCCAGATGTAAGGCAAGGAAGTTTAATTGTGACAAAGAATAAAAAGAAGAAATCATTATAACTGGCAATTTAAAAACTGCATTGACTTGTTAGTGGCTTGTGCTTCTACATGCTTCCAACATGCAGAAAGCAGAGTATAAATTTGGGAGTAAGATGTCAAAGTTGGTTCAATGATTATGTTTGAGAACCTGTAGCTAAGCAGGGAACATGGTCTACAGGCAGTTGCAAGTGTAAATCTAAAATATAGGATGTTGAGATGGGTCAGAATAGGATGCATAAGTACCTAAAAGTACACAAAACTAGCTGGATTGTCAAGACCACCTTGTGAGAAAGAACAAAAGTGGATGGAAGAGATGGGGAGCCAGGCAGGACCTGAGAGAATGCCAAAGAACTCTGAGAAGAGCAGCTGTTGAGGACAGGGATATCCTTGATAAAGACTGATAGTAAGTATAATTAAATGATAGATAATGCTAATTAAAATGCTGTTAACTTAGAACTAAATGAGAATAAAGGTGAGCATCTATAGAAGATGAATTAGGGACATTTTGAGTTTAAGTTTATCATGAAGAATGTACTTTAATTCCTGAAGGAATTATTGTAAGAGTACTTGCCTAAACTAGAAGTGAGTGATCCTCTTTCCTCAGGTTCTCAAAACCCTCACTTATAGAATACTAATCATCATATTATGTAAATGAGCTAATTACCATATCTTGTACTTTTAACGTAAAAGCACTTGAAGTAATAACAGTTGATGATCAATAGCCAGAAGAAAAGTTGAGTTTATGTTAAGGACTTATTCAATATGATGATTAGATTCCAATATTTATATGCTAATTTATATAAATCAGTGATTTTTTTATTATAAAGATATTAATCCATGTTAAAAATGAAGAATGAAAAAGTGGGCAAATTATGTGGTAGAAACTGGCATATTATGCTTCTATCTGAGCTGGAAATTGCCCTTAAGGGATTTGACTGTTTTTGTAGAAAACAAACTGAAACAAAATAATACGTGTTTAACTTTTGTATCCCTAGTAACTCAAATTAATTTATAGAGAACTCCAGTAGAAAGCTGCCTACCACTGCCATTGTTAGAAACTGCCTATGGGATTTTCATTCCTAATAACTTTTAGTATTATCATTGTTTTTTATTTCAAAAAGTCATGACATTTTTCTTCTCAAATAGGTTCCATATAACAATAGTTTATTTGTTAACTATTCTTTTAATAAACAATAGTGGATACGATTCTTGGTTGGAAAATGGCATTTAGAACTATAATGGAAATTATAATCATATTTTGAATTTAAATAGTTTCATTAAACAAAATTTTTCCAAGTATATTATTTCTGGTTTTTATTAACTAGAAGAACATGTATGTATAAGAACTGACACTTCCTGAGTTGTTGGTCATGGAGGTATCAGAGGCTCCCAAATAAAGGTAGGTTATTGCCATTACTCTTGGTCCCAAAACTGAACTTAGCTGTACAATCTTACTGCTCAAGACACAAAGCATACACTTTGGATAGAGACGGAGACAGAGGAATCAAGCGGGAGCTGAAGTAGAAGCTTCTTCCTCGACGGCTGGTTTTTACAGTGCCTGAAGGTGTAACAGAAGCTTTGGTTTCTTTGTCTGTTTTGTAAATATGCTTTTGTTTTCATCCCAAGTGTGGGGTTTTAGTTGGGCTATAGTTTGTCCACACCTGTTAGTTGTCATGTGTGGAGTATGGCTTTTGCCAACTGGTAACAGCCTTCCACGTGCCCCAGGGAGAGGAACGTGGTCTAGGACTCTGAGGATATAAATATGAGGCAGAGACAGTGCGGTGTTCTGTGTGGGAATGTGGCTTGTGGCGTGTATGGCTTATAGCAGTTTGGAGAGAACAAAGAGTGGAGACAGTGTGGCGGTTTGGAGCAGATAGAGAGAAACATTTCAGGGCACAGGGGTGTGGAAGAGCCTGCTAGCTGCAACTGCAGTTGACAGAGATTGGTATAGAGCCCTAAAAGAACCCCTTGACCCTAAATAACGTGGAATAATAAAGGGATCTGGACCCCAAAACCCAATAACCATTTTTCTCTCTTTTACATAAGGATGAGGGGTTGGTGGAGGGGATGTAGAAGCCTAAACACCCCCAAATAAAGGAATTTAAAGAAGACCCCTACAGGTTCACTTTCCACTACATGAAGTACTGTACAGGCTGCTGAGATGGGAAAGCCATCAATCAGTGCACCCCATGAGCTACAATATTGACTTCTCAGGCAAAATATGCCCATTGGTAAAACAGGGGCATGATTATGATGAGTGATGAGGAGGCATGATGCAAAAAGGCATCCTTGGCCACAGCACAGCTGCTTCATGCCTGAACCGACTGCTGCTCTGGCTACCTGCTCAGGAGAATTCACATCTTCTTGAAGAACTATGATTAGAAGTTAATGGTTACTGGGGGAAAAAAAGGGTAGCATGTTCTTGTAGCCTATATTCCTATAGATAACATTACTCCTACCCTCCTACAAGCAATGCTAATCAAGTTCTGTGGGACACATGCACACACACGTGCACGCACACACACACAGAAAAAGAGAGAGGGAGACAGACAAAGACAGAGATAGTCACAGATAGACATTCAGAGACAGAAGACAGAGAGAGAGGGAAAGACACACAGAGACAGAGACAGAGACAGAAAAAGACAGAGAGAGGGAGACTGAGAGAGGGAGGCAGAGACAGACACAGAGACGGAGAGAGAGAGACAGGGAAAAAGAGGGAGTCAGAGACAAGGAAATAAAGAAAGGGAGACAGTCAGACAGACAGACAGAGAGGGAGAGAGATTGAAGTGGAGGGGGCTTCCTGGGAAGAAGATGGGTTTCAGCAGAGAGGCAGGGGCTAACAGAAACCATATGCATATATGAAACTGTCAACCATTTTTAAAGGATATGGTCTAGCCACTACGCAGTGATCACAGTGGCTTTTCACTGTTAGTGACAATTCATTAGCAGTGTATTTGGCATTGAATACATTTTCAGCTTAACATGTCTAATCTGAAGGGTGTTTACTTCCTGGGACTGAACCCAGGGCCTTCATTTGCTGGAAAAAGTCTCTATGACTGAGCTAAATCCCCACCTCCCCCAATTTTTGATAGAGATTAAAAACAAAAACTTTTGATAGTGGACAGAATCTGATTTTAACAGTGTTTACTTCTTGGAAATGGTGTGAGTTACTTCCTAAAATGACTGTAATCCCCCAAATTTACTCTAGAACTGTATGAGAACTCCTCCTCGCGAGTCTCCATCAAGTCTCAAAACACAAAAATATCCACCACAGCGCCTTTCTTGGCACTCACAGCTATGCCCTTCCACTCCTCTGTCCCTCATGCCATTTACCCCTGCATGCCTTGTACCAGAACTTCATAAACACTGTGTAAGACATAGCATAGTTTTTCTCTACATATATTTCTTGTCTAAGAATAAGATTCTGTTACATAAAAGTCCACTTTATTTTTTTTAATTAATTTATTTAGCTATTGATGTTTCATCCCAATCATGGCCCCCTCCTTGCTCTCTTCCCTGTACCACACTCTCTCCCTCTTCCCCTCTCCCTGGTCCCCTGCCAGGCCAGGGAGGAATAGCCTGCTTTATTCAACACAGCTCTCCTCTAATCCCTGGTAGGGTGAGAGAGCACCATGTTGTGTTCCCACAATGTTCTCTTCATCTGTCCACTGGGAACACAGAGAATGTTATCCTGGCTTTTACGACTTCCTTCCTCAGTGCCTTCCATGTCACAGCCTGAGATCACAGGAATATGCTAAGATGGGCGTTCTATCAACATTCAGTATTTATTTGTTGAAGCAAATGTTGGTTGAAAAATTAACCTTAACCGTGGCTGCAGTGTTCTGGAGGATTATTCTTGAAAACTTACCTTACCTGGTACAAAATGAGAACTGTAGTCAGGAGGGGCAGCAGGCACTTCATTTGATGATTTTATCTGATTCTCCATTGCTTCTGCAGGCTGCTCAGGAGTTGTGGGGACCACACCTTGAGGGAGAGAGGATCGTGACCCACAAAGTAAGTGAGAGTATGATTGCAAAATGCACTCTTTTTTTTTCACTTGTAAGCACCAGAAAATACACCCATGTTTCTTATGAAAAAAAAAATTCCTTTTAATAAATATTAGACTGAACATGGTTGGAAAAGGAAACTAACCCATCATACTATGCTGTGGCTGCAGCTTAAGCTTTCATGGTCATGGTTCAGCCAACCGCCAGCTGACTCCCAACTATACAGTTAATCCCTTGCAGGTAACTGAGATTCTTTCTGTTATTATCTGAGAAACACTGGGTATATAAAGCTGATGTTTTTCATAGTCTTTTGGAAATGTGGTATCTGAATTGAAAACACTAAAGTCTCACTAAAAACCTAATCTAGCCACAAGCACAGCAGTCAGAGTTGATTCATCCCACATCTATAGTAACTATATTCTTCCTAAAAACCACTTGGTCAAAGTGTCACATTGGTTGCTTCTAACATAGTACAGAAGCCACTTCATAGTGTTAGATCTTGTGCTCTTGTGGAAATCCTTACCTGACTCACTATAAGAAAGGGTCTCAGTTTTGTTGGTGTGTTGTTTTTGTGCGCTGTGTAAAGGTTGCCTTTGTATATTCAAATGCTGATTTCCATATCAGGAGAGAGCTGAGTACAGACCAGACTTTGCTATTGCTAAGCACTGTTCTCCATCACCTTCTGATTGGTTGAATAAAAAGCTGAATGGCCTATAGCAAAGGCAGGAGAGGATACTTCCAGACAGATAGAAACTCTGGGAAAGAAAAAGGCACTGAAAGATTCCCTATGAGACAGGGAGGAAGTAGGACATACAAAACTGAAGAGAGGTAAAGAACCACGTGGCAAAACATAGACTAAACATAGGTTATAAGAGCTAGTTGGTAACAATGGAAATCTAAGGCCTAAAGCTATTACAAATAAATATGTCAGTTATGCAGAACTTGGGTGGACATGCAAAGTCTATACAATTTTACAGTTTCATAAATGATTGAATTTTATATTAGAAGAAGCAAAAGACCATAACTGTGATGTTTCTCTTCTTATCATTTACTGAGAAAAAACAAATCAACGCTTGACTCTTCTGCATCTAGGCGGAAGGCCACCACAGCCCTTTCATCACCCTTCCTGCCTGGATTTGCTTTGCCGTCATTGTTTTGCTTCACTTGATCCCTTCTAAACACTTAGAAATGTTTAAGGCCTATGTGCAAATAAAAGCTGTTCTTACTCTTTTCTTACAGAGAGTTAACATGGAGGATTGAACTTATACACAAATATATCTACATGCTAACTAACAAAATAGTTCAGAATAAAATATACTCCTTCAAAGAAAACAATCATACAATTTACTTATGAAAGCAAAACATTTTTTAAAGAATAGGAAAAAAAGGGTGGGGGAGCTGTCATGAGGGCCCAGCAGTTAGGAGTGCTTATTGCTTTTGCAGAGGACCCAGGCTCAGATCCCAACACTCACACTAGGCAGCTCACAACTGCCGATAGCTCCGGCTTCATAAGGGTCAGCACGTCTGGCTTCCATGAGTACCAGACCTCACATGTACAAATAAACACGCATACTTAAATTAGAATAATTAAATACATTTTAGGAAATTAATAAAGTTGTACCTGACATTTTGATGAATTCTAATTACACCTGTAAAAGAAAATATGTTAATAACTTTATGTATGAATATATGTATACGACAACAGAAAGTTGTTACAAAAAGTACTACAAAGTTCATAAATTATAGAAATTGAAGAACTCACCACTGAATGAAAAATGGGTCAAGACAGGAATCAAGGGAATTACAAACTTTTTAGAACTAAATGAAAATACAAAATCCCCAAATGTATGGAACACCATGAAGGCAGATCTAAAACTTAAGTTTATAGTGCCTACATTTAAAAAAAAACCTTGATAGATTATATAATAAAAACTAAGTTACATACTAATAGCTCTAGAGAAAAACAAGAAGAAATAATACCCCAGAAGATGCCTTTAATCTCAGCACTCAAGAGGCAGAGGCAGGTGGATCTCTGTGAATGTGAAGCCAGACTGGTCTATAGAGCTAGGTCTAGGATGGCTAGGAACACACAGAGAAATACTGTCTAGAAAAAAAAATATTATAAAGGAAGAAATAATCAAACTTAGGGCTGAAATTTATGAAATATAGAAATACAGAAATAAAGAAAAAATACAAGGAATCAATGAAATAAAGATTTGAGTTTTTAGGAAAATCAACAAGATTCACAGATCCTTAAACAAATTAATTAAAAGATGGAGAGAGAAGTTTTAAAGTAATAAAATTAGAGCTAAAAGGGGGATTACAACATACACTGAGGAAATTCTTTTTTATTTATTTTTATTTATTTATTATGTGCATTGGTGTTTTCCTGCATGTATATGTCTGTGAGGGTGTCAAATCCCCTGGGACAGGAGTTACAGACAGTGGTGAGCTGCTATGTGGGTGCTTGAAATTGAACCCAGGTCCTTTGGAAGAGCAGCCTATGCTCTTATCACTGAGCCACAGCATCACAGAGGCACATTTTAAAACCCTGTATTCCACCAAAATAGGAAACCTAAGTGAAATGAGTGAATTTCTTGATATAAACAACCTACCAAAGTTAAGTCAAGATGAAATAAAAAAACTTAAACAGATCCATAACACCTAGTGAAATAGAAACAGTAATTAAAATTCTCCCAGCCAAACCCAAAACCAACAAACAAAAACTCAGAGCCAGATTGAGTCAGTGCAGAATTGTACCCGGCCCTCAAAGAAGAACACATTATTCCAAAATATATAAGCTGAAGGAACACTTCCTAATTATTTTAATGAAGCTTTTACTATCTTGATATTAAAACACCCAAAGACCTGAACAAAAGAAAGAAAATTATAGACTTATATTGTGTATAAACACAGATATGAAAATTCTTAATAAAATATTTGCAAACAAAATCCAAGAAGACACCGGAAAGATTACCCATGACCAAGTTGGCTTTATCCCAGAGATGATGATTCAACATAGGTATATCAATAAATGTAATTCACCTTATAAACAGACTAAAATTTAAAAATACACATCATCATCTCATTAGATGCAGAAATGGCCTTTGGTAAAATTCAATTTCCTTTCATGACAAAAGTTCTGAAGATACTAAGGATACAGGGGACTTTCTTCAACACACTAACAGTAATTTACAACAATCCCACTGCAGCAACATCCCAAAGAGAGAAAAACAAAGCATATCCACCAAAATCAGGAACAAGAGAAGGATGTCCACTCTCTTTGTGCTTATTCAATAGAGTAACTGGAGTCTTGACTAGAGCAATAGAACACAATATTTCCCAAGCTTGAAAATGAAATCTTCGACTTCATATGGAAACACAGAACAACAGGGATAGCTAAAGACAATGCTGAATAAAAGCAGAACTGCCGAAGTTCTTACCTTTCCAATTTCAGCCTCTATTACAGAACCATAGTAACAAGAACAGCAGGGCATTGGCATAAAAACAGACACAGTGATCAATGGAATCTAATTCAAGACCCAGACATAATTCCACACACCAAGATTTGTTGGTCTTTTATACATGCTGAACAGGTGCTATGAACGAAGATGTAGTTAAATCTTACATTCTTCAAGTCCTTGAGGTTGGAACTAATTACTGCAACTACTTCAGGAATGCAGTATTGCTTTTGCTTTTAGTATTTCTCTAGGCTGGGTGCTAGCTCAGTCTGACCTTCTGCAGGTGTTTTGTTTTATCCTCTCTCTCTTCTTCTCTCCCTCCCATTCTCCCTCCCTCCCTTCCTCTCTGCCTCCCTCCCTCCTTTCCTTCCTTTTCTTTCTCTTTCTTCCTTCCTCCTTCTTCTTTCTGTTTCTGTGTGTCTTTGTCTCCATCCCTGTCTCCCTCCCTCTCTCTCTCCCTCCTTCCATCTCTCTGTCTCTCTGTCTCTCTGTCTCTCTGTGTCTCTCAGTCTCTCTCTCTCTCTCTCTCTCTCTCTCTCTCTCTCTCTCTCTCTCTCTCTCTCTCTCTCTCAGGTTAGAGAATGTTTCTGTGTTGTCCTTATCCTGCAATGTAGCCTCGACTGTCTTCAAGCTCACAGCCATCCACCTGCCACAGAATAGAAGTGTGAGATTTAAGACATGCACTATTATACCTGCTAGCCTTAAATCACTTCCCTCATAGATCAAAAAATCTATATGTTTTTCTGCTAGTTACTAAACATGTCTATTCATGCATTGTGGAACTAGGGGAATCCCGGGGAGTAGGTTTGTGTACTCACAAATTCACCAAAAGAAAGGTTGCAATTATAACCTTTGGTTTATACCTAGGGTTTGGTTGCCATAAAACCCTATTTCTTATTGGTTGTTTTCTATAAGCATTACTCTGATTGGTTGGATTCCATACACTGCTACTCTTGAGTAGTTGGCCATAAGTAATGTTGATGGCCACCTAGAATAGTATCAGTTCAGAGCCAGTGTATAGACATTTTTGAATAGTGTGGTTCTTTTCCTTTCCTTTGGTGCAGAGCTATCCTGAAATAAAAGTCACTTTTAAAAGGTCCTTTCAAGAAAGGGGGAAGAAAAATTATCAATAAAATTTCAGTATTGTTCTTATAGGCTCCTTCTTCAAGAAAAATTGGCTTCCTCTTTCATCAAGGAATTCTGTGTCTACAAGCTGACTGTAAATGGGTAGTTTTGTATGAAATCCATCCAAGCTAGGGTCATGTGACAAGAGGGAACCTCAACTGAGGAAACAGCCTCCCCCAGATTGGCATATGGTGCATCTTGATTGATGACTGATGTGGGAGGGCTCAGATCACTGTAGGTGGTGCCAACCCAAGGCAAGAAGAAAACAGGCTGAGCTAGCCATGGCAGGAAGCCAGTAAGTAGCACTCCCTCATGGTCTCTGCATCACTTCCTGCCTCCAGGTTCTGCTCTTGCCCATGGACTGTGGAACTATAAGCTGAATAAGCATTTCCCCACCCCCCCAAAAAAATCCATAAAACTTTAGAAATAAACTAATGCTAATGAAATAAAGCAGACTGGACATACATATCACCTCAAAGTTGTAGGTTCAAGCTTCCTTTCACCTTTCTTTTAGCCACTAGGACCTCTCCTCACCAACCTAGATATTCTCTTCCTTTTCTTAGGAAGTTTTACAATACAATTTTAGCTAAAATATTATGTAAGCGGAATAATTTCCAGTTGGTACAAGCAAGACTTCTGTCATATTAATCCATTCTTAATCGTCAGTGAATTGTTTAAGATATTTTCAGTCAGCAACAGCGAAGCACTCCCTACAATGTGACAGACTGCTGCCTTCATCCTGTCTGGAAACTAGTCCAGGAAAGGGAGCTACCTCTCCACAGGTTATTTTACCAAGGTTCAGAAAGTCCTGCTGAAGCCTCGACATTTGAGGGCCTATGATTCACACAGGGTATCCACAGATGTCTAGACAGGGGTCATAACACAGACTCCTGGTGAGGGAAGGATTTCCTCCCTTGAAGGCCGTGTCTACTTCAAATGACATCTGGTAGGAAAAGAACACATATTAAATATCACCTACTCTCATCTACCTATGTTCATGTTCTTATACATAGTTTTTGCCAAACTATTATGTAAAAAGGATAATTTCCAGCTGGCACAAGCAATAATTCTGTCTTAATCCTGGAATAGCCAGTGAACTGAGAGAGATGTTCTTGTCACTCGACATGTATGGCCAGTTCCTCCTGCTTCTTAGTAGTGCAGGAAAAGAATAGCTAACTCAGCAAAGACCCATACCAAGTACCCAAGTCTCCTGTCTGTTCAATAAATCTGATGTGTAATTTCAGAGCCGCACTATCCTTTTTTTGTCTTTCCTCATTAATTAATTTATCCATCCACTTTACAGCCTGATCACAGCCCTGCCCCCTCCTCCCTGCCCCACACTCCAACACTCTCCACTATTTCCCCTTTCCCTTCTCCTCAGAGAAGGGAGCCCTCTCATGGGTACCAACCAACCCAGGCACATCAAGTCTCAGCAGGATTGAGTGCCTCCTCCTTAGAGGTGTTGCGCATGGGTGACAACACTCTTTAAAATGCTCTGCCACTCAGTTGCTCAGCATGTACTGCCAGAGTAAGCCTGGTTCTGGGTAGATATTTCCCTCTCCCAGAGAGTGGAGTTCTAGCAGATAGAATTGTAAGCATACAAAGGAGCATGCTCCCCAGTTGCAGCCAAACAAGTAACAAATGTTGCTAAAGGATTTTAGCAAGCAATATATTTTACAAAGCACAAAAGGTTAGCTGCATGAAGGATCTCTCTCTATTTTTAGAGAGGTAAGTTCTCAGTCTGTTGTCTAGGCTAGCCTCAGAACTCACAGTGTAGCTCAGGTTGTGCTTGAGCTCACAGAGAACCTCTTGCCTTGGTTTCCCAAGTGCTGGGATTACTGTCCTGAGCCACCACATCAAGGTCACTGTATTTTCAGCATCAATGTTCTTGTAGTGGAGAATCAACCAAGTGCCTTTGCATAGTCCTACAGTTGAAAACCTGCATGTGTTGTAGGAGTCTGGGTGATGCTGTATTTGTGTGGGAGTCATATTACATTTGGTGAATGTGGAAAAAATAAATATAATATTGTGGTTCTTTTTATATGATCACATTGAGCCTCATATATCACAGGATCCAAGATGGACAAGTATCTTATTATTGTAATAGTTCTCAGGAAATGCACAGGTCTTGCTTAATGAAGTAAAATCTATTACTCCTTAAAAAAAGGAGCAGGAGTAGTCACTAGGCCTTAAAAAAGACATACAAACTAAGAAGATATGTCTGATAGGTCTTGCTACCATCTGACTCATTTCTTCCACCTCCACTGAAAGTGATAGTTATTAAACTTTTGTTGCTGAATATGTAATTTAATGCTAGATAACAAGAAACCAGCATGGCTGGTCTAAACCCTTAGAGTGTCTCAGTGACATGAGTATTCCTGCCTTACCCAGTGTACTCCTCGGATCACACCTGAGGTTATGCAGAAGGCAAGACTCAAGATGTAGACAGGTCATGCCAGAAAAGCCCACCACATGTTTAGGGGGTTAGAGTGTTCCTATCTGCTTGACCTCTAAGGAGGTGGCAGACAAGAGACTTAGTCTAGCCACACAGCCAAGGGTTTTAGCATTCATGCCCATGTACAGAAACCCCAATCCAAACTGGACATTGAGGTTCAAGTCAGCTTCCCAGCAAGTAAACACTGAAGTGTCAATGATTGCTTAATAGTGGCAACTCACGGGATGAAGGTATGGATGCTTTGTGTTTGCACAAAAGCCATGTGTGTAGGCGATGGCCATGCAAGAGGCATGGTGAAGTGTGGAGGCCAGAGAACAACCTTCCAAAGTCCTGTCCCATGTCCTGTGAGTTATTACACAAAATGATCACACCTGAAGGGGTGACAGGATTCATTAGATTGTCAGAGTGCAAGCCATCTGGAAACCTCAATCTTATGTCAAATGCCAGGTGTGGGAGAATTCTTGTCAGGTACTGTGAAACTGCTGAGTCTGTATTGACTCTGGGCATTCCGTGTTAGAAGTAAATGGAAACATTTACTCATGTAACTGAAACATTACTAAGCCACTTTGATTACAGAAGCAGAAAGATGAGGCAAGGAGCTTTCAGTTTGTTTACTGGCCTCTCATGCTGTTTCAGCACAGCCTGGAACAAAAGGGAGAGGAACTTGATGGCTTCAATACATGCATGCCTTTTTGTTCTGCTCAGGCAGGCAAGGGTGACTCGAAAAAATTCCCGATAATGTTTCCCAGGACCTAACAAAGACCTGGAGAACTAAGCAAAAAAGAACAGTGCCCAAGTATGAGACTGAGTGCTGGGTTGTGTCCACTTAAGAGCCAGCTGAAGGTCACAGAAAAATAAAGCTGGCATTGAAGTCACACACACTCAGAAGCTGGCCAGGAAGGGAGGCCTCAAAGCCAGTGCAGGAACTGCCTGGCAAAACAGCGAGACTGTCAACTTTCTCCAAGGGGTTTAGCAAGGCTCGGAGTCTACTAAACAATACTCAAAATGTACAGGAGACGATACAAAATTGTGGCACAGAAAGGACCAGAAAATGGTCAACTCCTAAAAAAATAATTGTAAAGAAAAAAAATGTTAATGCTAAGATGGCATCAATGTTGACTTACTTGGCAAATAATTTTAAAAAATGCTCCAGGGCCAAGAGATTGTTTAGTGGGAAAAGGAGATTGCCACATAAACATGATCACCTGACTTTGATCTACAGAATCCACACAAGGTGGAAGAAGAAACTGATTCCACAAGGTTGTCCTTGGACCTACACTTGTGTGCCCTGGCCACAAACACTCTCACACACACACATACACACATCATACACACAAATACTAAAACAAAATAAAAAAATTTAAAAGGTTCCAAGAACACTGAAAGTCTTAGCAAAGATGCAAAGGAGAAGTTATAAATTTTGGAACGGAGATAATACGGTAATGGAAATAAATCTAAACATCACTGGATGAAAGCCAACAGACAAATGGAGACTGAAAAAAGCTATTAATTTCTAAGAAAACCAATAAAAATTATTCAAGCACACAGGGAAACTATAAAAAGACAGCGATATCAGTTATAGAAAAACAAAAAGAACATGGCCAATGTTGCAACTCAATAGTAGAATGAATTCTCAACAAGGATGAGATCCTGGGTTTGAGCCCCACTGTGTATCATGTCAGTTTTGTTTCTTTTTTTATTTTTATTTTTTAGGCTCATATTATAATATACTTTGTAGAGAACACACACACAGGAGAGAAAGAGAGAGTTTAGATCAATTAAATGAAATAGACATTCCTAAAAAGACACACCAATAATTGTGACTTGCTAAGAAACAGAAAACCTGAATTGCAGCAAGACAGTAAGTCAGTACTAAAGAATCTACCCACACAGATAAACTAAGAACATAGGACTTCTCTGATAAACTATAAAATTCTTTTAAAAGGATGAATGCCAAGCTTTCACAAATCCCCAAAAGTGATTGTATCCTAATGAACTTTTTGAGTCAGAGTGCCCTTGTTATAACCCGACTCAGTATAAAAAGAGAGCTATATTAACATTGCCTAAGAACTTGACACCAAGAGCCAAAGAAACACTGCAGAACAAACTCAGGACATATCACTATACGTACACTATCATCAAGCGGGATTTAATCTCAATAAAAATATAGGTTTTTATTTACTTGAATATATTTCTTTTTACATTTTCTTAAAGTTTTTATTAGCATATATTCTTTTTACAGCTATGTTGGGAGCTGCTGGTCTGCCAGCCTGCTTCGATATTTAGATATCAATGGAAAGAATGCTTTTACCCTGGCCTTTGCTGGAGTCAGTGATAAGTTTCCAAATCTATCTCCTTTTGTTTGAGACAGCAGGTGGGATGTCTTGTCAAAGTCATACCTTTTGCTTGACTTCCTTGTGAATTTACTTATTGTGCTGAGGTGCTTTTGCTCTGGCTTTAAAGGAGTCTGGAATAAAGCAAGGCATCTAGCTTCTACTAGAGCTTCTCGAAAAGATCCCATGTGTTGTGTGTTGGTTTATTAATTTTAATCCCCACTCCCAACTCAAGAACCATTTGACTCTGCTGGCAGGCTCCGGCACAGCGGATAATATAATTTAATATAAAAAATAACCAATGGACCATACACTAAAATACAAAGCAAAATTTCAGTTAATCTCAATAGACTCCAGAAAAACACCTAAGGAATTCAATTTTGTTTTCTGTAAAAGTAAGAGGCAGCAGCTGTAAACTGCATGATTCAGTAGCACGCTAGCTAGGAGAGCACCTCACAAAGAAATATCATAAACTAATAACCCGTGGGAATATAGACATAAATGGTCTTTCAAGAACCATGAAATGTTTACAGTGCAATCAGTAATACTGGAATATAGTTTGTTAAAACGAAAAAAAAGTTTTTTCAAAACTTAAACACTATTTCTTTACATTTTCTATAACAGGTATATTAAAATCTGAACTTTAAAAAAAAATCAGATGGAAACAAAATCTGGCAATGTACTCCTTCGTAATGAATCCATAATGAAACAGCCTTTCATGTTTGCCAGACATAAAAGTCGAATGCATCCCCACTCTCTTCATAGAGCCGAAGTCAGCTTCTCGTCTTCTGTGATGTGACTGCATTGATTCGTTTTATGGGTTTCTTCATGAGGAAGGAACTGGCAGTGGAGGGGCTGAATATAAAGGGACACTAAAGGACCGAGCCAGCCATATTGCACAGTGCTGCAATGGAAGAGGTGCTGGTGTGCAGGCTGGCGTTAAGACAGTACCCAATGCAGATAGTGTAGATAGGGATTATTATTGTCAAGATAGAGGTGCCAGTAAAATATGTCATGCAGATAAACCCATCAGAACTACATGCAAAACATATTCATAAAACTTCACTGTATAAACTGAACCCTACAAGAAACCAGAGAAGCTGCTTCTCAATGAACAAATGAGCACACTGAAATATATATATATATGTGTGTGTGTGTGTGTGTGTGTATTGCTATTGCATTTATAACCTAAAATATGCCTTATTTTACTCACACTTAAATTATTCCAAAGAAAAAATGTACAGTTGACAATTTCCTTAGGGTCTTGTGGGTTGCATGTGGGACCACATTCCAAAATAAAGGGTGTATTAAAATGGAAGCATGGTGAACAGCATATCCACAGACAATTATTAACTTTATACCTGCACAAACTGTTTAAAATGATGATTTGTTATTTACATTTTAGCTTTCAGAAAGTAAATGCTTTTATTAAACAGCATACAAAAATATTCTCACTACATTTATATAGATCAAGTGCTCTATCAGGAATGTTGCCAAGTCATGACTATGGCCTCATTAGGCTAGATAAACGGAATGGCATGTGGCTTACTTTAGATAACATTGAAAAGATACGCTTATTAAAAAGCCTTCTTAAAGCACACATTATCTGAAAGCAAATAGTTACTCAAGCAGTTAAGTTGTTAGATTAAAAAGAATTTCCTATCCCCCTTTCTCATACAAATGACTTTATACATACATATATAAATACATTTATTGGACTTTTTGTATGCCAACTATATATATTTCTGTGTAGCTTTTGTGTATGTAATCTATACTATATTTCATCTTTTAGTACAGAGGGGAATCTTCCATATCTTGTCTTATTAAATCTCTATTCTCATTTAATAATTGAAGAATATATTTGACTAACTGGCTGCTCAACAGTAAAATTTTAGATTATTCCATAATTTATGCTATCACCATTTGAAAACAAACTTGTATAGATAACTCTGTATATCAACATTTTAAATTTCATAAGTAAGGCCAGAGGGTACAATATTTGTGCATTTTAAACACTTAAATTGCAACCCAAAGAATTTAAATCAATTCACACACGGGACAAAATGGACAACATAGTAGGTTTCACAGTGTTTGTTATTGTCCATCTGGCAGAAAAAGGAAACTTGGCTTGATTTCCCAAATATCTTGTAATGGAGGAGGGTAAGTAGCTCTAATTTCATCTGAGAGACATTTACATCTCCACTGCAGGAAATGTCTCATTTGTCATTTTCTGTTTGTTAGTTTTCTTTTCTTTGTCATTTATATGAAGGTCATTAAAATTTTATGTTAAGATTTTTCCCAAAGTTTTTACTTTTCTCATTCAGTGATTTAACTTTTGTTTTTCAGAATAGATTTTTTTCTTTCTTATATAATAGCATAGCTATTTATTAAATCCAGAACCAAATGTATTCTTAAGGTGGGTTTTAGCAAAATGCTAGTGAAATATATAAGGAACATGAACTAGCCTATATTTTCTTCTTTTAAAAAAGTTAATGATTATGAAGGTGCATAAAATTTTATACTTTTGTGTCTATAATAAACATTATAACCATCAATATTCAGGAATGAGAAGGTGTAGTTTTCCGAGACAGTATCTTAAAAGGATCTTTAAAAATGAAAGTGAAAATAAGATAAAAATCTTCAGGAAAGGTAACATTTTTTCCTATAGTAAACTATAACCACTCTATCTGGAAAGGAGATACATACATGGATAACAAATCACAGACATTCTCTGTAACTTTATTATTTTTCTTATTATAACATTGATTTTTTTATAAACATGCATACAGAAATGTGTAAGGGAATATGAACATCCAATGTAACAATAATTCATTCTGTACTCCAAATGTTCTTAAAGGCTATAGCGTAGATACAAGCAGTAACTGCATGTATACACTGTTGCATATCCTTGTTCATGTTTGTAACTAGAACTTTGCCATACTTTCAGGTTAGAACACTTAGGCCTTCCCAAAGTCTAGTGCTCTGGACTATGTATCTTCTATCTTCTGCTGCACCATGAATTAAACAGCCATGTCCTAAAAGATGATTTCTAAACAGTTTCAAAGTTTGCTGCATTACAGAGAATGCTATCATGAACATCTATGAGACAGACTTTCCACAGGGATTTTTATTTTCTCCTTGACAAGTACTGCTACAGGACAAATTACAAACAATAAACACTGAATGAAAACATTTACAGCTATCTCTTTATGATACACTTTTATTTTTGCTAATTCACATTTTCATTGGAAGTTTATAAGTATACATTTCTCTTACTGTGTCAGCAACAACACAATGATTAGATTTTCAAAATTAGGTCTAGTAAAAGTCGGTGTTGTATTTTAATTGTTTTTATTTGATCATCAGTGTGTCTGCAAATCTTGCTTATTATTTTCTTGAGTTCCTGTTCAACTGTGGAACTGTGGAAGCTGTGGTTAAATTATCTTTCTTTTTTCTGGTAGGCATCCTTTGTTCATATCTGGGTTTTGCATACTTATGCTCATAAACATAATGGGCCCAGGTTTTACAGATTTCCATTTGCTGTGTACATAAACCTTCAGGTTTCATGTAATTAGATTCAAATAAGAAACTCATCTAGAGTGCATTTTATATTAACACAAGGGAAGCTTCCAGTTTTCTTATTAGTTTACCCAAATAAATGTCAATTGGTCCAAGCATGGTCAATTTACATATTATTCCCTGGCCCTCTTCCCCTGATTTAAAATGTATATTTATTAAATACCTGTTCTTATTTTATCTTTAAAGCTCTTTCTTCAGTTTCTCTGTTATGTCTGGTAGCATTCAACTGTCTATTAATTCTTTTGAATACCTTTTTTTTAGTATAATAAAGAGCTGCCACATATTTTTATATTGCAGAGTTGCCATTCTTTCAAATAAGGTAGCTAAAACGGCCAGTTTAAAACAATGTATCAGTTAGGATTCTGTTTAATTGTGTATTGTTTTAGGGACATGAAATTTTCACCAAAGAAAATATATTTTATTGGATTCTTCTGTGTAGCATAATTTTAATTCCTAGAGTTTCATATCTTTTAAATTTTATTCTTGGTTTTTTTGTTATTTTATACTAAATTAAAGTCTGTTTTTATTGTACTTTCCAGCTTGCCTATAGTTGAACCTCACGAGACTTAAGAAGTGTAATGGAGCTGGAAAGGTTATTAACTGTCTTATTGTTCCTACAAGCATATCAGCTGCTTCTTGCGGACATTTAAAGTATGTACTTACATGATGCATAAAGTGACAGCTTTGTGTCCTCTGTGCTGGTGAGGTCATTGGTCCACACACTGTCCCAGTGTGCTAATTTAATGGTAATGCCTTGCTTTCCCTATTTTGTGGTGACGAGGGGCAGGAAAGTTATGTTTTTACTTTTGCAGTGGTAGCTGTATCCGGGAAGTATCTTGGAAACCAACCTTATTGCATAATGTTATTTGTACGCCTGTTGCTGGCTCCACTTACAATACTCTATACAAAATAAAACCACAAGCACGCTGCGGATCTTAAGAGTACTTACATTCATCTAAGTCCTAAAAGGCGAATACTGTTCGCTGTAAAATAACCAGAGAAACAGGCTGTATCTCATCACACAGCCCCTGCCCAGGAAACCTTGCAGAGTTATTTGAAATGACAACTATACCTGCCAGGGGCCAGAGGTAAGGAGGGGACTGGCTGCCGCTGCAAAAGGAAAACATTTAGAGAAGGTCTCCCAAGAAAGGCCTGCACCCTAGGGAGTCCATGTCACCAGAACCGAATGACTTCCTATAGAGCTTTCACCAGGCGTCCCACAGCCCTCTCAAGACCCCAGGAAACCGAGCAGACGCGAAGGCAAGGAAACCCCGCCCCGCACCTTGGCGCCAAAGTTGCGCAACCACTTGCGGCTGAGCTCCAGCCCGGGGCGCTGCCCCACCTCCTCCACCGTCACCGATCCCGCGCCCTCCCGCATCCTGCAAAGTTCCCGGGTCCCCGCTCACCGCGCGCTGCTGCTGGCGCCGCCGGCCGCGCTCCGCTGTCCTGCCCGGGGAAGGCGGGAGGCTCCGAGGGGCTGGGGCGATCCACCCGGGGCGACGGGCGAGGCTCCCCGGGAGAGCTTCCTGCAGGGTGGGGCGCTGGCGGCCTGAACCTCAGCCAAGCGCGGGGAAAACAAGTTGTGGGCGCCAGCGGAGCCCGCGGGGCTGCGCTCAGAACCGCTCGCCTGCTGGCGGCGGGGAGCAGTTACTCTGGTCGCCTAACCTCGTGGCTCAGCTATCCTTTCCAGCCTTGGAGGAACAAGTTTGATCTGGGAAAGAGAGGGACTGGGATTGGGTGCTGGTGGGGGCAAGAGCAGGCCTACTCACCGTTTCTGACTCTAGAAAGAGGATACTGGTTTCTTGGTTAATTGCTGCTCTCAAACACAAATACTAAAGTGGTTCAGCCCTGCAAAGGAATCTGAAGGAAGTGGGGAAACCCAAATACCCTTTGACCTCTGAACCACAACTGGACACAGACAGACCTGATGAAGTTGATGAGAACTTGGCCTTGCTATGGTCTGGGAGGAGTTTATATGGGACAGGCAATCGGGAGCGGAGTTCTGGAATTTTCCATTTTCCTTCGCACGTGATTTGTCAGAGTATATTAAACAATTAATAATGTTCCGGTTGGTTATAACTGCCAAGGACACTTTCTCAAATGAAGAAATAGTATTTGATTGAAAGCATAACATAAAGAAACTGACATCAGTCTTAGCAAAATTTAATGAGGGACCAAGAAATTGAGCTTGTGAATATAAATATCTATAGTGGCCACATGAAAGTACGGAAAAAAATTCAGGATCACAACATGTCTGTGAAGCATTGCTTGTCAGACAAAATATGTGAGAGCAACCACATATGTTCCCAGACGCTGAGCTGCAGCCGAAAGAGCAGAATTCAACGGGGTCTGCATTTCCAGACCAGGTGACTGCAGCCAGAGCCCTAGGTGCTGTGTTTTGGTGATGGGGGTTGGGGAAGGACGACACAGAGCCTTCTGTCAGAATACCTACTGCTCCTTGCCTCTATCTCTGTTATTCCTTTTGTTGGAGTGTATTGTGTTGTGTTTGCAGCAGTCTTAATGTTACCCTTGGAGCAGCAGTTCAGTAGAAGTTTGGCAGTTTGCATTTCCTCAATCCTGTCCTTCTGCTCCAATGTTTACACACACACACACACACGTTATAAACTATAAGAAATATGAGGTTTAGGTCAGCAATCTGTCTTTTGCCAAAACTTAGAGAGAAAGATAAAGTAGCATTTATAACTTCCCATGTATGTGATTTCTCATACTTTATTGGGTTGTGTTTTTTTTTTCCTTAGCTTGCTTGCTTGTATCTGTATTTTCAGTTCTCTTGAGCCTGTAAATGGGATTTGCTTATAGGGCACAACCGTCGAGGTAATTCCACAGCTTTTGTAAAATCTTAAAATGTTTTATTCTGTATATTTTGTAGACTTTTTAAAAATTATAATCAAGCACACACAATAATGGACTGCATTATGGCATTTTCTTACATACATGTTAATATACTCTCTACTCTTAGTAGTAGTTCTCTCCAGCACTCTCCCTCGGCTCCCTTCTTCTTTCTTATTGGTCGCCTTTCTCCTTAAGTGCCACCCCACCCTCACCCCCATTCTGGTTTCATGTTACATACATTCCATTAACTTCTGTTCCCATTAGTTTTTTTTTTTTTCAAGTTACTATGATAAAATACTCTAGCAAAAACTATGTAAGGGAGAAAGGATTTATTCTGGTTCACAAGGCTGCAGTTCATTATGAATGAAGTCAAGACAAGAGCCTTTTGGTTCAAACCACCCCCACAATCAGGGAGCAGAATAAACAGTGCATGGTGATACCCAGATAGCTTTCCCTTTTTAGTGCAACCCAATGTAGGGAATAGTGTCACCCACAGGGGAAGGCCTTCCCACCTCAGTTAACCTGATCAAGATGATTTCCCACAGGCATACCCAGAGCTTAACCTAACCTAACCAAAAACAAAAAAACAATCAATCTTCATAACCTGATCAAGATGATTTCCCACAGGCATACCCAGAGCTTAACCTAACCTAACCAAAAACAAAAAACAATCAATCTTCATAGATGTTCCCAGAGAATTTTCTCCTGTGTAATTCTAAATTCTAATAAATAAGTGGCACTAACCGTCACTTTCACACCTTACTTTTCCTATGATCCACTGTGGGGAGGGGAGAGAAAGGAAAGAGAAACGGAGCTACATCTAAATCGAAGATCACATATAGTATGATCTATACTTGCTTGTCTATGAACATAGGGAAAAATATTTATGATGTGGGTAGGAATTCTCCTATTATAGTAAAGTGATTGTTGTAGGTTCGTTTCCAAGATTCCTGACTTCACTAGCTGCAGGTTACCAGTACCAGGCATGATTTCCCTATTGTTGAGTGCATCTTGCATCCAACTAGCGAGCTGTTGTTTGGCAACAAAATATGTGTACTGTTATTGTACCCTGAGTGTTATCTTAGTGTTATACTGGTCATTGTTGTGGTTCAGAGAAATAATAGCTGGGTAGGACTATTGGTTGTTTCTCTCCCTTGGGGGAGTCCATTGCATCTTCTGATACTATGCAAGCTAGTCCTCAGGGAGGAGGCTTTTGGGTTAGAACTAGCTCAGCTCTTCCTGGACCTGTGTCCAAAGTACATGGTGTCTTCAGCAGCAAGTACTCTATGTGATATTTGTCTTTTGAAATCTGGCTAATTTCATTAAATATAATGATATCCAGTTTAATCCATTTTTCCTGTAAATATCCTAATTTATTTTTATGGTTGAATAAAATTTTTTGGTGTGCATGTATTACATTTTCTTCGTCAGTTCGTCTCTTAGTGAACATTTAAATTATTTTTATTTTCTATTTATTGTAGAATGTGAAGCAGTCCTGTGGATGTGCAAGTAACTCTGTAGTTAACAGGGGGAAAAAATCTTATGGTTATATAACCAGGAGTGGTTTAGTTGAGTCTTATAGTAGTTCAGTTTTTAGGAAGCTACCATAATGATTTTCATAGTGGTGACATAGTTTACAAGACTTTCAGCCCTGCATATAGGTCTTACTTCATCACATCTTTACCACCATTGATTTGTAGGTGTTAGGCGTTCTAAGTGGGACAAGTAGGAATTTTAAAGCAATTTTAACTTGCGTTTCCCTGATGGCTAAAGATGTTGAACATATCTTCAAATATTTATTGGCCATTTACCTTTCTTCCATTCATCAGTCCATTCATTGATAAGAATTATTTTTTATTAACCCCTGGTCTGATATATAGTTGGTAAACGCTTTTTCTCACTCTGTAAACTATCATGCATGATTGTTTCTTTGGCTGTGCAGAAGCTTTCAGAATCATATAATCCCTTTAGTCAAATCTGAGGATTGTTTCCTGTGATACTTCCTTTTCACAAAGTCCTTGTCTGAACCTGTCTCTTGAAGTTGCCATTTACCTGTGTGTTATTCTATCCATTTTAAGGTCAGTTCTTGCACTAAGGTCATTTTGAATTGATTGTTGTACAGGTGAGATATATGGATCTAGTTATCCAAGCAACATGTACTAAAGAGCCCACCCCATAAACCCCAGTGTAAGGTTTTTTGTAAAAACAAAGAAAGATTAAGTGAGAATAGATTTGGGTGGGATTGTTTCTGGGTCCTCTCTTCTATGCTCAGTGTATTTGGTGACAGTCCCATTATATCTTTATTTCTGTAGTTCTTATATAATTTGAGATCAGATACTGTGCTATTCCAGCCTTGGTCTTTCTGCTCAGGATTGCTTTGGCCACCTGAGTTTTTGTGCTTTCACTATAAATTTGTAATATTTTTTTTGGTCCTTTGAAAAGTGTATTGAAATATTGGTGGTGATTATGTTGAATCTGCAGTTTTATTTCTGTATCATAGCCATTTTCACAGTATTAATTTTGCCAATCAAAGCCCATGGCAGATCACTCTATTTTCTGGTGTATTTTTCAATTTCATTCTCTGTGCTTTAAACTTTTATTAACAAGGATTTTACTCTCCTTGTTTCTTATATATAAAAAGTATTTTTAAACTACTGAGAATGATATTTCCCTTTATTTTTACATAGAGAAAGAACATTTTCTTCGACTTATTCTATGTGTTGTTCTTTTCATATCCATTTCTTTCATTTCTGTCCTAATCTTTATTTCTTGCCACATACTATTTAGGGTTTTGACTCGTTATGGTTTACCTAAGACTCTGAAGTACACTATTTGACCATTTATTTGCCATCCTTCTTATGCTTTTTACTTTTTTGCGCTTATTGTGTGTGTAGAGGGAGGGCCTCTGAGTGCCATGCCTTGTGTGTAGGAGTCAGAAGATGATTTTAGAGGGATTGGTAAGTTATCATCATTTGGATTTATGTTTTCCATTTCTACTAAGGAGGACTCCTCCTGAAGTAACAGAAATATCAATCCTAGCATTCACATTGAGTGAAAGGCTCTTATGAACTTCACATACATTTCTGATAATGTTCAGAGGCAGACTCACCTATGTTCTGTTGTGGGGAAAAAAGTGGTATAATCAGTAGTCCTACATTACTGTAAAGTCTAGAGATGATTAATGTAAAGGCAGTCAACAGCTGTGTAATTGGATCTAAGGTCCATTCAATATGAGGCAATTCCTGCCTGATCCTATACACCTAGCTAACTATCCATGGCTGGTGAGATCATATTCCCTAGAGGATCACCTACAACTGCCACTTTCCTAAACAACCATAATTTCTGACTGCCTGCTACATACAAAGAAGCTCCTTCTTGCAGCAGATGGAAGCCACCATTGAAATGACAGCTTATCAAAAAGTAGAGAGCAGCTGATCAACTGTGAAGTGCCCAATCCCCTCAAAAGGAACCCTGTGATAAATATTGGATTTGTATAGTGTCTATATTTGATTCCTTCTTGAAACTTTCATGTCTCTCGATGAAATTTCATAACTAGCAATAAACTAGAACCATCATTTTCTTTGAAATCTTAATCCTCTTTTTGGCATTTGTTTTATGCTGTATCCCAATATTGTTTCCTCTGTTTCTGTGGGCTGACACTGATTTTTGGCAATGATTCATAAAACCGCTCTCTCAAAGTACATTACAATTTTTTGATACAGGGTTTCTCTGTGTAGCCTTAGCTGTCCTGGGCTCACTTTGTAGACCAGGCTGGCTTCACACTCACAGAGATTTGCCTGCCCCTGCCTCCCTGAGTGCTGGTATTACAGGCCTGCACCACCTCACCTGGCTTGCATTACAATTTTCTTTTTATTGTGTACAGGATATTGTGGGCAATAAAGATTTTGACTTCTATCTTACACCTCTGAAAAGAGTTAGCCATTCAGGTAGTCATAGTCTAATAATTAACTCCTTGAGTCCTTACATTAGTAAGGCAAGGCGGGTCTATTATATGCCTGAAGGTGAGACTAAACCTCTATCTTTATCATTTCCAAAATCCCAAACTCCGCTTTCTTGCAATGGATAGGACTTGAAATTTCAGTCTAGTCTTTTCATCTCTTGCTTTCTATTTCCTGCTGGTATCTAGGAGCTTCTCCAAAATGTGCTGCTAACCTTTGTCCCTCAAAACCCCACCATGCAAGAGCCTGAGAAAAGAAATTCTTGGTCCCTAGCCCTGGCACTATTGAGAGGTAGTGGAACTTGTAGGTAGTGAGGACTAATGGAGAAAGGCAGTTGCAGCGATGTATGCCCTTGATTGTGATATTGGGATGTAACCCTTCCTCTTCTCTGTTTTGTTCATGGGACAAGGTGAAAAGAATGTAAGAGGTGGTAAACAGAAATAAGATCTGTGAAACACTGACTTCTGGAGAGTACATGGCTGCTGCACATATAACTCACAGCAGCTGTGCTTACACACCAGAACTGTGCGATCTCACGGCAGTCAAAACTCCAACATGAATTATAAAGGTCTTGGTAGAGTAGCTACTTAGCAGTGGGTGGTTGTTGAGGAAGTAACAATCACTCTCTTCTGGGACATGGATGGTGGTGGGTTGTGCATTTCCTTGTGAATGGACCCACACCCATGAACATAATGCAGCATCAATCGGAGTTGGCCTGTTCATAACAAAAGATAAGGGACATGAAGTTGGGAGGAAGATAGAGTAGGCATCATCAAGAGGAGTTTCTTGGATTTCCTTGCCTCCAGAACTAAGAGTCATAAATTGTTGCTGTTCTTTCTTAGTACATTCAGACTAAGATTCTTTTTGTAAGTACCAGACATGAACAACAGATACACAGGGCTTGTGAAAATGGCTCACTGGTTTAAAAATGCTTTCAGCGCAAGTTGGATGATGACAAGTTCAATCCCCACACAACCTTGAGTCTGTGGTGGAAGGAGAGAATTGATGCTGGAAAGTTGTTTTTGACCTCCACATGTGCATTGTGGTACATGGCACACGTCCGTCGGTACTTATGCACTCACACAGTACTAATAAAACATTAAAACAGATGCATTCAGTGTGCACAAATATAATAGTCATACTTATATGAATGGAAAAACTTTAAGCATAAATGATTGCTATAAATGTAGGCTGTGTCCTAGAACACAGTTCTCTGACCTAAACAGCCATCATCTTCAATGGATCGGCTGTGCCTAGCTGTAGAATATCATCATCAGGGGACTTGTAGACTGTGTACCTCTTCTCACTAGAAGCAGGAGTTGGAGAGGATTACTGGACTCTCCTCAGATTTCAGTTACTCCTAAAAACCTAAAAAGCAAGCTTGGTGAATGCATTTTAATGTCTAATAAAATAGATTTCAACTGAAAACTAATCAAAAGAGATAGGGAAGGACATTAGATACCCATCAAAGAAAAAAATCCACCAAGATGACATTTTGATTCTTAAAATCTATGCCTAAAACAGAAACACTTAAAATACCCACGTTTGTAAAAGAAACACTATCACACTTAAATCACATATTGCCCCTTACACATTGATAGTGGACGACTTTACTACCTTACTCTTACCAATGGACAGGTCATGCATAAAACCTGAACAGAGAAATACTGGAGCTAACAGATGTTATAAGCCGAAGAGGCCTAACATATTTATAAAACATTTCACCCAAACACACAAAAAATATTCCTTTTTTTCTGCACTCCATGGAACTTTCCTCAAAATTAACCATATAATGAGACAAAAAGCAAGTCTCAACACATACAAGGAATTAGAAATAAGACAAGGTTGCCCATTCTTTATCTATTCAATATAGTACTTGAAGTCTTAGAGAACTCTAGGGGAAATGCTTCTCATTCAGAAGGGAAAACAGGATAGACACTGGAAGCAGTAGAAGAGAGGGAACAGGATGGAAGCCTACCAAAGATGACTTCTGAAAGACTCCACCCAGCAGGGGATTGAAGCAGATGCTGAGACTCACAGCCAAACTTTGGACAGAGCACAGGGAACCTTATGGAAGAAGGGGGAGACAGAAGGACCCAGAGGAGACAGGATCCCCACAAGGGAACCAACAAAGCTAAAAAAAAAAAATACTGGGCCCAGGGGGTACTGCAGTAACTGATGCATCAACCAAAGCCCTTGCACAGAGGACCTAGAACCACTACTCAGATGTAGCCCATTGACAGCTCAGTCTCCATGTGGGTCCTCTAGTAAGGAGAAAAGAGATAATCTCTGACATGAACTGGGCTGCCTACTCCTTGATCACTTCTCTCTGGTAGAGCAAACTAGCCAGCCCACAGAGAAAGAGGATCCAGGCAGTCCTGATGGGACCTGATATGCTAGGGTCAGACATATCAGTGGACTAGAGGAGAGGGATAGGGGAGGAAAAGGGAGGAAGTGTGGGATGGGAGAAGATGAGGAAAGGGGGTACAACCTGGATACAAAGTGAATAAATTGTTATTATTATTATTATTATTATAAAGTAAAAATAAAGAAATAACTAGTATACATTTTGGAATGGATGAAGTCAAAGTATATTTATTTGCAGATGATATGATAGTATGCATTATTGAGCCTAAAAATTTTAACAAGGAAATTCCTACAGCCGATAAAAAACCTTAGGCAAAGTAGTTGAATACAAAATTAACTCATAAAAATCAGTAGCCCTCCTATATACAAGCGACAAAAAGAGTGAGAAAAAAATAGGGAAACAACACATTTCACAATGGCTTCAAATAATCTAAAATGTGAATGTGGATATTAGCCTTTAAATAAATGATAACCAACCTATAAATCTGAAGACCCAGAGAGGTTCTGTATAGAGGAACGTACTAGAACTCTGGGAATGGGAATGGAAGGATAAACTGGGGACTGGAGGTTGAGGGAATGCAGGGAATCAGCTGGAATTGAAGGGCATTGACGATGATATGAAAACCTGGTGTAGTGGAAACTTCCTAAAATACACGAATGTGACCCCAATGAGGTCTAATAAAGGGGGAGACAGAGTCCCAACTTTCATCTCTTGTCACCAGATGAAGCTTCTTGTAGCAGGACTGGGTTGTATCCAATTGAGTTGTTGGCTAAAGGAGTATCTTGGAAACCCCCAAACAACTCAAGAGGTTGATAAAATAATGGGTTGCTCTCCACAAACTGACCCATTCCTGAGGACAACACCCATACAACTCATCGAACATGGAGAAGTCAGACTACTGCCTACTTGGTATGGGAAGATATTTTTCAGGCTAAAAAAAAAAAAAAACAAAAAACAAAAAACATAAATACCTGCCCAGCCACAATTTGTCTTTTTTCCAAGGTACACTCAAATAACAGAGGCACAGATGGGAGTATCTCTGTGTCTGATTTGACTCCACAAGTTGGAGTCCATACTTGACCCTTCTTGGGTGACCAAGAACCAGAGACTAGATAGCCCATGTTTGACAGAGGGTAAAACCAAATAGTAATGGTCTTAACAGAAGAAAGAAAAAAGTGATGAGATGACTTCTAATGATATTCTGCTACACTCACAGATCAGTTTCCTTTTCAGTCATTATCAGAGAAATTCCTCCTACAACAGAAGGAAAAAGATGCTGAGATTTATGGAGGGAGGGAGAAGGGAAGGAGAGAGAGAGAGAAAGAGAGAGCGTCCTGGGAATACACAACCTTAAATGGGATGTTTCCATCAAATCCCTCACCTCAGAGCTCAGGGAACCCTGTGGAAAGGGAACAAAAATGTTTGTGTTTGCATATAGAAATACTAGAAATACATTTGCTTTAATTGTTGACTCTCTCTTTTTTGTTTATTTGTTCGCATTTTGTTTTTTGAGACAGGGATTTTCTGCGTAGCCTGACTGTCCTGAAACTCTCATTGCAGGAACTCTCATAGATCCACCTGCCTCTGACTCCCATGTGCTGGGACTAAAGATGTGCACCTCCATGCCCAAAAATTATTAACTTCCTACTTATTAATTTATTTGGAATCTGAAAATGTGTAAATTAAGAAAACATTATTGATCCAGGCATGCTGGTGTCATTTGTAGTTCCAGCAGTGGGGAATCTGAGATAGAAGGAGATACTGTCTGAAAACTAAAAAAGGAAAGAAGAAGCAGAAGCAGGAGGAGAAGGAGAAGCAGAAGAAGAAGGAGAAGAAGAGGAGGAAGAAGAAGAAAAGAAGGAGGAGAAGAAGGAGGAGGAGGAGGAGAAGGAGGAAGAGGAGGAGGAGAAGGAGGAGGAGGAGGAGGAGGAGTCAGCCAGTGGAACTAGACAATGATAACCACAAGCAGTGCCGATTCCTAAGCAGGAGATTCTGAAAGAGTAGAAAATGATCACCTGGTTCCATCACCTGTTTTGATGGACCTGTTCCTCCCTAGTCACTGGGTGTCACTGGGTGTCAGTGAGGCACTTTGCTCCATGGTTTTATGGAAAGGGCAGCTGGGACAGAACTGCTGTCTATTAGACTTTGGAGTCTTTGGAGACAAGCATGAGGTAAAGACAAGAAGAAACTCGAGCAGACAAAGACCTTCCTTTTCTAGGGCACAGCTAAACACTTGAGTTTTGGGGTGGGCCGTTATGAAGTTTCATTCAGATAGCTCAGAACAAAATGGTTGACTTGCTTGCTTTTGCTCCACCTGCTTTCTCTGAGGAGTAACCAAAGTACTCCGTGTGACCGAATATGACTTAGCAGCTTCCACCTCCTCCCTGATTTTCGTGTGCTCAGGCTCTTCTCCAGCCATCCTGGCAAATTTCTGGCCCTTGAGCATTTAGGTCACATTCTATCCCCAGGATTTCTTCAATGCTGCATACCCTGTCTTCCTCAAACTACCTTAATTTTCTTACATAAAATTAGTATATATAAAAATATAAATATACGTATACATATTTCTTCTTCTAAGAAATATTATTCTAAGAAATATTATTTCTTTGAGTTCTAATAAAAGGGGAAAACCAAATACACATGCACTAGAGTAAATTTTAGACATTTATGAAAAATATAACAAAAATGGATTGGGACTTCACGAAAAGAACTTTAAATTTTTAATAGTATTATAGAATATAGGAAATGTAGACAACACTTTTAGATAGGGAGAAGCAAGATAAAATGACTGCCATTTTAAATTAATATGTTAAAATTCACAGTAACTGGGTCACCGAATATTATTTTGCAACGACTCTATTAACATCTGCTTACCAGCTATGTCCACAAACAGAGCAATTAGCAAGTATTTTGCTTTTTTTACTTCCCATTCTTGTCCAATCTGCATAATGTACGTTTGGTTTTTTTTTTTCTATCGTGGTTATATTGTAAGGAAGTTTAATTTTTCTTGATTTTTGAGACATTGAATTCCCAAATATTACTAACTGACTTGGGATTCATAATACAGTCTCGTCTGACTTTGAATTTGCAGCAATCTTACTGCCTCAGCCTTCCCAGGGCTGGGAAAATAGGTATGAGTTCTTATGTTCAATTTGTAACCAGTTTTAATCTTTTTTTTTTAATTTCTCTTTTGTTTATTTGCTTATGAGACAGATTTCTCTGTGTAGCCCTGCATGTCCTAGAACTTGCTTTATAAACCAGGCTAGCCTTGAACTCACCCAGATCTGCCTGCCTCTGCCTCACGAGTGCTGAGATATAAAGCATGTGCCACCACTTCTGGGCTGTTTTAAGTTCTTTTTAAAAATGCACATCCCTGCAATCCCAGCACTTGGGGAGGCAGAGGCAGATGGATCTCTGTGAGTTCAAGACCAGCCTGGTCTATAAAGCAAGTCCAGAAGAGCCAAGGTTAAACAGAGACACCCTGTCTCAAAAAGAAAAAAAGAAAAGAAAAGAAAGACTTGAAATGGGTTGCCTAATGGTCCCTAAATTTTAAAATGTTAAGTTTAAAAGGATATTTTAAAATAGCTGCTGTTTGTGATTATGCATAATTTATTTGCTTTCAGTGTTTATATGTATCTTCCAGTGTTTGTATATGTTGCTTTCTGGGCTGTATAAGCGCTTAAAGAGTTGATGTCATAAACTATTCATTCCCATTCAATGAATAAAGTTAGGTTTTTCTCAACTCACTTTGTTCACTGATCTTGTTATGGTCATAATGAAAGCTTAGTGTTTTCCCAGCTTGTGGAAATAATAAAAATTCATGTTCCAAAGATTCAAACAGTACCAAAGGCTGGAACTTGTTTATCAGGGGAAGACAAAAGGCCGTGAATGCAGGACTCTATAGAGGTGAATTCATTCTTCATGTCAAGGTCATACTTGTTAATTACAAAACCAACTGGTTTCCCTGTGTGGTGGTACTTGTAACTTCAGCACTTTGTAGGCTGAGGCAGAAGGATTACAAGTTAGAAGCCAGCCTGAGCTATAGTAGGGAGAAATCTGGCTAGTTTATTCCTTCTCATTTAACCAAACTTCTCCAAAATACTGTGCTGGCTGCCTTTGTGGACCGAGTATCACGTGCCCCCTTTTTTCCATCTTTACATCTGCCCTGACATCTCTCTGTCCTTTCCATGCCCACCTCTGTAAAAGCCCATTTCTTGTATCTTGTATCTTGAAAACTCCTTTCTTTTTCTGTTTTCTTGTCCTTTAGCCAACATTCAGCGTTACCTTTTGGCCCTACTTGATTTCTGTTGTTGTGATAAAATGGATTTACTTAGTTTGTACTTACAAATCACAACCCATTGTTGAGAAAAGTCAGAGAAGGAACTCCAGGCAGGCAGGATGCTATAACTGTAGAGGAACAGTGCTTACCAGGTAGGTTATTTACTGTCTCATGCTAAGCTACCTTTCGTACACAGCTCAGGTCTACCCATTGAGGATGGTGCCACTCACAATGGGCTGGGCCCTTCAGCAGCAATTATTAATCAAGATAATCTTTCACAGTTGTGGCCAGAGGCTAATCTGACCTAGGCAATTCTTCAACTGAGGTTTCTCGTCTCTATTGACTCTATTATAGCAAGTTAAACAGGACCTCATTCCCATTTAAAATAATCTGTCGTGCCTACTTTTTTCTATATTTACCCGCGTGTCTCCTTTTTCTTATTCTCAAGAATAAATCACTCCTTCTCCCATCCCTTTTTCAACAGTTTACAATTTTGTCTTCTGTAACTTTCTATGGATACAGTTTATCAACACACTTTGTATTTCTAAATTTGGTGGGATTTAGTGTTGATCATTTTTTATTTCATGGTGTTGTGCTTTTCCTGGGAAGCCATCCACAGTTAGTTTAGAAAACTAATGGATTTAACTGGGTTATTGAGTGGAGCACAGAAACTTTACGGATAGCTAAACCTCAGAAGAAAATGTCTTCCCATCTGACCCACCTATCATTAACAACCTGTGTTTCTACAAAAAAGGGCTTTGTGTACCTGGTTAGCCCTCTGCCCCATCAGGAAGGGGGTCCCCTTGTTAGTGGACCTCTTGTAGGTAAAAACAGCTTTCTTGATTCCAAAACAGCAATGGCTATATCATGCCCAAGGGAACAGTGTTCCCAGAAACTGGACTTTTCTTTCCTTCACATCACTTCCTTTTGGTACTCACACATTTCAGTTTTTGATGCTCTAATGAACTCTCCTTTCCATATATTCCACAATGTCCATTTCTTCTTAGATTGCATTATTTGGCTCACTTTCATTGAAAAACAACTTTTAAAACGTTATCTGTTGGGGTGAACTTTTCTTACATTGTTGGAAGGAGAATCCCTGAATTTTCAATTGTTCGTTCTGTACTGGCAAACAGTAAAGTGCTGGCAGGATTTGCTACTGTAATTTCTATAGGACATCACTGGTTTTCTCTATGTAAATGCTTGTCCTTCCTCACCTGCCCAAAAGATGAAGATCAGGTGACCCTCACTGCCTAAGGGCAATCCAGAGAGATGGACTGGGCATTGTTTTGAAGCTGAATGGTTCATAATAAAAAGCTGATGTCAGGACCTGGGGCAGGAAGTATGGGGTTGAGACTTACAGGCAGAAAAAGACAGAGACAGAGACAGAGAGATAGAGGGAAACCACAGGAGATTCAAGGAAAAGACATACCAGAACGTAGACAGGAGGAAGGGATCAGAAGAAGAGAGAGAAAAGAGCTACAAGCAGGTACTAAGAACCTTGTGGGAAGATGGGATGGCAGAAATGTTAGGATAAGTCCAAATTAGGGAGTTGAGAAACTTCTCCAGCTTAAGGCCAACAACTTTAAGCTATATAGAAGTCTCCGTGTCTTATTTAAACCACAATCAGGTCCGTGAAAGCCCCTCAGTACTTATCAATGTTTATTGACATGTTCAAACTCCTAAATTAGTTTCTATACAGGCCCCTCACCTCAGCTATAGGCATCGGTTCCAGTAGGCTACTGGACATTCCCATCTGAGTGCTACATGGAACCTTAGATTCAAGAGGTTTAAAAATATTTGAATTTACCTCAGACATACTCTTATATATTCTGTCTCTACAGGCGCACCACAATCTGCTTACATAAATATCATGTTCAAAACTTTTTTATACTTCACCTATCTATTTGTCAACAATTGCTTTCTGTAAGTATATTTTGTCTTTCAAGTGTTTCCAAAATAGCTTTCTCCTTTAACTCCTCAGTTAAACTAGCCACACAATCTTAATCCTATACAGAGTCTTAACAATGTAACCAGATGCAACTGTGGCTGTATTAGGCTCCTGCTTCAATCCTCCATTGTCTCACTGATGCATACAAGGTGGTGTACATGCCCTTCTGTTAGATTTTCCCCATTACTAACACTGTGTTCATTAGAACCCATCCGAAGGCAAACTCTCATGCATGGCGATGTTTACCATATGTCTCCTTTCGCTCATGCTTCTTCCTCCTTCTGAAGATCATACCATCTACAGAACCCATTCGAAGGCAAACTCTCATGCATGGCGATGTTTACCATATGTCTCCTTTCGCTCATGCTTCTTCCTCCTTCTGAAGATCATACCATCTACAGAACCCATTTTTTCTCTTCCCCCGAATGGCTCCTACTTAAGACATTATTCAAGAAGCCTTGCCAGCTTTTTCTCACTGTTGCCTCCCATCTCCACAGAGAGTTAAAAAAAAATATATAGTGTGTTTTTTACAAGATCCCTGTCAACATTCTCACTTAGCACATCATCATTAGCTTTGCAGACTAATGTGTTTGGACCAAATAGAATGTTGATGCACACAGCAGATTTTATATGAAAGAGATTTGTTGGATGGAGACGAAGAGAGAGAAGAGAGAGGGAGACATGATAGGGGAAATGGAGGGGGCATCCAGACAGAGAAAGGGGAGAGGGAAAGAGGGTAAGCAGGCAAGAGATGAGAGACAAAGTGGCGGGTTGGAGCAACCGAACCCTGCCTGCCAGGTGTGGCTACCTGGCCGGTGACACATGATGACACCATAGGCAACACAGAAGCAGGCTGCCTAAATACTAACAATTAGTTTTTCCAGTTGATTTGGGGCTCAACTGGAGCAAAAATTATCAATACTGATACCTGTATGACCTCAATTGTTAACATGGTGGTTGATAGTGGATGTTTTCAACACAGAGATCAAAAGTGGATGTATGTGTCTTATCTTTTAATTAGGATTCTTAGTCACTATGTTCTAAGTACCAGATGTAGCTCGGGACATATTGTTTGTTCCATATTTCTGATTTTTCACCTCGTTTTAATTATATTGAAATCAAAGAACATTTAAAAACACATCCTGAAAACTAACAACACATGGAACACATATTTGTTGAATTAGGAGTTCCAATGTCAATTTCTGTTCCAACTATTTTTTCCATTACTATATTACAGGGTTAAAACTAATTTTTAAAAATTTAATTGTGTTTACACATCCCTGTTCAGTTACCCTGAAGAGGTTTTAATGACATTACAATGCTCTTGCACATAGGAAAAATATAACAAATATTATAACATCTGTTGGGAAATTAGCCATGAGCTAGACATGGTTTAATGACAGCAATTACACTCTTATTTTTCATTTAGTATTTGTTTGTGTTCCCCTAAGCTAGCACCAAGCTTTAAAGAATTAGCTTATGTTGGGGGTTGGCTTGGTGCTTTGTATTCTAATGTTAATTCCTGGCCTCCAAGATCTTGTCCCTCCTCAGAGGAGCACATTCTCTGTTCTTGTTGTATAAACCTTGTATACCTGTCCTTGTGTAAACCTGGCTCCACCTAACTTAAAAATGGATTTCACAGAGGAAAAGGAGGTAGAGTTTGGGGTTCACAGGCTCTGGTCAAGGGACCAAGAAGAGAAGAGGAAAAAGAAGAAGAGGATTGTAGAAGAAAAATGGAGTAGTACCATTGGTTAGCATGGGAAAGGTGCGCATGGCCGGATCAGCATGGATGGAGGAGATGGAGAACATTAGTAGGTATTTGGGGGCCATGGATGGGAGGTAGCTTGAGATTGTGGCTGGGAAGTGAAGTTAGTTTAGAGGGTTAATATCTACAATGCCCTAGGTAAAAGCTATTTTATAAAATACAACAGGTGTCTGTGTCTTTATTTGATTCATGGAGGGTTACATAAAACCTCCATAAAAATTATGGCCTAATAATAAAAATTATTGGGCCATATCATTTAAAATTACTACAATAAGCTTAAATAATTGACTTCAATAAATAATGATGGGCTAAGGTTTGTGCTAGTGATGAATAAAAGGGGAAAGGTACTTGTGATTTCATTACAATACATACTTATCTAAAATATAAAAATATCTTTAAATATTTGTTTTAACAATTTTTATCTGAATCTTCCCATTAAATTAATGAAGTGTAATTATGGGATATGGTTTTGATATTCCTGATAGTCTTGAACATCTTGAAATAGAAAGTGAACTTTCTTTCTCATGTTAATCAATGCTTAAACCATGCTGTACTGATTAGGGTGATATGACTTCTACCCTACTTTCCTAGGTCTAAATATCTAAATATGAGATTGATGTTTTCTTTTGTTTTTGAGATTATAATAGAAATATATATTTTCCCATTTCTTTCTTCTCTCCAAACCCTCCCATATGCCCTTCCTTGCTCTCATTAAAATTCTTGGCCTTTTTTTCCTCCATTTTTATTACATGTTTACATTTAGTGTGTCCTTCCCTGGAGGACACTGCTTCTCTTGCTCTCAGCATGAGACTCTGACTATGTTAATAGGTGTGACTGGTGGTGAAAGGAACAGGCTAGCTTTACAGGTTTCTTTATAAATTCTATACCCCACGTTACACTAAATTCTCCCAGCACTTTTACAGAAAGCAGGAGGAGGAGAGGGTGAATTAAAACAAGAACCCACCCCATTGCAAAGGAATGCGAAAGATCTCCTCCCCACTGTGGAGGACTATCCAGAGCTGCAGTACCAGATAACGTTGCCTAGCAACCGGTCCAGTTCCCCCACCCACATTGGGGAGGGACCAGATGGATTTGGCACCTAAATGAACCAATCATTTTAAAAGTCAACTACCCAATCCAGTGTTGCCAAGCTTGCAATCTCTGCGATTCCCCGGCTCTTTCCCTTAAAAACCTCAGACTTCTGTCTCTCATTGCTGTTCCTCACTGGTTTTATGGGGCGGGGCGGGGGGGGCGGGGGGGGCGGGGGGGGGTCAGCCACATCATGCGATGGCTCAAATAAACCTCTTCTATTGCATCGATGATCAGTCTCCTGAATTATCTTTATCACCCTCAGGAAGTTAAGGTCCTCCTTAGGCCTAACAGTAGAATATTATTTTTTACTTTCAGCTTTATTTATCCTCAAAGATTTTTGTGTGGATGTCTGGGAACCTTGGAAGTCTTTGTCACTTTCTTCTCACATTTACTCTTCTGGACATTTCACCATATATTCTAACTATGTTTTTTTTTTTAATATGTATTTAAAAGATGACAACTTTATTGACTTAAAATTAGAATGCTGAAAAATCACATTTTCAAAGTAATGAGGTTTTGAGTGTTCAGACCACTATTTAATTGTTAGCAGTGAGCATAAAATAAGCCCTGGACTCACAATAGTCTGACTGTCTCCCCAGACAGTCCCTCCTCTGGTGTTCCTGGACAGCCTCCTTTTAGATTTTATTTCCATCTCTTTCCTGACTTTTTGTGCCTTTTCTCATTAAGCACTTGCTTTTGCTCTGGAAACTTGGCTCTGATTTCTTATATTCACCTTCTGATGGTCTCTTCAGTATTGTGTCTTAGTGTTTCTCAACAGCTTTCTTCTTTTGGAGGTCCTCTTGCCTTGTTTTGTCTTTGACATCTATCCATGAGCCTAGTACACCCTAACCATCTTGGAAGAGGAGCGTTTCAAAAGTTTGCTTACATTTTTTTTTATTTCTTCTGACTCAGTTTTAATAAAGCTATTGGAACCTGGATGAGTTCAGAATTTTTCTTGAGAGTGAGGGAGAATTTAAGGTCTATTCTCAAGAAAATGATAATTTCTATATTTCTGTAATTTCTCTTCTTTCCTTGCTTGCTTCTTTCCTTCCTTTCTTCCTTCCTTCTTTTTTGTAAAGCCTGCATATGAAGATGTTAGGTCATGCCAGGAAAGAGGTAGAGCTCAATGAGGTATACCATCTCATGGTGTACCTCACAAACTTCTCACAAACTCACCCCCCCCCCAATGATCAAAGCAGCAAGTCTACACAAAAGATCCTGACTGGGTTACTCCTCAAATATCTAGCAGCAGGTCTCAGCAGAACTGCCTGATGTAGTCACTCTTCGAAGATTTAGATTGTGAGTCTCAGCAAGGAAACCCAAACACTCATATTAGAAATAGTGTGATTGTCACCCTGATGGGTGTAGCCTAATTAACATCATAAGGGCAGCTACAGAGATCCTAGTTCACCTGCAGTGTACAGGGAAGACCTGTCCAGGATGTTCAAGTGTTCTTCATGACCCATGTCATTCACAAAACTCTAAATGCCCAAGGTAAACATGTAGAAAATATATGTCATTAGTGCCAGTGGGCTGAGGATCATTATTTATACCATCACCTCTGTCATGCTCCTATTTTTGGCCTTCTGATCTAACTAGAGCTTTGGACTGTCTGGCCTGTAAGCCATGTCTTGAACACACACACACACACACACACACACGATAGAATCCTCAAGGCTTAGGCTCCCTTACCTGGGAGTAAGCTACCTATTTGGATGGCCTGAAAATGGTCATGTTTCATTAGCTACTCTAACTCAAGAGAAGCCTTCCTGAGCCAGAACTTGAGTTTCAAAACAGCTTGAAAAATGAGGAAAAAGACTCTAAATCTGGCTCCTAGATTTTGCCTTTAGCTTTTCAGCAACTGACCGAAAGATGGGTTAGGAGTTACACAATAGCATGGGGCTTCCACTTAAGGGAATGTCTGGCCTTGTGGTTCTAAAGTTTTTTTTTAAATAAGGAGCCCAGAGTTTTCTCTGGGTTCATCAAGTCATGTAGACACTTCTGTTTTTAGACAAGATTTAAAAAGTTCTTTAAAAGTTGGTGACAAGTATGAAAAAAACTAAACTCATCACTGACCTCAGCGTGCTTTCATTTCTTTAAACAGTTTCACCTCTCCACATCATTTTTCTTTTGCCCAAGAGGAATGGTTCTAATGTTCTCCCTTGATGGTACAGCACTCTCTACCCATGGTGATGCCTCCAGGAGCTTTCAGGAGGATCTGGCTCCTTCTGTACCTGTCTAGAAGGCTGTGAATTTGCCCCAAGTAAACTTCTGAACTAAGTGTCTTCCTCTGATTTACTAAAGGCAAACTTTTTCCCTTCTTGGAGTTCATCTCCAAAATGAAAGACCTAGAAATACAGAGGAAAAGAAGAAGGGAGAGAGAGAAAGAGAGACAGAGAGAGAAGCATGAAGAACTGAGTGAGAAGGAGAAGGGGGAAAGGAAGAGGAGGTGAGTGGAAAGAAAGGCTCAGCACTGTTTATAAGTGTTGTCTTTTGTCCAGAAAGAAGGCATTTCTTAAAAACCCATGGAGTTCCTATGTCCAGCCCAGCTCTACGTAATGACATGGAGACATATTTATTCATAATAGCTTTAGGCCTCAGCTTACTCTTGTTTCCAACTACTACATACATTAACCCATTTATGTTAATCTATGTCCTGCCATATGGTTCATTACCTTTCCTCAGTTCTTACATCTTACTTTCTCTTGTCTTATAGGTGAATGTTCCTGTGCCTCTTTCTTTCCCAGAGTTCCTATCTCTGCAGAAGTCCTGCCTACTCTTTTCTATCTTTGCTATAGGCCATTCAGCCCTTAGTTCAAACAATAGAAGATGATGAAAAACAATGTTTACAAAATACTGACAATACCAACTCTCTGGGCACAGAAATCAGCATCTGAATGAAGGTCAATCTCTACACAGTGAAAAAAAAAAGATCATCCCAACAATTTCTCCTCCATCCCATTTTTTTAAATTTAATTTGTAATTTAATTAAATTTTTAATTTTATATTAATTACAATTTATTCGCTTTCTATCACAGAAGTAGCCTCCTCCTTTATTCCCTCCCAATCTTACCCTTCCTCCCTCATCTCGTCCCATGCCCCTCACCAAGTCCACTGATTGGAGAGGTCCTCCTCCCCTTCCATCTGACCCTAGGTTATCAGGTTTCATCAGGACTGGCAGCATTGTCTTTCCCTGTGGCCTGGCAAGACTGCTCCCCTCTCAGGGGGAGGCAGTCAAAGAGCTAGCCACTGAGTTCATGTCAGAGACAGTCCCTGTTCCCCTTACTAGGGTACCCACTTGGATATTGAGTTGCTATGGGCTACATCTGAGCAGGGGTTCTAGGTTATATCCATGAATGGTCCTTGGTTGGAGTACCAGTCCCAGAAAAGACCCCTGGGCCCAGATATTTTGGTTCTGTTGCTCTCCTTGTGGAGCTCCTGTCCTTTCCAGGTCTTACTATCTTTCCCTTCTTTCATAAGATTCCCTGCACTCTGCCCAAAGTTTGGTTATGAGTCTCAGCATCTATTTTTATACACTGCTGGGTAGAGTCTTTCAGAGGCCCTCTGTGGTAGGCTCCTGCCCTGTTCCTTGATTTTTCCTTCTTTCAATGTCCATCCCTTTTGTCTTTCTGAGTGAGGATTGAGCATCTTACCCAGGGTCCTCCTTGCTTAGCTTCTTTAGGTATAGAGATTTTAGTATGTTTATCCTATATTATATATCTAGTAGCCACTTATAAGTGAGTATATACCATGTGTGTCTTTCTGTTTCTGGGATACCTCACTCAGGATGATCTTTTCTAGTCCCCATCATTTGCTTGCAAATTTCATGATTTCCTTGTTTTAAATTGCTGAGTAGTATTCCATTGTGTAAATGTACCACAATTTCTGTATCCTTTCCTCCACTGAGTGACATTTGCGTTCTTTCCAGGTTCTCTCTATTACGAAAAAGCTGCTACGAATATGGTTGAACAAATGTCTTTGCTGTGTACTTGAGCATCTTTTGTAATATGCCTAGGAGTGGTATAGTTGGATCTTGAGGAAGCACTATTCCTAATTGTCTGAGAAAGTGCCAGATTGATTTCCTAAGTGATATTATAAGTTTCCATTCCCACTAGCAATGGAAGAGGGTTCCCCTTTCTCCACATCTTCTTCAGCATGTATTATCACTTGAGTTTTTGGAGACAACTTCCTAAACATCAACAACACAGGCTCTAAGATCAGCAAACAATAAATGGGACCTCATAAAACTGAAAAGCTTCTGTAAAGCAAAGGACACTGTCGTCAGAACAAAACGGCAGCTTACAGACTGGGAAAGGATCTTCACCAACCCTATATCTGACAGAGGGCTAATATCCAGAATATATAAAGAACTAAAGAAGTTAAAAAGCAAAAAATCAAGCAATCTAATTTAAAAAATGGGATACAGAGCTAAACAGAGAATTCTCAATAGAGGAATATCGAATGGCAGAGAAATACTTAAAGAAATGCTCAACGTCCTTAGTCATCAGGGAGACACAAATCAAAAGTACCTTGAGATGTCACCTTACACCCACCAGAATGGCTAAGACCATTTGTTTTTTTTAAGACCTCACATAAACCCCTTCCACTGCCCACTTGGTAAAGATTTGAATCTGCTGGGGGTTTTTTGTTGTTGTTGGGTTAAGAAATAGGTTATCGACTCATCAATGTTTGTACCTGGTTTACAACATCTTAAAAATTTTTTTGATGAGGTATTTGATTAAATGACAATGTTTTCCACAATTAATGGTATTAACATTTATTCACATTTCCAGGTGAATATATTAGAACTTTCTCGAAGTAAAACTAAAGGAAACTCCAAAATGGCATGTAAATGTTTCATTACTTAAAAACAGCACTTACAGTCAGCTTCCTCCTTTGAGTTTTATTTTCCTAGTGTAATTCAGCTAATGTTTAAACTATTATGATCTTCAGCCTGTTATATGAGGTGTACTGAAACAGCTTCCTCTTGTTAGCCATTCATCAACCTCTCATTACCCATACTCAACTCTGACTTACAGAACTCTGACTTAGCAGAATAAAAAGAATCATAATTTTTGACAAGTGCTGTGTATATATCCTGGTGAAATAACATGGAAGTTAGGAAAATGTTTGGAAAAAAATTTTAAAAAGAAAGGAAAGATGAGAAAACATATTAAAAATGAAATGTAGTAATATGTACTCTTTGGTTAATTTACTTTGAAGATTATTTTTTTGGCTTGGTTAATGTGAAGCAGATGTACAAAGATAAATGATGAGACCAATAGAATCTTGCTCAATGTTGTATTATAACAATTCCCAAATGTAGAAATGGAATATGTTCCAGTGAATACTCATGTACTGTCCACATAGAGCTAAATACTACACTTAAAAAAATCCCCCACGGGGTTCCAACAGTTGCTAATTCTGTGATCATTGCATTATTCTACCTCTTTTTTACATTTTGGTGGAAATTTTACTATGAGAGTTTGCTAAACAGTTTCTGACTCAGTAGATTTGGGGCAAGGTCCTTGATTTTGCTTCTTAGAAACCATATATGCTACTGCTGATGCCTCAAAAGAGAGAGAATATGAAAGCGGGGCTAAAGGGCTGTTAAGGACTGTCTTGCAAGGTGCTTTGAAAGCCTAGGCCAGACAGTGTGTGCCCTTGCTTTTGTCTGCCATTCTCTGGGGCACAGACCTGAACTTCTTTCTTTAGACCAGGAAAGATGGTAGAGTATGATTCAAGCTTGATGAGGTTGTTGGTAGATGAAGAAATCTCAGGGATGGTGGTTTCAAAGATTTAGGCTAGGCCCGCAGACCACAAAGATCACACACATTTGCTATGTGTATAATCATGAGGCAAAACTGAATAACAGACCATCTTGCTACAACATGGTTGCATATGAAGTAATCACATTAGCACAAGGAATGATTTCAGCATAACTTTTCTCACACAAGAACAAGAAAGCTACGTGCATTTCTAGTGTTCCCAACATCAACACAAGAAGACAACTCTGCTTAGAAGAGGAATTTATCTTTGGGAGACACGAGATCTAAACTGAACTATCCTACTCTAACTGAAAAACAAAATAGTCTTCTAATCACCCGGATATCTGAATACAATCAACGTCCCAGAGTTTTCCTGCAGGCTTGTATGGGTCGTAGATGCTAAGTAGCCTAACTTGCTGTTGCAACCTGTGGTTGTTGATTGAGAGCACAGAACCTTAAGAGCAAGTTATCTTTGCATGGCTGTAACTTACCGCACAGTCTGAATACAAGGCAGTTACTTTACCTATTTTCCTACTGATGGAAAAACTGCTTCCAGGATTTAGATATTATGAGTAAAGTGCCAAAATCGTTCTTGTGTGAGTATTCCTCTCTATCAGTCATTCTCAACCTTTTAAATGATGTGATCCTTTAATACAGTTTTTCATGTTCTGGTGACCCCTAACCATAAAATTATTTGATTCCTACTTTATCACTGTAATTTTGCTACTGTTGTGAATCATAACATAAATATCTGATATGTAGGATATCTGATATATGTCCCTCAAAGGAATCTTGACACACAGGTTGAGAACCAGAAAACCACTTCTACAGGTAGACACATTCATTTTTCTTGGATAAACATTTAAGAGCTGAATTACTGTGTCAAAAAGTTAGAAGAGTTTTAAGCTTAATTATAAAAAAATTACCAGAGTCTTTTTCCAATGTCCTTCTTTTGCTTTATATGCCCTTACGCAGCATAAGGAAGTTAAGACTATCTTTACATTCTCCTCATGATTGACTGAGGCCATTTTTAGTCATGTTAGCCATTCTGGAGACATGAAGAGATATTTTCTTTTGACACGTTGAGGTGTTTTTCAGATGCAAAATACCACTGAGAAATTTTTCTTGTACAAATTGGTTATTTACATCTCTTCCTTGCTAACTGCCCATTAAAACATTTGATTCCATTTTTTTATTTAATTGATTTGTCTTTCAGTTGTTTAGTTGTAAGTAGGTTGTGGTACATATGTTCAAATATTCCATTCTAATATTTGTGTCATTGAGTCATTTTTAACCTGTTAATGATATAAATGTTTAGTTATCATGAAGTATGACTGATCTGATCCCTGACATGTCTATAATCTTTTTGTTTACAACCTTTCAAACTCACGGTGTATCTTTCATATTAAAATTATTTTTGGCCTTAGAGACAAGCAGTTTAAGGGAGAAAAGTTTATTTTATCTCAGAGTTTTAGAGTACACCGTACTATGCAGAAGAGCTGAGGCAGAAAGATTGTGAAGCAGGTAGTCTCATCACACCCACAACAGAGAAGAGATGGGTAAATTCATGTATGTCTGTACTCATCCAACTTTTTCTTCTCTACTTCATACAGTCCAGGATGCCAAGTCCAGGGTCTCACTGTGGTTGTGATTAAGCTGAGTCTCCCATATCAATTAGCATGTTATCCACAAGCATGTTCAGAATCATATACCCCAGATGATACTGTACCCTCTGAAGTTGATAATTAACACCAACCATCACATCATTAGATCTCTGTGAACTCCACTTCCCATTTACAAGCTACACATGACAATATTCTACACACTCTTGACATATCCCAATGCTAATGGCACTTCCAAACCCTGACTATCCTTTTCTGAACCTCTGTTCCCCCAAAGCCAGAAAATACTTCCCATGATTGTTCTGAGATATTGGACAATTTTCTTAACTTTCTTTCTGACTTGCCCCACAACCTCTGTACAGCTAACACAGAGCCCACAGTGAGCTCATTGTATACCAAATATCATTCTAACTCTAGAATCTTTTGGCTTCATTTTGACAATAAAACTAGCACCATATGGCCAAGGGGGGAAAACTATGAGAAAGACTGTCCCTGTTTACAGAGTTGTTTAATTCAGATCTATGATGAAGCAGGGTGGGAAGGCTATAGTCAGCTATTATTTACAGTAATAGTTTATTAAGTAATAGTTTATCTTCCTATTTGATCACCTGTCTGCTTTTGTATCAGCAATATTCCCTCATTTGTTTCTTTTCTAAATCTAGTTTGCTTAGATCTGGACCTTAACAAAAGCAGAAGAAATGAAGATCAATGGTTTTTAACTAAGACAGCTATAAAAACAGGCTTTTGAAACTTTCATGAAAATAATGATTTATATAATTATCTTAAGATACATTTTCTGTGCCTAGATATAAAATAGTGATAATTGAATGCATGGTTTATTGCATAATAAAACAGTCATGAAAGCAACGTTTTCAAAGGAACTACAATTCCATGGCACAATGGCAGAAGCATCATACATGTCATCTCAGACAGAAAACAAAGGAAGCCTTTTAAATTATTGCCAGTAATAATAATTCCAAAGCAGGAAATCATTTCACATTTCATGATAATATTATAGTATTCCTGCTTATGTTCTTCACACAAAAGTATCTGTATGCTGTTACAAAAATCAATCATGCTGAGTAAATTTTGGACAATGTTACAAGGAAGACAAAACAAGAAAACTAGAAGAGCTGAGGTAAGTATAATTAAAGTCATTCTACATGCAAAGAAAGACTCTAGAGAAATCTCTGAAAGGAAAAATGTAAATAGTGACTTGTAAAAGCTGAATTATATAAGAAAGGACTTTTTTTTTTTTTTGTAGCTTCTTCAGAGGCAAGAGTCACTAATGTTCCTAAGTGAGGAGATTTAATTTCCCCAGTCCTGGACTGGCACAATGGAACCAAAGGCCCTGGGGATATTGTAATAGACATTTCCTTAAAAGAAGAATCCTTAAGCAGACACACCCTACTATAAAAGATGAACTTGAAAACACTCCTTATAAAAGAGAAGCAAAATAACAGTTGACTGTTTGGAGCCTGAACTGGAGGAAAGGAAAAAAGAAAAAAAAAAGTTGCGGAGAATTCACAAACTGAGATTTGTGACGGCTTATTGAGGAGGACAATGCAACCAGCCCTGATGAGACCTGATGGGCTAGGGTGAGATGAAAGTGGACTGGGGGAGGAGCAAAGGGGAGAAGAGGGAAGGAGGGCAGGATTGGGAGGGGACGAGGGAGGAGGCTACAGCTGCGATGCAAAGTGAATAAATTGTAATAAATAAAAAATAAATTAAAGATAAAATAAAATAGGGAAAACAAAACAAAACAAAAAACCATCCACACAACATGGGAGAGAACAAGCCGGAGGCGTAGCATCAAAAGCAAGCTTAAGTTGGTAACACACTGGGGCACCAGCAGAAACAAGAGTAAAGCTCTTGGAAACTCCATCTCACCCTGAACTTCAGAACTCAAGAGCCAAGATGACACCACTCACTCCCTTGTTTCTGTCTCTGGCTTTCTGTGTTAGCATGCAGAGTGACCACAACCAAACTTTGGGCAGAGCGCAGGAAGTCTTCTGGAAAAAGGGGAGGGGAGTGTTAATAGAAGGACCCAGAGAGGACAGGAACTAAGCCAAAAAATCTGGGCCCAGGGGGTCCTGCAGTGACTGATGCACCAAACCAAGGAGCATGAACCGAGAGGACCTAGAAGCCCTGCTCATGTGTAACCCATGGAAGCTCGAGTACCCATGTGAGTTCCCGAGTAAGGGGAGCAGGGGCTGTCTCTGTCATGAACTGAGTTGCCTGCTCCTTGATCACTTCCCACTGGCGATGTGGCCTTTCCAGGCCACAGAGGAAAAGGATGCAGACAGTCCTGATGAGACTTGATAGGCTAGGGTCAGATGGCAGGGGAGGAAAACTCTCCCTTTCAGTGGACTAGAGGAAGGAGATAAAGAGGAAGAAGGAGGGAAGGTGGTACTGGGAGGAGACGAGGGAGGGGCTACAATCGGAATATAAAATGCATAAATTGTAAAACACACACACCATACAGAGTGACAAAACATGACACAGAGATGAAAAGATCACATCATACTGTGATATAGGATGTTGCATACAGAGCAGGTGATATATGGTGAAGTTGTGGATTTACAGCAAGCTGAATGGCTTGGGTAAAATACCTAACTTGAGCTTTCTCATCTCTAAAATGAAAATTATATATCTACCTTACCTTGTAGCTTTGAAGAGTTAAATGTGTTATTGTACAGAAAATTCTAACAAACACAACCATGCTTGGAACACAGAAGACTCTAAGAAAATCAGAAGAAAGATTGCCATCTTCATCATCATTAGCATTACAGGTATCACTCATGGCATTATACCTATTTTACAGTGAGGTTCCCAGTACTACAAACATGCTTGGACACTTTTATCTGGTTTGTAATAAGATCCAAGGCAAACCTGGAAATGATGTATCTTCATATTATGTGACAAACTATGTGACTGGGTTATTTGTTGAGAAGCAGCAGAATTAAGAGCTCTGCAGAAATTAAACTAATTGAAATATACCTCTCTAGAAGTTGCTATTTACATTTTATTTTAAGCTGTTAATAATTTTGGTATATGTCATTTGCTTTACAACTGTAAGTTAATATTGCTGTATACATATATTTATTTCCCAGAATCCAGAAAATGAGAGATATAGACAAATATATATGTACATATATGTGTATGTGCATGTATGTGTATTCTAGAGTCTCTGTATGTACTCTAAAATACACATATGTTTGAGTAAAATGACTTTTATAACAAACAGGATTTAAGAAGGTCATGACAACTGTGCTGGCTAGTTTTATGTCAACTTGACACAAGCTAGAGTCATTTGGGTAGAGGGACGCTTAATTGAGAAAATGCCTCCATAAGATTGGAGCACATTTTCCTGATTAATGATTGGTGTGTTGGTCAATGTGGTGGATCTCAGCTCTCTTTGGGTGGTTGCATGCTTGGCCTGTTGGTCCTAACTACTGTAAAAACTCAGGATGTGAAAGCCACGAGGAGCAAGACATTAAGTAGTACCTTTCCGTGGCCTTTGTATCAGTTTCTGTGTCAAGGCTCCAGGCTTGAATTCCTGTCCTGAGTTCACTGGATGATGAACCACAAGCTGTAAGCTGAAAACAAAACAAGCAAGCAAACAAACAAACCAAAACCCTTTCCTCTCCTCATGCTTTTGGTCATGGTGTTTTATTACAGCAGTAGAAACCCTAAGTATGACATCAGCCCCATCACTTCTGACTTCTACCTCTGCATTACATACAAGTGAATACCAGCGACCAATCCATGCCTGTCAGTTGAGAAAGCAAGGTTAGGGTGACAAGCTGCCTAATGAGGTTTCTTTCTGAATCTCAGGAATTACCAGTTGTGTAAACCATCAAACTCTTTAACTGGTACCTGTTCTGCACTATTTTTTTCCAAGATTTTTCATGTTTTTTGCTTTCTGATCAACTCCTTTCACTAGGATGTCAGTCAGGTAGGAAAGAATGAAGGAAGGAATGAGGGAAGGAGGGAAGGAAGAAAGGAAGAAAGGAAGGTAGGACTTGCTTCATCTCCTGATAAACTCCAAATAAATTGCATCTTTGTCCTTGAGCAATGAAGCTGGTACCAATCCTCTGATCATTTGTGACAACCTTGTGACAATTGGTAAAGCTGTTAGCTGGTATTTGTATTGTAACAGTAATTCTTGCTTCCTTCCTTAACTGTATTTATTCGCTTTACAGTTCTTTAAGAGCAGAGTGCTGCCTGAGTACAGTGTCTTGCAAATATTGGGAATTTAGCTCATTCAGTATTCAGTCATTCAGCAACCATTTGTTGAGCGACCTGGATGTGTACTTAATTTTCTTGGGTTAGTTATATATTAATAAGTGATCAAAAATTTTTACTTGACCTTTTCAGTTGAATCCTGACACTGGCATATAAGAGCCAGGTAGAGCTCCAGATAGTTTATTCCTTCTCTAGTATACAGTGTGGTTCTTAGGAAGAAAATCACATTCTCAGGGAAACTCAAAAGTGACAGGCTCAAAATGAAGATGCAAACTCAAAGGTCATGGCTTTCACCTTCCCTTCACGTCTAGTGGGAAGTGAATGTCAAGGTGGTCAGTACCTGCCACTGCTGATAACAGACCCCCTACCTTCTTGGGACTCTGACAGTATAGGGCACACTACCAAGGAATCTGACCTAGAAAGGCAAGAATGTGACTTTGTAATGGTCCAAAAGTACTGAGATACATGTTTTGTTTTTCTAATCTCAAGCCCCTCAAGCCTCAATTTATACTATCGAGATAGTATAAATATGTCTCAGGAAGAGAATAATTACGTAAGTGAGGAAATCACTGCCAAGAAGAGCTAAGTGTCTTGGAATTGTATCTCTAAGCTTGGATGCATGATTTTCAAAGTAGTATTCTTTTTCTAAATTTTAAGTCAGGCACTCCAAGTAGCTTGTTGCAAAAGTTAATTCCTAATTTTTTGTCTGGTTTGAGAGTCTCATGGGAAAGCATAGAGGGAAGGAACTTTACACAGCATAAGCACTTAGGTTGGTGAGAACTAAATCAATCCTGTTCTCTCAAGGATACCAGAGGGCTTCTGTTTCTAAAATGGTTACTTGGTTATAGAGGTACATGGTCATGGGAGTAATTTATCCCCTTCATGAGCTACCCCACCTACATTCCAAACATCCTACCTACGGTGGACTCTTCAATTATAATCAACATTTGTGTACTTGTGTAGTAAGATGAGAAATAAGTGTAATGGGTCTGTAGGATGTGGATACTGAACTGCAAGCAAGACCTTCCAACAGAAAATTTAAGAAATATAAGAAATATTTATGAGATTTTATTTTATTTCATTCATAAAGAAATAATTATCTGAAGTAATTGAGATAACCATAAAATGACTTCCCCCCCTGGGGAAAAACCTGTAAATATGACTGTTATAAGTTTTGCTGCTGGTGGTGATGGTGGTAGGGTGTGTGTGTGTGTGTGTGTGTGTGTGTGTGTGTGTGTGTGTGTGTGTTTCTTCCTTGTGGACATAACAAAGATTTATGTTCTACAAATAAGAAATGTGAATGGCCTCAGAAGTACTGTGTATCTGGAATAAAGTATTGGTGTTTTAATTATTTGGGTATTATATTATCTTCTATAGTCCATGACCTCACAAACCAAATACTTTTGATGTCAGCTTTTATCCCTCTGAACATGAGACAGAGTGGAAGGCTTTGTGACTGGAGGAATGCAGAGGCAATAGAGCCAAAAAGGGACTGATCTCTTACGAGGGCCTTCTGAGTAGCTAGAGAGACTCAACATGAAGACTATGTCTAGGAAATTTGAAAGAAGTGCCAAGAAGGTGGGGATGATGAAACTGTACCTAGGCTAAGAAAGCCAGAGCTTTCACCTGATGCCTGGAGTAGGTTCACTGAGCAGTATAGGCAAACTTAAAAAAAAAAGTATATTACTTGATTTGTTACTGTTTAACTTCTTTAGTTCTTTATATATTCTGGATATTAGCCCTCTGTCAGATATAGGGTTGGTGAAGATACTTTCCCAATCTGTAGGCTGTCATTTTGTTCTGAGGACAGTGTCCTTTGCTTTACAGAAGCTTTTCAGTTTCATGAGGTCCGATTTATTGATTGTTGCTCTTAGAGCCTGTGTTGTTGGTGTTCTGTTCAGGAAGTTGTCTCCTGTGCCAGTGAGTTCAAGGCTTTTCCCTACTTTTTCTTCTAACAGGTTTAGTGTGTCTGGTTTTATTTTGAGGTCTTTGATCCACTTGGACTTTAATTTTGTGCAGGGTGATAAGCCACAGAGAGCCTCTTAAAGGCTGTACCTTGCAGGGTATCAAAGCAGATGCTGAGACTTATGGCCAGCCTTTGGGCAGAGTGCAGGAAATCTTATGAAATAGTAAAACCTGGAGAGGATAAGACCTCCACAAGGAGAGCAACAGAACCAAAAAATCTGGGCACAGGAATCTTTTCTGAGGCTGATACTCCAGCCAAGGACAATTCATGGAGATAACCTAGAACCCCTACACAGGTGTAGCCCATGGCAGTTCATTATCCAAGTGGGTTCCATAGTAATGGGGACAGGGACTGCCTCTGACATGAACTGATTGGCCTGCTCTTTGATCACCTCCCCCTGAGGGGGGAGCAGCCTTACCAGGCCACAGAGGAAGACAATGCAGCCACTCCTGATGAGACCTGATAGACTAGGGTCAGAAGGAAGGAAAAGAAGACCTCCCCTATCAGTGGACTTGGGGAGAGGCATGGATAGAGAAGGGGGGAGAGGCTGGGTTTGGGAGGGGAGGAGGGAGGGCACTACAGGTGGCATACAAAGTGAATAAATTGTAATTAACAAAAATAAAAATTAAAAGAAAAGAAAAATAATAACAAAACCCCAAAACCTATTATTTAGCTGGCACCTAAGGCTACACAGACTGGTGACTTGAACTGGGTTTCTTACTTGTCCATTTTTATAGGTCATATCCAAACTGTAATTGTTCATAGAAATCTATTGAAAACAATCAGTTTTTTGGACAAAAGTTTCATTAGTGGTAATTCCATACGATTAGGGACCCACAGTAAGATTACTGGAATTAATTATTATTAAAAACCTATCTATATGTCTGTCTATCCATTTTCTGATAATCTGAGGGCATATTTAGCATTCTTTTATACCACTGAGAAATTTAGATAAAAACATATATGTGAATTTCTTGAAAAGTTGAGATTATTTTCAAGTTTACGTTAAAGGGACAAATTTCTGTAATATGTACAAGCATTTAAGTAGCCTTTTCAGAGACAAGTGGTGGAAATTTTAATTTTGACAAAGGGCTCTGCCAATCCTTATGATAAGAATGTTCTAGATAAGAATTACATATAGCTCATAGTTCTCAATTGTATCAGAAACCACAATTAAAATCCCATCCAAATCTCTCAATATGAAAAGCCACAACTTTGAAAATAAACTAGTTTATAAATATTTTGAAGAGCAGCTGACAGAGAATACAATTATGACTCTAGAAGTGACAGTCACTCAGAGTTTATTCCCACCACCCTTGCCACACTTCTCATTTTCCTCTCTGTGATAGCTAATTTCTGATGGTCAACCTGACTATTTTGGGAATGAACTAAAACTCAAACAGCTGAGCACACCTGCGAGGGGTTTCCTTGGTGGGATCATTTGTGTGGGAAGAGCAACCCTAAATCTTGATTACTTGAGATCAGAAGACAACTGCTCCTGCCTCTCAGCAAGAATAGGAGACATAAGTAATTTCACAAAAGTTCTGTACCAGATGTCACAGTCTCTCCTCTTTCTCCATGTGGTTAGTAAGCAGTTGTTAATGCATGTTATCTTTTGTATTGAAGATGAATGTGTTGTGTGACACCCCCCCCAAACCTGCAAGGGATGGGGTGATATTGTTCTAAGAGGGAAAAGGGAGCAGAAACAACAAACTGGGGGTTGGGATGGCCTGTGATCATAAATAGAAATGACAGACTTCCAGGACCAGCTTCAGCGAGGCACTTTAATTTTATTTGGGGTCCACAGGGTTATATAGAACCTTGGGCAGGGGGCAGAGATAAACAGGGTGGATATAGACTACCCTGGATATTGGCTCAGGGCTGGAATGCTTCATTAGTGTAGAGAGGTATTCCAGGAATCACAGATGCTTGCTGAACAAGTTCTTATTGGGAGAAGGGGAGTTGAACCTATAATTTTCCTAAGGGAAACCTGACATTCCTCAGGTAGAGGTCTGGGCTCCATTTTGTGCAGAGCTCAGGGCTTTCTGGTCATGGTGGACTGCAACCTTAGCATCAGGGTTTTCCAACAGTACTGGGTAGATTTATTATCATCATCATCATTATTGTTGTTGTTAATCAAACTGGTACAAACTACCATAATTAGGGAAAAGAGAACCTGAAATGAGAAAATATCTCCATCAGATTTGTCTGTGAAGCATTTTCTTTACTAATGCAAGAGGTCCCAGCCCACTTACGGGTGATGCCAACTCTGCCTGGGCAAGAGAGCCAGGTATAAGAAAGTTAGCTGAGTCTCTGACATGAAATCAGAGGCTGGCTCTTTGATCACCTCCTCCTAAGGGAAGTGGGCAGTCTTGCCAAGCCACAGAGGAAGACAATGCAGACAATCCTGATGAGACCTGATAGGCTACGGTCAGATGAAAGGGGAGGAGAACCTCCCCTTTCTGTGAACTGGGGATGGGGCATGGGAGAAGAGGGAGGGAGGGCAAGATTGGGAGGAGATGAGGGAGGGGGTTACAGTTGGGGTACAAAGTGAATACATTGTAATCAATTAAAATATAAAAATATATAATATCCAAGCCACAATAAAAGAAAGAAAGAAAGAAAGAAAGAAAGAAAGAAAGAAAGAAAGAAAGAAAGAAAGAAAGAAAGAAAATGATCAAGCCAGTGAATAGCATTGCTCTCAATGATCTCTGCTTCAGTGTCTGCCTCTATGATTCTGGATTGTGTTCCAGCTTGGTTTTCCTCAGTAACGAACTGTCAGCTGTAAGATGAAATGACCCCTTCTCAAGTTGCTTTTGTTCGTGGTGTTTATCACAGCAACAGGAAGCCAAGTAAAACAAAAATCGATGCCTGGATTGTGGAACATTGCTGGGACAGAGTTGACCTTGTTACTTTTGGAAAAGCTTCGGAAGTGTTTGAACCCGTGAGCTGTAAAAGCCATTAAGTGTACAAAGACTAATGAGATGTTCTCGGAGATCTCCGAAGACAGGAGTGTTTAGAGAAATAAAGATGATGGAGGCCTGGCTTGTGAGGTTTCAGAGGCAAGCAAAGACTTTATTAAGAGTGGTTATTTGATATTTTGAATTAAGAATATGTGATTTCTAGTCTTATCAGGTTGAAGAATCAGCTGTGATTAGCAAGAGATGAAGTAACTAAAGTAAATGTACGATTGCTTTACTGGGACAAGAGAGGCTGGTTTGTTGGGGCTGAAAATAGCTTTAATAATGAGAGACCAGCATCACTGAATGAAACCTTCTGCAAAGCGTTTACTCAGGATCCCCACATAAAAGCCATGGTCCAGAGGGAGTGAGGCTATACAACAAGCTGGCAGTGGAACTTGGCAAATAATGCGTTAAAAGCCTTTCAAATGGAACTTGGTTTGAAGGCACCAAGGGATCACGGAGAGTAGCTGAGAGTTGGCATTGTATGGCAGGGTTGAACTCACCCTGAAGGGAGGCCAAAGGAGGCTATTAATGAACATATAGCCTTACTTACAGGACTGATGGATGGGACCATGGATACAAGCAGAAGTTTGGCACCACATGGCAGGGTTATGCCCTGCCCTGAAGAAGCTACTGGTGAAAGTTCAGCCTCAGCTGTACTGGAGATGACATCCGTATGTGGGATGACCAGCAGGGACAGTGGCATATGTGGAATGGAGCTGTGTTGACTCTCTAAAACATACGCTGTGCTCTAGAGAGGCAGAGCTAGAGAGGTAGAGCTCAAGCTTTTGAGGACAAGAGGATAATGAATGAGTTCCAGACGCTGGACACTGAGCTATTCATAATGTTAGATTTCAGTGTTGCTTTGATTTTATTGTAACTGTGTCCTGGTTCTTCCCTCTTAGGATAAGAAGTATGTAGCTTATTTTTAATTTCACACACTTGAGACTTTTAAAGAGATTGGATTTTCAGAAAGAATTTGTGGTTTTGAAATGTTGAAACTTTTAGACTGTGATGCTTTTAAAGTTATACTGTATTCGATATTATTATGTTAACATGAGATCTTGGGGACAAATCAAACAGGAAATATTATGGTTTAATAGCTACATATTTGTGTGTCAATTTTTTTGGTTAGTTGTTTGTCAATTTGTCCCAACCTAGGATCATTGGGAAAGAGGGATCCTCAAGGAAGAAAGTGACTCCGTAATATTCCTTTGTAGAAATGTTTATGAGGGAAATTTCTTGATTAATATTTGATGGGAGAGGGCTCAGCCTATTCTGGGTAATACCACCCCTGGAGCACTAGCCCTGGAATGGATAAGGAAGGTAGTTGAATATGAGACTAGCAAGAAAGCCAATACGTAGCATTACTCCTCCATGCTTTCTGCTTCAGTTCCTGGATCCAGATTCCTGCTCTTCTTGAGTTCCTACATTGGCTTCCTTCAGTGACAGAAAGGTATAAGACAGAACAAACCCTTTCCTCCTCAAGTTGATTTTGGTCATGGTATTTATTATAGAACTGGGAAGCAACTAGGACAGTGAGATACCCAAAGGAGCAGAGACTTGGTAGTTTTTAAACAGCATATGCCTACTATTTCAGAAAGTAACTATATTTGTCCACAGTGTGGGTACAAATCTCAGAGCTATCCTTAACATGGGAGTGACTGTGGTCAGGCCAATATTTTTCAATGGGTCAAATACATGAACAGTCGAAGAAAAAAGTACACATTGACATTTAAATGTAGTGCTTTGAAAAGTTGTTAGCTGTTCGGGATAAAGCATTTATTACTTAACTTCCATATGTAGAGCTATATCTCTTTCTTGTCTGCTGTCTGTAGGACTGACAGATAAGATTTCATGTGTACTGTTTATACTAAGCCTAAAAACTAGAAGGAAAAAAGGAGACATTGCTGAACGTGTACTTGTTCTTTTCTAGCTAAATGGAAGACAAATGAGTGGTAGTCTCACATCTGCTTTCACTCACAATGGTGTCAGCATGTAATATTGTTCAGTTGAATGGGTTTCCCTGGCAACAGATTTTCTTTTAATAAAAACAACCTAATGAAGCAGTTATTAAAACTGTCTTTGGGAAACTAGGAAAGCAATATTTATTAATCCAATAAGTCTTTGATGTATAAAATAGCGAGGGTGTTTTGTTTTATTTTGTAAAGCTTGTACAGAACTTACTGGAAAAAAAGACTTCACCTTGTTGATGTCATTTTGAGAGGTGAATTGGCTGTGTGCATTTGAGTAAACAAGCACCCTTCTGGTTCTCAGAAGCAGGCCATCATAAGACAAGCTACTGTTGCCTGGAAATGACCAATGCGCAGTCTTGTACCAGCAGCCTCCATCCACCAACAACAAATCAGAGCAAGTGACTTAAGATCTGACCATCCCTGTTCTCATTGTAAATATACCTTGGGCTGGCTCTTGGTTGTATGATGAGTTATAATTCCCACTGAAAAAACAAGTGCTTCCTTTCCTTATATGATAGCCTGGCTCTTTTGTGGTTGACACCCAAAATACGGGAAGTTGATTATTTTTATTTTGTATTATGGTATTTAATACAATGAAAATAATATGCTCATTTATGATAAACTTTGATTAAGCTTTTAGTAAATATAAATACTGACAGTCTGGAAAGGATCAGATTTCATAAGCAACCCTCTTATTTCATGGCAAGAATCCATATTGTGTCCATTCAAATTCATATGCCATCCAGGAAGAAAACAGAAACATTGACGGATTCAGTACATTTAAAAGGAAGGTTTCTACCTAGCCATTACAGAGTCTGCCTATGAACTAGATGCCAACACACTGACCTTCAGTTAACCTTTAATGACCTTTTTTTGTGTGAATGAGACAGGCATGGATCCTTTCTACAAGACAGCTTCAGTTTATGCTACATTTTGACAACATCAACCACAATTCCTGAGTAACAAGCACTGTGATGACTAGCCTTCCTTTTAGTTTAAGTCCTAAACACAGTCTCTATTTTCTCTGAGCATGGGAACACAATTTAATCTACTTGACTGTGTGTCGCCAGGGTAGCAGATCTAATTAGCCTCAAAGAAATGTGATTTTCCTTGTTCTCAGCCAGGCTGATTTTATTCTTTGTTGACGATGCTAATAGTCCTAATTAAGAAAATATGCTGTACCAAAAAATAAACTTCTGCCTTTGTAATAAGGCTAATATGTTATTCTTTCTATACTATAAGCAATAATGTCTATTCTGTAATGGTTGCAAATGAATAAAAATATTGACGAAATTAGATTTTACATTTAACATACACATAGTCATCTTATCAAAACAATAATTCTGTCTTATAAATAATGAAAAACACAAAGAAGTATAAATAACAACTGAATTACACTCATGATCCTATTTTTTCTAAAGAATCATGTTTAATATAATGTATAGGACAGTTTGTGAATACAAAAATCCTACTATCATATGATTATCTCTGTTGTGATTGGATTTGTGAGTCCAAGGTAGGGTAGTAAAGTGTCTCTATCTCTGTGTGTATTTCTCTCTCTTTCTCTCTCTGTTTATGTGTGTGTGTGTGTGTGCAGCATGTTTATATGAGTGTGTGATAGGGCCATACCACACATGCTTGTGGAAGTCAGAGAACAACCCTGTATAATATAAATTCTTGACTTCTTCCCTGTTTGAGACAGTGTTTCTTATATTTTTTTCCAAAGTATACTGAGGCTAGCTTGCTCATGGACTTTGGAAATTGTCTTGTTTGCCTCTCATGTACCCACAGGGCCTAGCACATCTGGCTTTTACATGGGTTTTATGGATCTGAAGCCCTTTACACTCTATGCCATCTTCCCAGCTTCATATAAGAGTTTCAATAAGGAACGCATACAGAAGACAGAAAGAAAAGCCCAATTCTTAGAAAGAATGCCATTCCTACAATTAATGGGATATGTTTTGTCAGCTGAGAAAAGTTGTTGCCTGGCCATGTCTCCAGGGCCATTTGTTTGAGGTTTTATTTTAATGACTAAGTGAGCAGCTCACTATTTTGTTAGAAGGTAAACTTTATAACATCTTTTGTTCTTCATGAGACGGGCTAATTGGAGAGGCTTGGCCCTAAAGGCTCCAGAATCCTTCCATCCACCAGATCTGCAGCTTCTCATCTTCAACTCTTCCTGGACCTTGTCATCTAGTCTCTAACCGTTTCTGTCCTGCTGGTCTCTATAGCTCTTAGGTGACCCTTAGATCACTGTTGCTGCCCTTGCACAACCTCACCATGGCTGCCACATTTCTACCACAACTGTTTTAGTTCTCCCTTTTGCTACCATCTCAGAACACTGTACTAATGGTGAAGCTCAAAATTAATCAAGACATACCCACTCACTCAACGGAAACCTTTCCTTGTGCAGAATGTTACAACTCCGGGGGTCAGCACAGGGATGTTTCAGTGACTTTCAAACCAATGGACAGATAGTTACAAAGCCACAAAGGGGGGTTGGGTACAGGTTTACTTCCATCACAGCAGACCTTCACTTTACTGAAGGGCTGTTTGTGTCTGTCATGGCATAGGTCTTCATCCAAATGGGAAGCTCTTCTTGTGTTGATTTTGGATGTCCCTCCTTCAAAGGAAGAGTTATATTTGCACTAACCACAAAATGTCTCCTGGGTGACCAAAGGAGATGTCTCCTTTTGAGAGTGGGTAGAAATGACTTCAGCATCATGTACAGTTCACATTTAAAGGGATGTAATTCTTCCTTTTATAAAACATACTTTACTTTTAATTTGGAAGTACACGATATTTTGTTTACTCATTTCTTCAAATGAAGCAAAGGTTATCAAAGCTTGTAACAACAAAACATCTGGTATAAGGAACTTTTCACAGTAGTGGCTGAGACAGTATCTTCAGAAGTCAGCACTGTGTTACGGCAACAAACAGCTATGATTTTCATGTAGCTTCCCCTAGGCATTCCTGGACTCTTCAAGGTGACCACTGCTTCCATGTTGATATTCAAGCAAGCTGCTTGCTTTATTATTCTTTGTTCAAGGTAGACAGGGCACTAGGGAAGGTATTATAGCTGTCCAGCATTGTGTCAGATAACCTTAGCCTCCATCCAACATCTTTGCATATTTAAAGAAAAGGGACTGCTTAATAAAGACTTGCTCTTAACATTAACTATTGTTTAATGGTATTTAACAGTACTTCAATAATGCTGTAATGAGTTAACTTTAAACTATCTCCTTGACACAGAACTAGACTTCTGAAAAAGGAGTCTCAGCTGAGGTTATTTCCCTGATCAGATCAACCTTTGGGTGCGTCTGTGGGAGATTGTCTTGTTAATTATGCTAGCTGCTTTTACGTCAATTCGATACAATCTTTGGTCATTTTGGAAAATTTAACCTCAACTTAGAAAATAACCCCAGCAGACTGGCCTGTGGGCAAACCTGTGCTGCATTTGCTTGATGGATTAGTGATGTGGGAGGGCCCAGCTCATTGTGGATGGTGACACGCAGGGGGCTTGTGGACCTGGTTCCTATTATTATAGTAGAGTGGGCAAGCCATGGGGAATAATGCAGTGAGCAGGACTCTTCCACACCCTCTGCATCAGTTTCTGCCTTCATGCTTTTGCCTTAAGTTCCTGCACTGACTTCCCTGGATGACAGACTACAAGGGGTGAGATGAAATAAACCCTTCCCTATCCAAGCTGCTTATCTTGCTGTTTTTATTTCTCACAGCAAAAAAGAATCCTGACTAATATATTAACTGATGTGGAAGGGCCCAGGCTGCTGTCGGCAGTACCATTCTCTGAGTACGTGGTCTTGGTTGGCATAAGAAAGCTAGCTATGTATGAGCCCACGAGTGAGCCATCAATCAGCATTCCTCCATGCTCTCTGCTTTAGGTTGCACTTGAATTCTGAGATTTGCTGTGCTTGAGATCACACGGTGCTTTTAGATGCTGTCACAGTTGCAATGAGTTCATTTTTGTAAATGCCCTATTATGTCTGGAGGAAACGACTTCCTTGTATTCGCCTACCAACCCTGAGTCTTAACTTCTTTCTGAACCCTCTTCTGGAAAGGATCCCTGATTTTTAGAGGAGGATTTATGATATACATGTCCCATTTAGGCCTGAGCATTCTGTAATCCGTTGTTTTCTGTACCTTAGCCAATTATGGGTCTCTGTACTAATCACCATAATCTGTAAAGGAAGCTTTCTCTTAGTAGAACTGAAAGATGCATTAATCTATTGATGTAATGATAAGTCATTAGGAGTCAGGTTAATACTGTGCAAATTTCAGCATAATAGTGGTTCTTCTCTAGATCCAAAGACCTGTCAAGACATCGGTTTATATCCAACAATGGTGTCAGGTATTTGTTTAAACTTATAGATTGAGCCTTAAACCAGGAAGTGCCAATGTTGGTTATGCCAGTGATGTTTGTATACTACTATTGTATGCGCAGGCATGTCCAGACAGACAAATGAACACTGAGCTGGTAGGGTTAATAGCTGGGCAAGACTGAAAAATACCTTTGTCATCTGCTGGTGTACATAGCACATTCTAGCACTATGCCGAACAGTAGGCAATGAGGCTTCTAGGTCAGTACAGCCTGATATTTCTATGACCCATGGCTCAAGTATGTGGCACATTCAGAAATGGTGTCTTTCTGTCAAGTTCTGGAAGGCCAAAAGCATTGACATTAGCTTGTATGTTTGGGGGTCTCAGGAACCTCACTGGTCAACAACTGCAAAAGAGGTAAGCCCTCTCTCACATTGAGCTTTTTATTTCATAGCCCCTGGCATCCACTATGGGCACTGGCATTGCATTACCATTATAGAGGAACTGCATTCAACTCATTATATATCTGAGTTACTTAATTATCTGAGTTGTATAATGTATATGTATTCTTTCTCCAATTCCCTCCTCTATGCCGCACTCCCATTGCCGACTGCAACTTAATCATTCCTGACACGTTAATCCCCTTTAAGTCTTTGTACCACTGCTTTCTATCGCCTTTCCTTCAAGTTGTCTCCACCCACTGCTACTTGCTAGTTCCCTGACCCCTATGAGTATTCCTAAAGAAACATCTTGAAACATCAGCAGCAACATCCACACATTCATTTGGATGAGAGAAAACATGTAACATTTGTCTTGGGAGGCCTGGGTCACCTTACTAGGACCATTTACTATCCTAGTAAATGGTAAATGCATATATTTACCAGAAATTTTCGTTTTAGTTTATCTTATTTTATTCTTCTGTCATATAGTACATCTTGATCATGGTTACGCCTCCCTCCATGCATCTCTGTTGCTCCACCCCCTGCCGTATCCATTCCTCCATTCCTCCTTCCCCCAAATAAACAACGGGCTTCCCAAGGAAGCCTGAACATGGCTTAACACATTACATTAAGAATAGGCACAAACTCTCATATCAAGGCTAACAAAACAACTCGGTAAAACAGCAAGCAACACCACCATAACATGTGTGCAGACGACGTAGTTCAGACTCATACAGGGTCTGTGATTGTTGCTTCAGTCTCTGGACTTCCCTATGAGTCTAGCTTAGTTGTACCTCCAGCCGTTCTTCTTCTTATAATTTTTCCTCTCCCTCTATTGCAGAATTCCCTAGGTCCACCTAGTGTTTGGCTGTGAATTTCTGCATCTGTTCCCATCAGTTGCTGGATGCTGGATGCCTCTCTGATGACAATTAGGCTAGGCACCGATCTATGAATATAGCAGAATATCATTAGGAAATTTTTTTTGCCAGTTTGTTTTGTTCTATCCTGTGTCTCTGGACAAAGCAGCAGCCTACAGAATGAGAAAAGATTTTCATCAAGTCTGCATCCAACAAAGGGCTAATATCTATAATATAAAGAACTCAAGAAACTAGACATCAATAAACCAAACAGTCCAATTAAAAAATGACTTACAGATCTAAATAGAGAATTCTCAACAGGGGAATCTTAAATGGCTGAGAAACATTTAAAGAAATCTTTTATATCCTTAGTCATCAGGAGAATGCAAATCAAAGTGACACTGAGATTCCATCTTACACCTGTCAGAATATCCAAGATCAAAAATACCAGTGACAGCTCCTGCTGGCAAGGATGCAGAGTAAAAAGTACATTCCTCCATTGCCAGTGGGAGTACAAACTTGTGCAGCCTCTATGGAAATATATATGGCAGTTGAAAACTGCCCCTGAAAACAGGAAATGGATCTACCTCAAGACCCATCTAAATCACTCTGGGGCATATACTGAAAGGCCATTTGCTCAACTATGTTCATAACAACTTTATTCATAATAGCCAGAGAACTGAAACAAATAAAGAAGATGTGGTGCACTTATACAATGGAGTATTTATTCAGCTGTTAAAAACAATGGCATCATGAAATCTGTAGCCAAATGGATGGGAAAAAAAAGAAAGAAAGTAAGAGTCATCCTGAGTGAGGTAACTCGGGCCCAGAAAGAAAAACATGGTGTGTACTCAGTTATAAGTGCATTTTGATTTTTAAAATAGCAGAATAGTTTTCATTATGTAAATATACCACATTCACTTTTCATTCATCAACTTATGGACACATCCATCCTGTTTTCATTTCCTGGCTATTGTGATGAAAGCAGCAATGAAGAATAATCAGCAGATACCTCTATAGTAAGATAAAGTGTTCTTTGAGTATATGGCCAAGAATGGCATAGCTGGATCTTGTGGTCAATATATTTTCAGGCTTTTGAGTACCTATATTTCTGATTTCCATAATGAATCTTCCCAGCAATGAATAAGTTCCCCTCTCCTCATACCACATTCACTCCAGCATTATTTTATCTTAGCCATTCTTACTGTGGTAAGATGGAAACCCAAAGGATTTCTGATTGTGTATGTGTTGACAAGGCAAAACTTTACTCTTCATCAAGAAGTGCTTAGAAGAGCAAACACATCAAAATAAGACATGCACTTCTTTCCCCCTAACATAGTTGGTTACTGTGCCTTTTCCTCATTGGCTGGTGACTGACTTAACATTCTTTTAAGATTGCCTGGTTTTTCAAAAGTCAGTATGAAGGCTATGGATGGTGCAGAGCACAGTCACTGCTGTCTGTGAAGAGATGCAACGCGAACGCCATCCTGAATGAATGTGTATTACTGACATGGTCATGGCGGTGTCAAGAACCCAATGCCTCAGGCTCATGGGAAATTGTCACAGCCTTCCCCATATGGGCCAGTTTCAGAATTGGCCAAGTGTTTATTGTTGAAAGGCCAAGGTGGGCAAATACTACAATTGCAGCTTCCACTTCCTGGAAATTTATAGCCTGGGATTGCTCACCTACGTAGACCACCTACTGAGGACTCACTAATTCCTGCCTGTGCTGTACATAATTTTAAAAAGCTTATATTCTGAGTTGTCATGGCGGTTGGTGCCACTCCTCAGAGTCGTATCCCACCTGACCTTTTCTGTACACGTGTCTGTGTAGACACACAGTCCTTTCTTCATTTTCTCAACACTCAAGTCAGGGTTTCAGAGCCAACCTCTGCAAGTCACAGCACAATAGTACAAGGGAAAACAAGGGAAAAGTGTCACTACTCCAGGCCATCAAACTCCTAGAAAATAGCAGACGGCTTTCATGTGAACAAAGTTTTACAATATACACTTTTAAGATTTTTTTCAATCTCAAAAAAATACATTTTATAGTTCAGTGTATTTAATGCAAAAGCAATTTAATGAGAACAGTGCATGGTAGAGCTGAACTGTCTCACTGCGCAGATACATAGCGAGATGCTGACATCTATCCAGAGATAACTAATGAGACAAGAAGAAGCAAGACACCTACCGCAGATGAAGCTTGAGAAGGATTTTCAAAATCCAAACCAGCTAAGGCTTTTCCAGGCAGAGCATGGCTCAGCATTAGTAATGGGACCACAGGGAGCCCCAGCACATCACCTGTGGACCTAACCTGTAAGGAAGGCGTTCTAAAGGTCGTGTAGACAAGACAAAGATGCTTAGGAAGGTTTCAGATGGAGCAGTTGTACAGTTGCCACACTTGCAGAGTTCCCAGTTACAGTTCTAGTTATTTCCTTGTTGAAGTCATGACATTTGTTATGGTTTGTCTTTGAAACTTATTTCAAAACCTGTTGAAGGCCTGGACTCCAATGCGGCCATGTAGAGAGTTGGGGCCCTGAATGATGATTGGGTATGAGTATTCTAACCTCATCAATAGGTTACTTAATTAATCAGTTCATAGATTAGGGCCTATTTGGAGGTGGGGACAGGTTGGAGGAAATAGGCCTTAAGTTGATTTTTCTCTTTTTTTTTTTTTTCACAGCTCACTCCTGTAGGATTGGAAACAGTTTCTTCCATACTCCTGATAATACCAATTATTTTGATATCTCCCAAACCACAACTGCTTTCAATGGTTTCAAGAACAGCGAATCATTTCCAGAAGGTTTAAATCCACTACCTAAACCAGCGGAAGCCTAACAAAGGGTGTTCCTTAAATCATTCGGGGTGAGAGTCAGAATCACTCCTTGGTGCATAGACTGCAGAAAGCAAATTGTATAAAAAAGCATGAAAAGCAGGGTGTGGAGGCACATGCCATAATCCCAGCATTTAGGGAGGCAGAGACAGGTGAAGCTCTGTGGGTTCAAGGCCAGCCTCATCTACAAAGTGAGTCGAGGACAGCCAATGCAACACAGAGAAACTCTTTAAAAAAAAATTACAATAAAGAAAGCATGAAAAGACATTAACCTTATGCTATATCCCTATCTCCCGTCTGTGCTCTTCAGTGACAAAGAGAATTGTCAGTTGGTGGTAACATTTTCAATGAAGTCTTTCTTCTGAGCAACTCTGCTGTAAACAGATGAGCTCTCATCCAGGCTTTGTTGTTCCATTTAGGCAGCATAAGCACATTAGACTTATGACTCTTGAAGTCTTGAGGTTTATTATGGTTTGTCTCTGAAATTTACTTCCAAACTTGCAGTGAAAGTATGATAGCATAGCAGTGTGCAGAGATGGAGCCCTGAACGTTAATAGGGTCCGATGGCTCTATCTTTATTGATAGGTTATTGACTGCTCTGTTCCTAGCTTAAGGACTATTGGGAAGTGGGGACTTTGAATGAGTTTGGGTTATGTTGGTCATCAGTAGGATAAGCACTGCGATTTTTTTTTTCCTACCAGAAATGAGTACTGGTTGGCGGTTCAGTTAGAGATGGATTTTGCCATATTATTTAGTCTTTTTACTTTGGGAACAAAATGCCTGTAAGAAGCATTAAGGGGGTAAGGCATCTGCAGCTAAAGTTAGAACAAAACAAAGTTGGGTAAAGAAGTGGATTCAGGCATCTTACAGCAACTCAATGCATAGAAAACCAAGGCAAGGAGTCTCTGGGCCAAGGCCAAGCTGTGTGCTGCGGGAGATCCTATCTCAAAAGAGAGGAGGAGGGAGAACAGGGTCAGACAAAACTGACCCACAAAATTAAGGTTAGCCATTCACAGCAGAAGTTTAAAGGTGAAAGAAAGAGGACAAGGCAGGAGTGCAGAGTCTGTCTCTGTACTGTTACTCCCCCAAGATCAAGTTCCAAGTATGCCCCTGAGCCCTTACGTATGTGTCGCAGGCTCATATTGTCTCTGTGGGTTCACTCAAGTGGGCAGAGGTACACATTCTATCTTTGTGCCATCAATTGTTTGAGTAAAGGTACAATCTGTTTATACTGTCCCACTTTCCCTTCTCTGGCCACTTGAGTTCTATTGAGGACCAAACCTTTGTAGGTTTTCTGTTTTGTTCTTTATGGGTTGTGCCCCACAATCAGATCATGTGGTTTGGGGGTTGGATAGTTTTATCACTCCAGATGTCATTCGATCTCTAGGTACTAGACAGAGCTCTCTTGTTCAATCCTTCTCTCAAAAGTGCCTTTCCTTGTTTTTAATAGCTGAGTTGTATTCCACTGTGTAAATGTACCACAATTTCTATATCCATTCCTTCATTGAGGGACATCTAGGTTGTTTCCAGATTCTGGCTATTTTGAATGCTACAAACATGGTTGAGCAAATGTCTTTGTTGTACAGTTGAGCATATTTCAGATATATGCCTGGGAATAGTATAACTGGATCTTGAGGTAGCACTATTCCTAATTCCCTGAGAAAGCGTGAGATTGATTTCCAAAGTGGTTGTACAAATTTGCATTCCCACCAGCAATGGAGGAGATTCCCCTTTCTCCATATCCTCTCCAACATGTGTTGTCAAATGGTGGGAACTAGAAAAGATCATCTTGAGTGAGGTAACCAGAAGCAGAGAGACACACATGGCATATACTCACTTATAAGTGGTTAGTAGACATATAATATTGGATAAACATACTAAAATCTATAGTCCTAGAGAAGCTAAACAACAAGGAAGACCCTAGGGAAAATGCTCAATCCTCATTCAGAAGGACATACAGAGTAGACGTCGGAAGCAGGAGAAGACAAGGAACAGGACAGGAGCCTACCACTGAGGGCTTCTACCTCTAGAGGTATCAAAGCAGAGGCTGAGACTCATAGCCAAACTTTGGGCAGAATGCAGGGAATCTTTTGAAAAGAGGGGGAGATAGAAAGACCTGAGGGGCACAGGAGTTCCAAAAGGAGACCAACAGAGCCAAAACCAAACCAAAAACAAAAAACAAAACAATAACAGCAGCAACAATAACAAAAAATACTGGGCCTTGGAGACCCTGCAGAGACTGATAATCCAACCAAGGACCATGCATGGTGAGGATCTAAAATCCCTGCTCAGATGCAAACCTTAGACTCAGTCTCCAAGTGGGGTCCCTAGAAAGGGGAGCAGAGGCTGCCTCTGGCATGAACTCAGTGACAGGCTCTCTGATCACCTCCCCCTGGGTGGTGCAGCCCTACTAGGCCACAGAGGAGGACAATGCAGCCAGTCCTGATGAAACCTGATAGGCTAGGGTCAGATAAGAGGAGAGGAGGTCCTCCCCTATCAGTGGACTAAGGGAGGGGCATAAGAGGAAAAAAGGAAGGGAGGGAGGGATTGGGAGTAGAAGAGGGAGGGGACCACAGCTGGGATACAAAGTGAATAAATTGTAATAAATAATAAAAATTTAGGAAAAAGAAAACAAAAGAATTGCTGTGACCTGGTATGTTACCATCATCACATAAAATTTTGGATAATCAATTTAAAAACTCAAACTCTATCATTTAGGGGCTTCTATCTGGAGGGAAGATGATTACTGGAAATCATAACAAAAATACACAAATTGACATTCTTAGATAAAAAAGTGCCCTTCCTTCCCTCCTTCCTCTCTTCTTTCCTTCCTTCCTTCCCTCTTTTTTCCTTTCTTCCTTTACTGTTTTTGTGCCATTGTAGAAGTCAATGTGTCTGTAAGACATTCTTATGTAAGTGACACATTTAAAAAAAAATCAAATGAAAAGGCACAGAAAAATCCTCAGGAAGCTACTGTCCAACAACTATCTTGGTAGTCAGCTGGGTAATTATAAGTGATTATTGTCAAATGCTATCGAAGAGATTTATGCCAAAAGCCATTCACTTTATCTCACAGTAGGACATTAATTTACCAAGTTACTTACTCTCTTTTTAGCTAGAACAGTAACTAAATCACACTGGGAAAATAAAACCTAGAAGCAGGATCTAATTGGAAACACTGTTTAAGGTAAGGAAACACTGCTTCCTGTACTGCATCTGTCTAGGGTTTCATTATACTTTCTAGTTCAGGAAAGCTTCATGTAACCCACCCGAAGTCATGGCAGTTGCAACTAAAACTCATACATACCAAAGGCAATCTTGGAATTCTACTCCTTTAATTTCAATAAATAAGGCAAAAAGATTTACACTTTTCAGGGATCCAAGAATATAAAAGGCAGCCAAGCCCTTATTCAAATACTAAAGAAATCTAGCAGGGGAAAAGAAACACAATTAAACAAATGGAGATGCTTCCAGAGAAATAAGGACTATTAAAGAAATTTGCATAAAAGACTATAGAAGCAGGGAGAGAGATCATTTCATTCTTTCTAGATGAGGATGGAGTCTTCGGTGTCATCTCAGCCCCCAGACTTGGTGCTTTAAAGATGATTTTCACATGGTCCAAATCATCTATCAAATCATCTATTAAATAAACTACAGGAAGTCACATCGATTTCTGAGATTTGCCCAAGATGAAAGGGCAGCTGTTTACATGGCTACAAAGGGACCTGGAACTCCAGGAAGCAGCATCATTGGAAGGCAACATTTCAGCATCAACTGAGCACACCAAAACTATTCTCCTGGGAGAGAGGATAGAGAAATTGGAGAGGGAAAGCTGCTTCACCAACAACGTAAACAAATGGATCAGTACAGAAACTGCCGATGAGCCACCTTGTCAACTGGTTAAAATAGATTGTACCGTAGGAAGACTTTTTAGAGAAATGTTGAGATATTTTTCTAGAAGCAGAAATACTTAGCCTTCTTGGCTCAGTGCAGGCTAAAAATAGAGTATTTTCTTTTAAAATGTCATTAATTTTCAGCGTGGTAACAGCCCTAACCCAGCCACCAGGCCGTTTAAGTAACTGAAGGTTCGAGAAGTCAGTAGTAACATCCCTTTGGTGATCTTGCCTTATGCACTGCAGCAGCTGAAATCTTTCTTATTTTATATAGGATTCACCTATCGGTTTTCTTCTGATGAAGATATAAATTAATAAAAATCATAATTTAAAAGTATATGAAATCAAAAGGTAAAATGCTGATTTAGTTGAGGGTATACACACACATGCACAAGTGCACAAAGACACACTGGCACACAGATGCACAGACACATGCAGTCAGACACATTCACGTATACATTTAATTTCTTGGCTTATTGATTTTTTTCTTCTATCCCAGTTATGAGTGTGACCAGTAACAATGGGGATTCACTATTAAATGAATTGCTTTAAGATTAGTTGTCTTAAATATTACAATAAAGTCTTCTGAGCTAGGATGGCTTTATACTTAGTATTGAGAATACAACGCCCATTATATATATTCTCTATTTAAAATCTATACTTTTTGGTATTTCACCATCACTTTCTAATATGTATAAATCATTCACACGGTATTTTTGTACCTTAAAAGAATGTCATTTATATTTTTCTTTCTTTTAAAAAAACTGGTTTATTTTTACTTAAATATTTTAGACAATATATTTTGATCATGTTCCTTTCCCTCCCCCAATTCCACCCAAAATCTCATCAGTTTATTTTAATGGAGTGTCACTGGGTACATCAACCACACTACAGGACAAGCCGCATACCCAGGACTGATTGGCCAACACAAGACAGACTCGATGTACTTTTGTTATCCCTTTTTTCCCCTTTGGAGAACAACAGAAGTACTGGTCCTTGACCTGACACTTTTTGTCTGAGTGGCCTGCGAACCTCATTCTCTGTCTCCATCTACTAAGAACTGGCTTTCTCCCACATCATGAGAAAATACTGTTTGGCCTTACAGTGTTTTCTTCTGAGCAGATCAATGTTTCCTAGTACAAGATTAAGGTAGCCATGTACTGTGAACAGTATTGAATGATGAATAGGTCATGGGAGAATTCAGGAGAAAAATATTGAATATATGTGAAAACAAAATATACAAGAACTAGACTGATGCAGTAACAGTGGTTGCCACAGGGAACTATACATAAATATATAAGTGTAGGCATACTCTAAAATATCAGAAAAATATCAAGTAATGGTTCCTTGGTGCAATTCAAAATCTCAGAAAAGCAAGAATATATAAAAACATAAAACAATAGGAAGGAACAATAAAAATCATGAGAACAGTGACAACAAGAATACATAAGAATAAAATAATAAGCTATTTCTTTGAAAATATAAGCAAGATTGACAAATCCCTAGCCAAAGTAACAAAATATAAAAATGGGATTCAAACTAATACAAGATAAAAAGGAAATATTATAGCAGGTTCTAGCAAAATCCAGAGGATTATCAAGGCATAATTTAACAATCTCTATTCTAATGAATTTTTAAAATCCAAGAAAAAATGGATACATTTCTGTACATATAGGACCTATCAAATTAAACCAAAGAGTTATAGACAATTTTAAAAGATGTGCAGCATACAAATAGATTAAAGCAGAAACAAAGTCTTTAAAGTAAAAATTCCAGGCCAGATGGAATCTCTGCTGAATTCTACCAGACCTTTACAGAATTAACACTACTGCTCCTGAGATGACTCTTCAAAATGGAAAGGAAATGATACCATCAACTCATCCCACAACATAATCCCGATACCAAAGCTGGATAAGGACACAACACATAAGGTATTCAAAGCTCAATCTCTCTAACATTGATCCAAAAATTCTCATAAATCCAGTAAAAAAATAAAAACAAAAACAGAGCATCTGTCATGAAGAATTTGGTTTCATTCCAGGGCTAAAAGGGCATTTGAATATACACAGATCTAGAAATGTAATATATCACATAAATAGGCTCAAAGTCTGACAACAGAATCATCTCAAAAGATGCAGAAAAGGTAATTGACAAAGTCCAATATTCCTACATGATAAAAGCCCTGAACAAATTAGAACAGAAGACATGCACCTCAACACTGGGCTATACAAAGCAAACCTATGGCTAACATTATACTAAATATGAAAAAAGTCAAAGTACTTATACTAAAATAAGGAACAAGACAAAGGCATCCACTTTCTCCACTCTTGCTCAATATAGTACTCAAATCTTACTAGCTAGAGCAACAAAGTAAAAGAAGAGGTGCAAATAGGAAAGAAAATTTTATCTAATCCCTAACTGAAGACAATATAGCCCTAATACCTGAAACTTATAACACTTTCAGCAAAGTAGCAGATTATAATCATCATCACTGTCATCAACCACAAAGCAGTAACTTTCACAAAACAAACATGCTGAGAAGTAAGTCAGGAAGACAATCTCATTCACAGTAGCTTAAAAATGCCTAGAAATAAAGACAACCAAGGAAAGACAAGATCTCTACAGTGAAAAATTATAAAACACTGAAGAAAATAAGAATAGGGATATTCTGCTTACAGAGTGGCAGAAATAATCGAGTGAAAACATCTGTATTAGCCAACGTGATTTACAGATGCAGCACACTTTCCATAAAAATTTCATTGGTGTTCTTTTCTGAACTAGGCAAATCCTAATATAATATGGAAGCACAAAAACAAACAAACAAAAAAACAAAAAAAACAAAGAAACTAAGTTGTCTTCAGCAGAAAGAACAAGGTGGTATCACAATACTTAATCTCAAATTATACTACCGAGTGTTAGTATCAAAAGTTGCAAATTATTGGCAGGAAACTTTCATTATTTTTCTTACAGACAACACAAAAGAAGGCCTAGAAGTAAGGCCATAGCCATCTGACTTTTGACGAAGATGTTAATATACATATACATATACATATACATATACATATACATATACATATACATATACATATACATATACATACACACACGTTGGAAAAAAGACAGTTTCTTCAACATAAAAGAATGAAGATCTCTATTTCTCACCTTCCACAAATGTCGATAAAAATAGATCAATGACTTTTATGTAAGCTGTGGAACTCTGGAAGTGTTAGAGAGAAAAGTAGGGGAAACATTCAAGCTATAAACACAGGCAAAGACTTTCTGAAAATGATGCCAATAGCTCAATAAGTAAAATCAAATATTGACAAATAATTTTATAAGATTAAAAAGTTTCTGCCCAGCAGAGTAAGAGACAATGTAGATAGGAGAAAATATTTGCTATCTGTATATCTGGTAGAGAGCATTAACAGCAGGAACAGATAAAGAACTCTAAATAACAGAAAACCAACTATCCAATTCCCTTAATGTCAAGCACAAATAAACAATGAGCAGATGAAAAATTGTTCAACATCCCTCACCATGGGGAGTGCAAATTAGAACTGGACTTGTGATTCCAGTTCACTTGCTCTAATGGCCCGTCATTGAGAAAACAAATGGCAACAGATACCAGTATAGGTGTGGGGAGTGGAAACTTTTATATACTACTGGTGGGAATGTAAACTGAATTTCCCCTGTGGAAATTAGGACAGAGATTCCTTAAAAAACTTAAAATAGGTCTTATTATGCCATTGCAGCATGTGGCCCAACTATACCACTTTCTGGAGATATCTGAAGGGCTCCCAGGCTGCATATCACAGAAATGCTTGCACATTCATTTTTATTATAACATTCTTCAAAAGAAACAAGTTATAGAATATACCTCACAGTCTGATGTAAATGTTGTTTTTATTTTTCAGATGATGGGATAAGATAGAGCCACACACAGCTTTACTAATTCATGGCTTGGACTGAACCCAGAGACCTTCTATTTTAATATTCTTGGGACTAGTCCTGAAAGGTTCTAATCTCAGTACAAATCTAATCTTCTACAAGTCCAGACCATGAAGGCTTCAGCTTCAAGCCTCCATCTGCTAACTTAGGTTTAAAATTTTTTCAGCCTCCTAGAGTTATTGCTGAATAAATTCTCCCTTTTCACTTCTTACTGAACTCTGGCCGGCTAGTTCAACTCAGATGTTCTGTCTCAAAACTCCTAGTCAAGCTGACTGATTCAAACTGGTTTTTCTCAGCTTCTCACTGAATTGCTTGGCTTGGAAAAACTGCCTCTGAACTCTGAAAACTGAACTGTATCAAACTGTCTGCCCCAAACTCAACGAAACTGCATCTGACTGCACAAACTGTATTCTTGTACTGAACTCTCTTCCACAGTACTGTACTCTGGAACTCTACTGTACTATCTCCACAAACTCTCCTGCTCTCTCTCTGAACTGCTCTTAAGTAGCTTCTCTTTCCTATCTGTTCTAGTGAGAGCTGGGAGTATCCTGTCTCTGACCTATTCGGTCAAATCTTTCTCTGATTCATTACTTTGTCTGTCCATTAATTAGATGCCATTGTTTGGGATTAAATGAGTGTACTAAAGGTGTGTCTGTATTCCAAGCAGAGGAACTAAAGGTATGTATTCATATATTCCAGTGAGACCACACAGACTAAGGTCTTTGGATGTGATCCCTTGCCAGAGCAGCCAAGCTACTGGATTGAAATTCCTCTATAGTCTGATAAAGAAAATGTGGCATATGTGTGCTCCAGATTTTAACCAGCAATGAAGAAGAATGAAATTAGGTTGTTTTCAAAAAACAATGGATGCAACTGTGAAATATTAAGTGAAATAATGCATGCCCAGAATGACAAATATTAGATATCTTTTTCTCATTTGTAGATACTAGATTTCATTCAGGTTCATAAAATTATACACACACATATATATGTATAAATACACATATGTATTTACAGGAGACACAGAAATAAGACTGTGTGAAGAAAGGAGACTTGTGAGAGAAGGAAAGGCGGAAGGTGTAGGAGGTAAATATGATCAAAACAAGCATGGACTTGAATGAGAGTGTCTTCATGCATGGTGTCACTGTGGCAATGAATTCTCCAAGGACAGTGAGAGCACGTGTCACTGAAGCCTGCTGACTGCTAAGGATGGTGTTTGTTGACAGTGTTTTATTTTTCATTTTGTTTTTTGCTCTTGTTTTGCTGAAGCCCCTGAATCCATGCATCCTCATTTACATTTGCAAAAGATACTGACTGTGTAATAGCCTCCTTGATTGAGCCTGATGCCAAGATTCACATAGATTTTTGGGGATACCAGGAGAATAGGGGTAGAGTGAAAGTAACTGTGATCACAAGGTAGCCAGGGAGAGACAAGGAGAAAGGGTGGGAAGAACCCTGTTCTGCAGAAACTAAAATCATGAGATTGAGGCCAGTTTCCAACTAGATGTGCAGAGGTGGTTTTTTTGTGTGTTTGTTTTTGTTTTTGTTTTAGCTTAGAATGAACAATTAAATTTCTTCGTTGCTCTGTCATATCATAGTCATCATATGTAAGAAGCTTTGGCTAGCCTTCTAGGTGTTGAGAGATCTGTGGCCTCTTGCCACTTCTGTCCGAGCTAAGTTTGTGAACAAGCAGTTATGTGAACAAAGCCTTCTGGGGTGAGCTAGTTCCAGCCTATCAGTTGACTGCTTACACAAGAAGGAACCAGAACTGTGCAGCAGAATCTTTAGTTGAATATAATAATTAGTTATTATATTTAATGTGGTTTATTTTTAAGAAAACACCATACTAACAATTTTAGTAAAACAAAACTTTATTTAAATATATTTAGAGAAAGTACTACAACTTGTTAATGAAGATAGATAAAACTTCATACCAAATTACCTCCATCATGCTACTTCTGGCTGATTATTTGGGTCAGAGTTCAAGATACATATAGTACTAGAAGTAAATTTTTTTATAAAATGCAATTCGGTTGTCCTAATAATACACACAAACATGTGTATCAAAAACTGTTCAGGTTTGTGCTGCAATTATCGTAATTAGAAAACTTTAAAAACAAAATCCTGAAGATCGTTTCTTTAAGACTCCAACTTCCAAGAGAATAAGAATGATTGTTTTACTACTCTTAAAAACATCAAAGTAACAATATTGAGTTTAATGATCCTTAGAGAACAGCAACAATTTTATATATATATACTTTCCTGGAATATACTTATTTTAGAACATTGGGGAGAAAGAAAAGTTATTATTATTTCCGTCTTTAAAAAAAATCTAACATTAATATTTTGTTTCAAATTCTTCCTACCCACAATCACCTGACTTTATTCCATGTTTATATTTTGTTACTGTCACCGCAGAATAAAATAGCCCAAAGACTCAATCATGCTATGTAGCCCTGGCTGGTCTGGTGTTCAGTAAGTAGCCTAGGCTGACCTCAGACTCATGATAACCTTCATTCTTCATGTTTCTGAGCACGGAAATGACAGTGTTTTGCCACTCCCAGATGGCAGTCATTTTCTTTGTGGTCCTTTAAAAATGTACTTTGGAAATGTGTTCTTATCTTTATCACTAATTTGAATTATTTTTATATGTATGTACATTTATGTCACAGATTTTTTTTCATATTCTCATGTAAAAATAATTTGTTAGAATGAATATTATTCTTCTTGGTCAGATTTGTAGCATGCATTTAAACTCTGCTATTTGCTTTTTATATTTAATGTTATGACTTGTTTGGAAGTATAGACATTTAAAATATTGGAAGGCCAGAGTCTGCTCTTTTGTGAAGTGTTTGCTTTGAATGATCTTTGTAAGCCATCTGTTCTGTCTTCACTTGCTCAGCAATCCAATATTTCTTTTTCATATTTGTTTTGAGTTTATTCTTTTATTTACTTTTCATCTTTAGCTAATCAGTAATGGCTCATTAATTTTCTAGTTTTCTTCATTTACAATTATACCCTCTTTTCTTTAGGTGTGCATCAATACTTTTTTAAAGATAATAATTGAATTATTATATATTTTGATGTATTTACTTTTTCCATCATGTCCTTTAATTCCTGGGATATCTACATGTTTTCATATGTAGAAAACATTTAAAACATTAATTATTATATTTGATGTATTTAATTTTTCATTAAGTCCTTTTAATTCCTGAGATATTTACATGTTTCCACATCTAGAAAATATTTAAAAACATTAATCTTTATTACTTTCTAATGCAGTTTGTGACAACTAATATTTGAGTAACACCAGTTCCCTAAAGTTTGTTGTTACAGGCTTCTTAGTCCCTTGTGAGATATAATTTTTTTTGTAAATGATTTATGTTGAAAAATAAGTAATTATCTCCTGCCAGCTAGCTGTTTGGTATAAAGTTCTACATATGCTCCTTAAGTCAGTTGTTAATTTTACTGTTCAAATTTAAATAATTTGATACTGTAGCTCTTTTATCTGATGAAACTTGAAGATGTCAGCAAATTTCTAACTATGTTGAAGACTTTGTCACTCCAATTCTTAAACATATGTGTTCACAGTATGAGGTGATATTAGGAACATGCTCATTTAGAATTACTGTCAATTCTTCCTTAAATAGAATGTTTACCATATCTAATGTGTTTGTCTCTGCGCCTAAGTGTTCTTGGTTAAAGTCTAATATCTATTCTTGGTACCAACAATTTTCTTGCCTATTATATTTTACTACCATTTTCTTTCTTTCAATTTTTAAATTATACTTTAGGCAGGGGCAATCTCTGGCATAAACTCAGTTTCCTGTTCCTTGATCCCCTCCCCCTGGCGGTGTGGCCTTAGTAGGCCACAGAGAAAGAGGATACAGACAGTCCTGATGAGACCTGATAAGCTAGGGTCTGATAGCAGGGGAGGAGGACCTCCCCTGTCAGCGAACTAGGGGAGGGATGTAGAGTGGGAGGAAGAGGGAGGGAGGATGGGACTGGAAGGAGAGGAGGGAAGGGGCTATTGCTCGGATACAATGTGAATAAATTGTAAAATAATAATAATGTTTTTTAAAACCTATGCGTTTAGTAAAAAAAAAATCTGCTGTGTACAGGAAGCTGAAGAGATAGCTCAGAATGAGCAACAAGATAGCTTGTTGCCTTTTCAGGAAACTAGGGTTCATTTCCCAGCATCAACCTTGTGACCCACATCATCTAAAGCTCAGTTCCAGGGCATCTGACACCCTCTTCTGACTTCCTTGGCACACGCTTGTACACATACATACAGGCAGACAAAATATTCATAGGCATAAAATAAATCTAAATAAAAAAATTTAAAAACCTGGAATAAGGACAAAAATCACAGCACAAATAGAAGAGGCCATGAAGTCCTGCTTACAGCTAAGGAGTTTTTTTGTTTTGTTTGGTTTGGTTTGGTTTGGTTTTTTTTGTTTTTTTGTTTTTTTGCAATTGACAGTTTCTGGGAGCGGTAAGGTCAGGTTTCTCCAAGGCTGTGGCCTTTTGAGGCCACCAATGATCCAGCAGGTGGCTCCACAACCATGTACGTACTGACAGCGAACTCAGCGTTTTTTGAAAAGAACACATGACATCGGGTAGCGGTCGGGGTAGACGGAAAACACTGGGTGGAGGAGGAAAACGGGGGAGGGAGGAATTCCTCAAAACACATGATAAGCATTTATGAAATGTTCAAAGAGTAAAAATCTGTCTACAACAATTGCTGTCCACAGACAATAGTAATTCCACAGGCAATGTTACTAGAGGTATGCCTTTAGGAAGGTGATTAGGATCTGAGCCTCAGCCTCATTCCCCCTCAAAAAAAGAATGGAACAGAACTCTAAAAATCACCCCCAGTGGACTGATAGTTTGTCCTTCCCACCCATGCTGCCACTGAAAAGACCTCTTTTTTTCTCTCGAGAGGACATAGATTTTATGGTGCTGCTGGAGAAATCCATGTTGGCCTCCCACTGGACACTGCCCACTCACCCTGACCTTGTGCTTTAAGAGACAAGACTCCTCACCTTCATCTGCGAACTGTTATGCGAGTGTCTGTTTAGGAGGACACACAATTCTCAATGAAAGGCAAATAGAAAGCAGATTCTAAAGAAGCATGAGCCTGTGCTTGTGACAGGAACGTATTATGAAGCTATAAAGAAAAATATACCAAAGGCCACAGTGCGCAGGAGGAGGGGAGAAGAGAGGAAGAAGGGGAGGATGAAGGGGAGAGATGAAGAGGAGAGAGGACAGAGACTGGATAATGTAGTAACTACAAAGGCTTTCAGACTTTCTGGAGAGCGTGTGGTAGCAGCTGCCAATGGTAAAGAAACGAACAAAACCACATTAATCCACACCTGGCAGGCAAGACAAATCTTTGCACTGTAAGCAAGCCCTTCATGAGAGTGGCACTCTTCGGTTTGTACTGTAGTTTTGAAGCCCAGAAGATGCCACACCCGTATGAGAACTAGAGAAAGACACCCTTTATTGCGAGTACGTCATAGATTATGAGGGTGCGGTAGAAGCAGCAGAAAAATGGAGGAATTTCCCCCCACTTTCTCCTGCCCCTGTGGCATGGCTGATAAACTATGTAGGTGTCAGAAGATTTTCGCTAGAGTTCTTCCCCCAGGCACTACCTCTGGCCTGTAGAGCCCCTATGGAGTACTTTCCTCTTACAATCTCATGGTTCTTTATAATACCTCTCCTATTTTAGATTGCCCTGAGATTTTTTGTTCTGACTGCACAGACTCTGCATTAACAATTCACAAATGAAGCAAAACTTCCACCCATACCGTACATACCATATTGCAGCAGCAGAAAAAAGGTTCAAGGACACCATGAATTTTGGGAGACTTCTAGGGAACAGCACATGGATACAAACAGCATCCAGCAGCAGTCACCCTAGCCAGAGTTTCTGCATATGCTAGGTCAAACAACACTAACAAAGAACAAATGCTGCCCAGATCAACATTGCTGACAGCACAGGGAATTTCACCTTTCAATGCATTTTGACAATATTTGTAATCATTTCCTGATAACAAAATTTTTTAAATGAAAAAAAATCAGTTGAAGAAAATATTTAAAAGGAATAAAGCAAAGCCTTTTAATTGTACAGGTAATCGAATACAAAATATATACATATGCCTTTAAATGCTTATTATGAGAAGTGAAAAAGATTAAAAACCAGTAATAAAATTTCTATATGATATCCCAGAAAGTTGTAGAGGAAAGAAATAATAGAGTAGGGGGGAAAAAATCAGTAAAACTCATGCTGAACAACTACAACAAAAAATAGAAAGTAAATGAAATAAGAACCAATTATCTCAATGGAACAATAAAATCCATTAAAGTAAGCATGAAAAAATCACAAATTCTAAGAATGATAAAGAGGTTATTATTATGTGACCTGAAAACTCAAAAACAACAAATACACCGAGAACATTGAACCATGAAAACAGTAATATACATTGAAACTATTTGTAAATGCAAATTGTAGAAATGTGCTTACATAGAAAATCTGTTATTTTTTTTCAATGGTTGGGTTTAGGTCTAGAGAGATGGCTCAGAGGTTAGAGCACTGTCTGCTCTTTCAGAGGTCCTGAGTTCAATTCCCAGACAACCACACGGTGGCTCATTACCATCTACAATGAGATCTGATGCCCTCTTCTGGACTGCAAGCAAAACACTGTATACATAATAAATAAAAAAGGTTGGTAACACTAAAATCCAGCATGCACACACTCTCTCATGCACATACCTGCACAGACCTGCACATTCATATGCACACCTATGCTATGCACACTTACCTGCATACACACGCATGATACTCATACATATACACTCATTCACTTACTCCCCATATGTATGCACACTTGCACACACACATATGTTCATACACATCTAGAGATATACCAAGAATATGCAAATGTACACACAGCTTAAATACATATACACATGGTAAATGTGTATTTACTTGGCAATTAATTTTTAAACTTTGGCAATACCTGTAACCATAGTGTTAAATTATATGGCAATGTCATTATTTAACCCAGTTGCTACATACGGTAACCTTGCATCAGAATAACTTGCAGGTTTGATCAAGCACAGATTACCAAAACTCACCACCGGATTTTCTGGTTCAGGTGGTCTATGGTGGAACCTCATGTTTGGGCTTTAGCTCCATGCTTGTGGCTCCATAAGTCATTAGAAATTACTATTATTTCTCTCTTTTGGTTTCCTGTGACTATTGTTTACCTCTCTTCCAACTTTTGTGAACCCCAGCTATATACTTTATTTAAATTTTTTGCATCCTTTACACTTCAGACCAAGACTACCAGGGCTATTGCAGGTCGGGCTCTGATTCTCTCAAAATGTTGAGCATATGCAATGTACATACACTTCTCATTGTAAGTATACAGTGATGTGATTTTTTTTCTGTAATAGTCAAACTATTTTCTCATAATGAATCAAAACATAGCCATACTGTTTACAATACATTCAAATTAGAATATGTATATTAAACACATATATTAAATGAATCCATAAATGTCTAGTATAGTCTTAAAACCTTTAATGTATATGAAAGGTTATCAGTGGTTTTTATTTCAATTGATTAAAGATTTGTCTTCACTAGACAATACTTCTCATGTTAAAGTAATAGAAAGATTAAGAATTGAATTATGAACAAGAATTTCTCAGACTAGGGAATGAAATTGAACTGTCTGGACAGTTACCCATATTCTGCTTCTATTATGAGATTTCTAGAATAATCTGTAATCATTGCTTCTCTGAAATACCTATATTTGAGAAGCTTATGTGGGAAACTTATTTCAGGAGCCAGACCTGTGTAGCATCTCCGAATCACAGAATGCTCTCTTTAGTAGTGATCCTAGAGCCTGTATCTCACTCTCTTCCTACTCACCTTCATTTTTAATCACCTCTTTCCACATAAGGACTTTTCAGATTTTCTCATTAAAATTTTTAAATTTCAGTTTCTCTCAAACACATACACTCATCAGTATTGACTTAACTGAAGAAAAACATTTTGCATATTGAAGATGAAATATAGTGTATTTAGGTACACACCTTTCACATCAAAATTCTGGCGTGCTAAACTTAAAGACAATACCAACACAAAGAAATGAGTACCGACACTTAAGATGTTTAAAGTAAATGATGCATAAGCAATTCATGTCTTTTTGTTCACACATCCTTTAGAGTGTAATAGTCTAAAATAAAACTTTAACAATTGACCATAGAAATAGGCATACAAAATTGTTAGTTCATCAAAGGTTTTATATTTTATGTTTCTAATATACTCAATCTTTTGGACAACAAATAATTATTTAATAATGTTTTAGTCAATTATTATTAGAAGTTATTTTGAATGTTAAATAGAAATATGTATCACATGATTTGAAGAGATCATCTTAATACAGATTTTATAAAAATTGTAAAAGAGTTTTATACACATACATACTTATTTTTAGAAGATACGTCTCTTCGGCCCACAGTTGTGGAGGTTTCCAACTGTCTTAGGTTTTTATTGCTGTGAAGAGACACCATTACCACGAGAGCAACTCTGATACAGAAAAACATTTAATTGAGGCTGGCTTACAGTTTCAGAGGTTTAGTGGGTTACTTCCATGGTGATAAACAGCAGTGTGTAAGGCAGACAAGGTGCTGGGGAAGGAGCTGTGAGTTCTACATCTTTTTTATTATTATTCACTTTATATCCCAACCATAGCCCCTCCTTCCTCTCCTCCTGGTCCCAACCTCCCTCCATCTTCCCCCTGTTTCCCCTCCTCTATTCCTCAGAAAGGGGAAGCACACCGGACACACCCCAGCACATTAAGTCACATCAGGACTGAGCCAATGCTCTTCCTCTTTGGCCTGGAATGGCAGCATTGCCAGGAGGAAGTGATGGAAAAGCAGGCAACAGAGTTCATGTCAGAGACAGTCCCTCCTTCTCACATGAAGACCGAGCTGCCCATTGACTACATCTGTAAAAGGGGCCTAGGACCAGCCCATGCATAGTCCTTGGTTGGTGCTTCAATCTCTGGAAGCTCCTTCCTCTTCGTCCCCTTCTCCCCCTGCCCTGGTTAGTAGGCTCTATTGGTCATGTGGAGAGCTACAACAGAGAAGGCTCCTGGGAGGATATGGAGATGACTCTAGCTGAGACTCCTTGTAGTGGGGTCATGAAGTCCAAAGAGTCCACCCTCACAGTGGAGGGAAGGAAACACCAGCCCGCCCACAAAACTTCGACACAGAATCTACTCTGACTCAGAATGGGCAAGGATAAAAATCGAGCAGATATTGAAGGAATGCCCAACTGAGACCCACCCCATGGGAGAGAGTCAAGCCCTGACATTATTAACCATACTTTGTTATGCCAGCAGATGGAAGCCTAGCATAGCTTTTCTCTAAGAGGCTCCATCTAGCAGCAAATTGAAACAGATGCTGAGACTCTTAGGGCAACATTAGGAAAAGAACAGGGAGCCTAGTGGAAGTATGGTTGGGATTGGGGTAGGGAAGGATAGAAGGACCTGGAGAAGACAGGAGCTCCACAAGAGTTCCATATCTTGATCTACAGGCCCCTGAAGGAGACTGTGTGCTACACTGGGCAGGGCTTGAGCATAGGAGATCTTAGAGCCCGCCCCCACAGTGACACAATTCCTCTAACAAGGCCAAACCTGCTCCAACAAGGCTACACCTCCTAATACTGTCATTCTCTATGAGCCAAGCATTCAAACACATGAATCTGTAAGGACCAAACCTATTCAAACCACCATACCCACCTGGCAGAGTGTGCTTGGTAGAATAAAGCCACTCTCATCATGGCTAAAAATGAATAAGGAAGCATAGCAAGAAACTAGAGTCTCACAGTCCCTTTGGAGGTGATAGGTGTTACCACTAGCCAGCTTTTAGTTTGCCTAGCAACCTCTGACATCATCACTTGCCAGTGGCAGATGTACTCCAGGTGCATGCTAGATAAAAGACCTACCCATCGAACTGAAAAAGATCATCCTGAGTGAGGTATCCCAGAAGCAGAAAGACACACAGGGTATATACTCACTCAGGTGGATACTAGACATATAATATAGGATAAACATACTAAAATATGTACACCTAAGGAAGCTAATCAGGAAGGAGGACTCTGGCTAAGATGCTCAATCCCCATTCAGAAAGGCAAAGAGGATGGACATCAGAGGAGGGAGAAAACAGGGGACAGGACAGGAGCCTACCACAGAGGGCCTCTGAAAGGCTCTATCCTGCTGGGTATAGAGGCAAATGTTGAGACTCATAGCCAAACTTTGGGCAGAGTTCAGGGAATCTTATAAAAGAAGTGGGAGATGGTAAGACCTGGAGAGGACAGGAGCTCCACAAGATCAGTAACAGAATCTAAAAGTATGGGCACAGGGGTCTTTTCTGAAACAGATATTCCAGCCAAGGACCACTTATGGAGATGGCTTGGAACCCCTGCACAGAGGTAGCCTATGAGCAGTTCAGTATCCAAGGGGCCTCCATAGTAATGGGAACAGGGACTGTCTCTGACATGAACTGATTGGCCTGCTCTTTGATCACCTCCCCCTGAGGGGTAGCAGCCTTATGAGGCCACAGAATAAGACAATGCAGTCACTCCTGATGAGACCTGATAGACTAGGGTCAGAGGGAAGGGGAGGAGGACCTCCCTTTTCAGTGGACTGGGAGAGGGACATGGGTGGGGAAGAGGGAGGTTGGGATTGGGAGGGGAGGCGGGAGGGAGGTACAGGGGGGATACAAAGTGAATAAAGTGTAATTAATAAAAATAATTATAAAAAAGACCCACCCATCACTGTGTGCACTCTCTCACAATTTCTCTTACTCTGTCTCTCCCCTTCTCACTCCCCTTCTCTCTTCCCTCCCCCTTTCCACAATAAACTTCCTTCCTCATATCAAATATGTTGCCACATATTCTTAATCATTTATATTATTGGTGTTGTGGGTGCAGCCTTGCCAGGCCACAGAGGAAGATGATGCAGCCGGCCTTGATGAGACCTGAAAACTAGAGTCAGAAGGAGAGGAGGTCCTACCCTATCAGGGGACTAGGGAAAAGGCATAGGGGAGAGAAGAGGGAGGAGGGAGGAACTGGGAGGAGATGCGGGAAGAGTTTAGTGTGCCTGGTTTTATGTTGAGGTCTTTGATCCACATGGACTTTAGTTTTGTGCAGGCTGCTAAGTATGGATCTATTTGCATTTTTCTACATGTAGATATCCAATTGGACCAGCACCATTTGTTGAAGATGCTGTCTTTTTTCCATTGTACGGTTTTGGCATCTTTGTCAAAAATCAAGTGTCCATAAGTGTGTGGGTTTATTTCTGGGTCTTCTGTTCAATTCCATTGGTCCACCATTCTGTTTATATGCTAATACAATGCAGTTTTTATTACTATTGCTCTATAGAACAACTTATGATCAGGGATGGAGATAACTCCAGAAGATCTTTTATTGTAGAGGATTGTTTAGTGATTCTAGGTTTCTGTTTATTTCATATGAAGTTGAGACTTTTTTTCAAGCTTTGTAAAGAATTGTGTTGGTAAGTTGATGGGAATTGCATTGAATCTGTAGATTGCTTTTGGTAAGATGACCATTTTTACTATATTTATCCTGCTAAGCCATGAGCATGGGAGATCTTTCCATCTTTTGGTATCTTCTTCAATTTCTTTCTTCAGAGATGTGAACTTTTTTTTAATACAGGTCTTTTACTTGCTTGATTAGAGTCACATCAAGGTACTTTATCTTATTTGTGACTGTTGTAAAGGGTTTTCCTTTATTTCTTTATTCCTTTATTCTATTGTTTTCCTAATTTCTTTCTTAGCCCATTTGTCTTTTGTCTGTAGAAGGGCTTCTGATTTTTTTTAAGTTAATTTTGTATCCAGACACTTGGCTGAAAGTGTTTATCAGCTGTAGGAGTTCCCTGGTAAAATATTTGGGGTCCCTCAGGTATACTATCATATCATCTGCAAATAGGGATTCTTTGTCTTCCTTTCTGAACTGAATCCCCTTGATCTCCTTTAATTGTCTTATTGCTCTAGCAAGGATTTCAAGAACTATGTTGAAGAGATAGAGAGATATTGGGCAGCCTTGCCTTGTCCCTGATTTCAGTGGGATTGATTTAACTTTCTCTATGTTCAGTTTGATGTTAGCTATAGGCTGGTTGTATATTGCCTTTAGTATGTTTAGGTAAGTGCCTTGTGTCCCTAATCTCTCCAGGACTTTAAACATAAATGAATGTTAGATTTTATCAAATGCTTTTTTGGCATCTAAGGAGATTATCATGATTTTTTTCTTTCAGTCTGCTTATATGGTGGATTACATTTATAGTTTTCAGTATATTGAACCACTCCTGCATACCTGGGATGAAGCCTACTTGGTCATAGTGGATGATATCTTTGATGTATTCTTGGACTCGGTTTGTAAGTATTTTGTTGAATATTTTTGCATCAATGTTCATGAGGAAGATTGGTCTGAAATTCTTTCTTTGTTGGGTCTTTGTGAGGTTCAGTTATCAAGGTGACTGTGGCTTCATAGAATGAGTTTGGTAATGTTCCTTCTGTTTCTATTTTGTAGAATAGTTTGAAGAGTATTGGTGTTAGCTTTGAAGGTCTGGTAGAATTCTGCACTGATACTAAGATACCATGGGCTACATCTAAGCAGGGGTTCTAGGTTATACCCATACATGATCCTTGATTGGAGATACAGCCTCACAAAAGACCCCTATGCCCAGATATATTTGGTTCTTGTGGAGCTCCTGTCCTCTCCAAGTCATACTAACTCCCCCTTCTTTCATATGATTCCCTGCACTCTGCCAAAGATTTGGTTATAAGTCTCAGTATTTGCTTTGATACACTGTTAGGTAGAGATGAGGCCCTCAGTGGTAGGCTCCTGTCCTGTTACTTTTTTTCTCCTACTTCTAATGCCCATCCCATTTGTCTTTCTAAGTGAAGGTTGATCATCTTACCGTGGGTCCTCTTTCTTGTTTATCTTCTTTAGATGTAGCCCATGGTAGCTCAGTATTCAAGTGGGTACCCTAGTAAGGGGAACAGGGGCTATTTCTGCCATGAACTCAGTGGCTGGCTCTTTGACATCCCCCCACAACTTGAGAGAGGAGCAGCCCTACTAGGCCACAGAGGAGAACTTTGCAGCCAGTCATGAAGATACCTGACAAGCTAGGGTCAGATGAAAGGGGAGGAGGTCCTCCCCTAGCAGTGGACTTGGAAAGGGGTAGGGAGGAGATGAGGGAGGGAGAAGATTGGGAGGGAATGAGAGAGCAGGATACAGCTGGGATACAAAGTTAATAAACTGTAACTAATATCAAAAAATAAAAATTTAATTAAAAAATTTAATTAAATTTTTAAAAGAAAAAGTTACTGTAAAAAAAAGGAATTCTTCAGTAAAACCACCTGGCCTTGGGCTTTTTTTGGAAGGGCAATTTTTGATGACAGCTTCTATTTCCTTAGGGTAAAAAAGACTATTTAATTTATTTACTTGATCTTGATTCTGCTTTTCTAAGTAGAATCGATCAAGAAAATTGTCTATTTCATTTAGATTTTCAAATTTTGTGGCATATAGACTTTTGAAGTAAGACGTAATGATTGTTTGGATTTCCTCACTGTTGTTATATTCCCCTTTTTGTTTCTGATTTTGTTGATTTGGATAGCATCTCTGTGCCTTTTAGTTAGTTTGGCTAAGGGTTTGTCTATCTTGCTGATTTTCTCCAAGAATCAACTCTTAGTTTCATTGATTCTTTGAATTGTTTTATTTGTTTCTAATTTATTGATTTCAGCCCTGAGTTTGATTAATTCCAACTATCTACTCCTCTTGGATATGTCTGCTTCTTTTTTTTCTAGGCCTTTCAGGTGAGCCTTTAAGTTGCTTGTTTGAGATGTTTCAAATTTCTTCTTGAAGGCTTTTAATGCTATGAATTTTCCTCTTAGCACTGCTTTCATTGTGTCCCATAAGTTGGATATGTTATTTTATACTGTTCTACTGTATTGCTGACTCTAAAGGCAAGTTATTTTTCACCCTTTCTCAGACCCACTCATATTTTTTTAAAGTCCAGGGTCAATACAGGAAATTGTTATGTTCTCTCCTTATGGACTATGTTTATGATTTTTTAAGGCTTAACACCCCGATTGCTAAGACCATGGGCCTAGGAGTTTAAAATAAATGCCCAAGGAAAAAATTTCTCTCCCTAAATTCCTTAACTTTACCTTCTGCCCCTAACATCTATAAGTTCCAGCATCCTGCACTTTGAGTTGTCTCACCCCAACATCTACCCCATCTATGAATTGCTGGAGCATAAGAAGAGGTAGGTCCTGCAGATCCAAAGCTGCAAGATCTTCAGGACACAGGGCAACAACTGGATATCTGAGAGAAATCTCAGTGCATATTGATGGTGTAGCAGAACCCAGAGGCCTCAGAACCAGACCAATGTCATTGCAATGAACATTTGCAAGTAAAGCTGATTGGCAAAAGGGTATACCATGACACACCATAAATTTCCAAAGCAAGATATTTTTGTTGTTGTTTTCTTTTGGCTGGGAGATACAACGGCAGAGGGCAGATATGAAATGACAGAGAGATTAGTGGGATTAGGATGCATAGTGTGAAGTTCACAAAGAATCAATATAAAATTAAAAGAAAAAAACAAACCAAAAACAGACAGACAAACAAAAAATAAACTCGAAAGAACATTACCTTTATGGACATTTTTCTGTGATGTTACTAAATAATTATGATTTTTAATTTTTGGAGAAGCCTACTTCTACATAGTATTAGGTCATAGTTCATTTAGCCACTTATTCGCCAAGTAATTTAAATGGGATCCAGTTTGGCTTGGTACTAATGAGTCCTTTTCCAAAATACCTTGCATATTTTCTTCAGGTAGGCTTCTGAAAGTAAACTTGCTGAGCTGATATTTATACTTTTCGGTTTATAACATCTTAACAGTTTTCTAAAGGACAACTCCATTTCAGTTCTCACTTTCAGTGCTAGTTTAGAGTCACTTAGAGGTTTTGTTTTGCTTAAGTGAGTAGACTGTTTTTAGACACTTGTTTAGATTTATAGGGTAATGTAGCAGAAAATACAGGGACTTTTAGATGCCCTGTTCTGACTTTTGACCTCATCTGATCAACCTTTGTTTTTAACATTTTGCCTCAGTAAAGTTTACCTGTAATTAGTGACTATTGATACATTATTATCAAATAAAGTTTATCATTTATATTAGTATTTTTAAAAAATGGCCATGAATGGAACTTAGCCACAGGAAACGAGGGTGGTCAATTATGGGAACCATTTGCAGCACAATATATTTGGAAGCCACCTAAGAACTGAATACCTTAGAGGTCAATTGATGACTCTAGGTCCTCTGGCTTAATACTCAGATGCTCTAGGTTCCTATTAGGATGTCTCTCAGATGGTTAGCTTTACACAACTACATAATAAACACTCTACACAGATTTTTAAAGATATTAGTTTCATAAATACTTGTGCATTAGTGTGAAAGCAGGTGGCTGTGGTAGCTTGGAGTGACAGCTGGCTCAAAAGGAGGGAAGAACCCGACATGTGAATCAGAATGAGAAATGAGGACATGTTCTCATTGACATACTGATTGCTAAAAGCCTCACCCCTTTTTGTTGAACCATAAATAAAAGTCATTTAAAATATTACATCATCACCTAAAAGACGTGTCATTGCTGCTTGGTTCCTTTTATGCCATTTATGTGAGTGGATGTTATAGAAAAGTTATGTGGAAGAAAGAAAGCATGATATTGGTTACAACCTATTTGGTGACTGGTTTTGGGCAAAAGAAAATGTGAAGACTTTCTTATCTGGACATGAGAACAAAGCATTGAAAAAGAAAAGAAGTGACTTCAGCATATTCAGGACTCAAAAAAGGACCATAGTCTGAACTTGTACACGAATCTGTGCTGGCCTCAGCTATTGACAGTTCAGAAGTCTGAAACACTAAATCAGATCTTCAAGATGTTAAATCAGTTTTTATAGAACTTAAATTACAAGCTTGTAATAATTTTCCAGACACCAATTCCCTCATAACCCACAAATACAATGACCGGTTTGTGATTTGTGCAGCAAAGAGGACAGCTGCAAATAATGATGACTGGGTGGTATTTTATAAAATGGTCATTACAAAGCAGAGTTCATTTGCCTGGCTTGGTGTTGGGAAACACAAGACACTTGACAGAATTTAGGTTTTTCTTCCAAAACTTGACTATATAAGGTCTACTCAATATAATAGTTTGGATCAATAAATAATAGAGAGTGGTGAAAGACCACACTTCCTTTTAAGGATGTAATCACCTCAGTGACTTCATCTACATCACCCACGGATCAGGGTAATGTCTTTAAATGTGCCTTTTCATGATATACTCATATTTTCCAAAATTAAAAACCAAAATGACAAAAATTGGCTACATGAACACCACGTAGGGTAAAATTGGAGCATCATTTCCCTGCATAGGCACCTACCTGTCAAATCTCCAGTCTAGAGAAGGTCTAATAAATCTTTCTTTTTAAAAAAATATTATTCATACAGTGTTCTGCCTGCATGTACATCTGCACACCAGAAAAGGGCACCAGTTCTCACTGTAGATGTTTATGAGTTACCGTGTGGTTGACTGGGAATGGAACTCAGGACCTTTGCTAGAACAACCAGTGCTCTTAACCTCTTAGCCATCTCTCCAGCCCCCAATAAATCTTTCATCTATTGTTTTACAAGGTAACTTATACAACTTCAGGCAAGAAAAACTCATTCACAGGACAAAACTCATTAGTGTTTTGATTACCTTCCAGCTGCCTTAAATTATTTGCTATTACTGTGCAAGTGATTCTTATTAAAAACTCAATATGCCATGAGTTATATACCATATAATTAGTTTGTTAAGAAGAAAAGTTACCAAAAAGTCTCAGAAAATGTCTTCATATGAACACAGAACAATATGTGGGAGCAAGAGAAAGGATACATAAGAGCAAGAGAAAGGTTAGTGTATGTGATGGATGGAATTATTGTGGTATGTGTGGGTATATGTACATGTGAATGTGAGTGTACATGTGTGTGAGTATGCATGAGGGGACAGCAGTCAGTCAACGTATGGTGTCTTTCTTCAATTACTATTTTTTGAAAGATGTCTCTAACTGAAATTGAAGCTAATCAATTCATCTAGGCTAGCTGGCCAACGAACACCAAGGATCAGGCTGTCTTCACATGTCCCTCTGTATGCCTACTCCTCTAGAGTAACAGGCATGAGCAAGCATACCTAACTATTTATGTGGACTCTAGGGATCCAAACTTAGGTACTTAAGTCTTAGAAAATAGGCACTTTACCTACTAAGTCATATTCCAAGTGCTAATTAAAAATCTGTAAAAAAAAAAAAAACCTTTTTTTAGTTATTTCTGTGTGTGCTTTTCCAGGGGAGAGGGGTGTGATAGGATAAAAATTAGGCATGAAGGCAGCTAGCCAAGAAGATTTCCCTCCCAGAACGATCATTTATCATACATAGATACCATATGGATTAAGTTAATGCTTTGGAAACTAAAAATTCCAGTATTTGTCAAGTAGATTGCTTTAAAAATCATTTTAGATGTCATTTGTATAAGAGTGTTACATGGATGTATGTTGGATAAGCCTTATGTGTAAATTACACAATAAATATTAATAACTTTGCATATGTGTCAAATTATATATGTAGATATATACATATATGCACACATGACAAATGATAAAGCACACAGGAATTGGTAGATATTGCTTGAGAATTTTGGTCTAGCATCATAGATGGAACGTGAGCCCGTGAGCTCAGCTCACGCAAATCCTTTGGGAAGACTTGTTGTGAACTAATAATCTGTGTCACCTGAGACTTCTTTTTCTCTATTTATGAAATTCTCATGTGGCTGAAACTTCTGGCAAATAGAAAATGTAGTCTTCTAATTGAAAAAAAAATTACAACTGCTCTTTATAGTCACCAGTCTTCCATTATAGACCATCTTTGAGTTCTCATTTGGGTTCTCATGCCAGGCATTGCGTTCTCATTCCCTGGTGAAAACACTCAGGAGATGGGGAAGAAAATATGAGGACTTCAAGGTCATTCTGACTACATAGTTTAAGGCCAGTCTGTACTACATGAGACCATCTCTAAAAGAAGGGGCGGGGTTTCATTTATTTATTTATTTATTTATTTGTTTGTTTATTTATTTATTTTACTCTAAATAGGCCTCTAAATCACCTAGACAGAAAACCACTCCTCAGGAAAATTATGCATTTTAGATCAGATAGGAATAGTATAAAGCCTGTCTAAAATGTAAGTGGGCCCAATCTATGACCTCTGGCTGTTTTTAACTCTCATAGAATTTACAAAGGTCTCTTTGTCCATTGAATCTCTCATCCTCAACAGTGCCTTGTGTCACGGTGTAATGAATTCTGTCTGACCCTTTTACTATGGTCTGCGTGTCTCATGTGAAGTCATTCAACCAAAATCCCAGAATGGGCGAGCTGAAGATAGTCCCGAGCAAGATTCTCGAACACATCTATAAAATGTTGTGCCTTGGGGTGCATGGCATAGTTTACTGGATAAAAGTGCTTTTGTTCTGTGTGCCTGATCACCTAAGTTGGATCTCTCCAACACACCAGGGAAGGGAAGAATTGCCCTCCACATGTGCGCCACAACATGTATTTATCTACCTCCGCCTGTCCTGAAACACACGAGCATACACATACATACACAGACACATTAAAAAGAGAAAGTGTGCCTTTATGTAAAAATGAAAAGATGGAGGAGCTGGATTCTGATCCTACATCAAAATATTGGTGAATAAATAATTTATTCCCAATAATGTACACATGTTTTAAACGTGTTTTTTAATTGGCATTTAACTTAAGCAACTGTTAATTTCATATTCTCCTGTAAATGGGCCTGGCTAGTTTGAGAACTTATATTTTCAGTCTGCATCAGCTCACCCTGCCAGTTTGAAAGACAGATTTCAGTGTGTGTGCCACACATCCACCTTTCAGTAGTACAGGAAACTTCAGCTCACTGTGCACTATTGACCATGTCACAGAGACATTCTTAGCTGAGGTGGACACACTGGTTCCTACCAAACTAACGAAAGTGCTGAGTCTGAAGTTAAGTCTTTAGTGAACATTAGCACTGGGCTTTCTGATACAGAATCTTCCAGAAAGGGAGCCCAGTCCATGAGTGAAACAGGGTGAAGGAAATGCTTAGGCCTTTGTAGGAGTGATGTCTACGAATGCTCGGGTGTTCACTTTGCTGACAAGTGGGGAGTGAAAATGGATGCAGATTGCATAGCAGGGTAGTTAAAGGCCTGTGGAATTGTTATGTGGGGCCGGGAAATTCTTCAAAAAGAGCTCCTGTAGTCTTGCCAACAGTCAAGAAGGAAGGTTGGAGATGTAGCTCAATTGGTCCCAAGCTTACCCCCAAGCAAACAGTCCTGGAATCAATTTCCAACTCTGAATAAAGCTGGGCATGGTAGCACATGCCTGGAAGCTGGAGAGAGATGTAGGTTAATTAGAAGTTTAAGGTCATCTTTGACTACATAGGGGGTTTAAAATCAGTCTGGGCTACAGGAAGCCATGCTGAAAAACAAGACCCATGGGTCAACCCAGTTTTTTTTTTTTTAGGAGAACATATAACTTCTTTGCAAAGTCTCATTTTCTGTTTTTGAAGTGGGAGGCACATGGCCTCCATGTTCTACTCCATTCTCCACAAAATCCTGGATAGCTCTCTGTATATAGCCTGACCTTCATAATGTAGCCAGCAGAGTGCTACGTCTATTTCAACACTCACCATTCTTATCTGCAATGATGGCCTTCAAACTACAGTGCTGACCCTTGATGTTCTGCCATCCCGCTTCTTTTGAATAGCAACTTATCTCAGCTTCACAGCTATCCCCTGTGCAGTGTAAATCCTGACTATTCACTGATTGTTATCTGAATGTTTTCAATAGGACTTTGTGGTGGTTTGAATGAGGATGGCCTTTATAAACCCATATATATGAATGTTTATTTCACAGTTGGTGGACTATTTAGGAAGGATTGCGAGGTATAGACATATTAAGAGAAGGTAGCCTTGTTGGAGGAAGTGCATCATCAGGTGAGTAAGCCAGGCCCAGTCTTTCTGTCTCCTGCTTGTCAATCAGATGTAAGCTCTCAGATACTACTCCAGCACTGTAGCTTTCTGCCACCGTGATCTTTGCATTAACAGTCATGGACTCATCCAATGAAACCGTAAGCAAGCCTACCAATTAAATGTTTTCTTTTATAAGTTGCCTTGGCCATGGTTTCTCTTCACAGCAATAGAGCAATAACTAAGACAGACCTGGAATCTCATCCTGGCATTTTCTCTATGTATGCCTGCACACATCTTGAATACAATGATTTTCTTGATTACTGGGGTAGGAGAACAACACTGTTTTAACAGAGCACAAGCGGAATACACAGCCACTAACCCGCAAGCAACTGGCCTCCAATGTAGGTAAGTTTATGAGATGTCACTGGGGAACCTTTTTACTATAGACACATGGAAAGTAGGTGACTAACAAACTTAACTGTGTGGCAAGAGGGTGGTCAGTGAGAACACTGTGGCTGGTTGCCTAAGGATCAGAATCCTAGCCCCGCCTGCATCTCTTAACCCAACCATCCTCCTCAAGCCTAGTGTTGTCTACTGACTTTCAGCCTGTTCTGGATTTTTCTCCTCCCCCCTCCAAGGCCTTCACAATTTTAGGTGCTGAGTGTAAGGGGGGAAGGTCAGTGTAGCTGCAAAGGAAGCGCTCTCATCCTTGAAAGGAGAAGGATCCAGAGTGAATTCGATGCAAACACAAAACTGCAGAATAGAAATCTCCTCCATCCAAGGTTTTCTGCATTGTCCTAAGCCATCTCCCTCTCTTTTGAAATCACTACTATTCCCAGTGAAGCCTTTTTCTTATTTTCTACTATGCTTTCCATTTGGGAAATTGCTCGTTTCAGGGCATACATTAGATTCTCACAGTCCTTACACAGACCTTAAATGTTGATGCTATTACTAATTGAAAATTTTACTACTGGCCATTAAGTAAACTGAGGCACAAAGATCATCGTAGAACTTGGAAGATACAGAGTCAGGTACAGGACCACTCTGATGTGAAGTGTTTTTTCATGGCAGGACTGGAATAAGAAAGTTTCAAATTCTTATGTTAATTTTCCTTGAAAACGTAAATATTTGCCATAATATAAAGCGTCTATAAGTTGTTGAGCTAGTAAATAAACTGTAATAATTGGAAAAGCCAATCACACAACAGTGAGGTTATACAAATCCTAGTTTAATTCAAGGATAGATATGTGTGATTTCAATGAAAGAAACCACTCTTGGTCTTACTCAATGGTCCAGCTTCACATTTTCTGAGGATGTTCATTGATTCATTAAAATAATTGTAGTTTTGGTCTCTTGCCTTGACCCGTTTCAAAAAACATAAAATCCTAGAGAAGAAAAAAATAGTCATTTTTTATTAATAAAACTAAGGCTACTCTTCAAATTAAGCAAACTCAGGGGACTCAAGAGTGGGAAGCAGTAAAGTTTTGAATTTGAAGCCACACTGATTTACATGGTGAGACCCTTTCTCAAAGCAAAGGAAAGACAAACAAGACACCAAAGAATAACCAAAATATGAACCAAGCAAAGGAAAATGGAGTATGTATACTACAAATAAGATACTATACATTCCTAAGAATGAAGTTTTTTCATAAACAACAAAATGGATTGAGCTGGAAGACACTATGTTATTCGAAATAAACCAGAGGAAAAAAAGTACAATATAGCACAATCTCACATATGGAGTGTAAAAATGTTAAATTCATCATTCGAATCAAAGGGAATAGAATTACAGCACCTGAGGCTGAGGTTGAAGGTTGGGTTGGGGGAAGAAGAGTTGTATAAAATGCTCTAAAGGTTTGGTAAGCCCTAGCAATTCAAACATGGCAGTCTATCACTGCATTGTATATTCCAAAATTGCCAAAAGAACAGATTTTAAATGTTCATATTACAAAATAAAGACAATACATGAGCTTCATATCTTTGCACTTCTTGGATTCCATGGATTCTTTGGATAGAAACGATGTGTCCATGTGAATCTGAAGTATAAGAAGGACCTGACAGAATCTCAGAGATCGAGCTAACTGTTGCCTCCTCCATAAAGCCTGGGAAGTAAAAGTATATTCTTTCCTTGTTTTGTTTTCTTTTTGTATTTTTTCTTTGAGAGTTTCAGACATGTATACAGTAAGTGTGACTGTGTTCACTCCTCATCTTGAGTGTACAGATTTCCAAGTTCTTTCCAGATCATTCTGCAGACTCCACCTGAGAGAAGAATCTGTTGGGGCAGACTTACTATGAGGAAGCAAGCTCCGAGTATCACGGCCTTTATCCTTACATCCAGGTCTAAAGGGAACTGCACCCCAAAATTGTCCACATCTGTCAGGAATTCCTTCAGAAATCCAGACCATTGCTTGGAAATCCTGCCAACCACTACACTTTCATCAAGAGATTTGATCTGAATTGGAAAAAAAAATCAGTGAAGCAAGGTAGGGGCTTAAAAGGTTCTAGAAAACTAATAGTAAAACTACTTTCATGATTTGAATAACAGGAGACAAACACTCTATTCAAATTGTGCCCTCATGTGACAAAACATTGGAAAGGTTGCTGTATGAAATGAAAACATTGGGCATTATACATGGAAACTTCACAATGTTTTCCCAATGTCTTCATTTGCTCCCTTTCACTTGTTAATTGTAGGTCAGCTTAAGTTCTGTTACTATTTCTGAAAATAGAAATAGCTTTGCACACACCTAGATGCCTTCTCATGTACTGGATTTATTTTTACACATACCAGCAAACAAAGTCTTATAGTATGTATTAAATATCCATATATTTACTCAGAATATTACACATACATGCTTTGTAAGATCTCATGTGTCTGCATCACCTGTACTTCCTAGAACTGGCCATGTCTGTGACTAGATTTGTAGGTTAATGGAGGCAAGGCTTTCTGTACATGTAACTGGATTCTAAGAGAGGAATGAAGAGCTGCATGGTTAGCAAGAGCATCAAGCAATGTGACAGAGTAAGCCTGGAGATAGGAATTCATGAGGATGGAGAAAGACTTATGAACGTTTCTGAGGAAGGGATAACCCTCATCAGCTTTAGAGTACTTTTGCCCCTTCTGTGGAAATATAATCATAATTTTTAATCAGATTTCTGATCAGTGAGTTAAATAACAAACATTCCCTCAGCATTAAAAAGAAGTTCTCCAAAAGTGAAACATAGAGACATGTTTCCCAATGAACTAATTCAATATAAGAATAACAAGGAGATTGCAGTGAAGCATGATGGGACAGTAGGTACTAGGCCTGTACTAACTTTTTTCTTTAAAAAAAAGATTAACTTATTTTTCTTTGTATACAGGCATTCTATTTGCGTGTAGGTCTGTGTACCGTGTGTATACACTGCCTGAGAGTCACTGTACCTGAAAAGATGAGGCAAAATAAACCCCTTTTTCTTAAATCACTTCTCATCTGGTATTGGTCATAGCATAGTGAAGAGTAACCAATATAGAAGTTGTGAATTTTTTAAGATGACTGCACCTTTCTCTCGTTTAATAGTATATGCATTGACCTTTCACTGGACCACACAATATTTCTCTTACCATGCCATTTCCCTTTTGAAACATCTGTACAAAAATCTCCACTTAAAACACCTGTAGATTCTTGCAAAATATGTTCTATTTGTAAGAAAAGAAAATCCAATAACCACGATCACATCTGCTACCTCAAAATCAACGTTTCCTCCACAGCTGCACGGCATATATGGGCCAATAATTTTTAGAACAGCCTGCTTCTTCTTATTTTGAACTACAAACTTTGGCTTACATGGGTGCCAGGTCTGAATAACGTAACCTATTGGCACACCAGGAGGAGCTTGGACTTCTATCTATAAATAAATAAATAAATAAAAAACGTTGGTAAATATGTTTATCATCATGTTATATATTTGTGGCTTTGTTTATAATAATGACAGACAGTGCTCCAATTCACAATAATTAGATCAATGATATTTCTTTTCTTAGTTATGGAGGAGGTAACTGCACCAAAAAAAAAAAAAAAAAGGTGAATTAACCTGAAACAGATTCCTTAGCTAACACACAGAAGGGATCAATTGAACTGTTGACAGCTTGCACACTTTATGAATATCCCCATTGATAAATACTGTCGAAATTTTTTATAAACATTTTTCTTAAACTTGATTATAAACAGTATCTTATCTATGTGGAGAGGACTCTGATCACTGGTGAATTTTCAACTATTAGTCCTGATATTGTATAAGAAAAGGACTTTGAGCGCTAGATTCATGACCCTGTTATTTATTTACTAGGAGGCTCATGTGGAGTTATTTCTGATGATCAAGCTTCATGACTATGTCCTTGATTGTAGCACTTCCCTCATCAAACACATTCTCCTCAGGTATTGCTATGCATGTTAAGATGATAGCTAGCCTACAGGACATGGAAAAACAAAGTAATTCTTTATAAATTTACTCTTTAAAAGTACAGTTAAATGCAGTATTAAACCTCAAATAACTGTTTTCCTGGTATCTCTGTTTGAGACAAGCTTTACAGACATTAATTACTGTGGTAGGTAGGCTGATATGGTCTTAGGCTAATGAAATGCAGGCAAAGGCTACCTTCCCAGTAAAGTCTCTAAGCCATGGCCTCTGCTCCGAAAGACACATTTGCAATGAATAGACTACAAAGTGGTATGAAACAGGCAGCTGGACTTCAGCTGAAGACATCTCCATCTGGGGAATGTTTATTACAGAGAACACAACTTACTGTGTTTATTGAAAAGAAAAAAGAAATTTAAAATATGGGAGATTTTTGTTTGTCCCTTAGTACAGTGTCCAAATCATCAGATAAATTATGAAATGAATATAAATATATATATCCTTCTCATAATTTTTCTGTCAATGCGTTCATTTCTAGAAACAATATTCCAGCACATCCTGAGACATATAGCTCCTTAGTTTAGGCCACCTGCCATGTTCATTTCTGACAAGAGATTTGGCTAAAATGCCTTCCCTTGAAAATGTGAAACTGTCATTTAAGCTCTTACTCAACCACAAGGGAGAGATTAGCCAAGAACATAGGATTATTTTTTTGTGTGTTTCTTCCTATTAAGTTGAATGAAGACCAAAATATTGCTCATGGATCATTTTTTTAAATATGAATAACATGGCAAAAATTCTTGATAAACTATCTTGCAAAGTAGGCAGGTAAGTATTCACAGACCTTCTGGAGGCAGCAGGGGAAGAAACAAGAGTCACATCTTAGTGGTCGCTCCATAGATATGACTTCACGACCGGAGTTATCAATGATTCTCATGGAGAAATACCTAGAGTCCCCACAGCAAAAGCGTGTGAGGAAATTAGACTCTTCTACGGCATAGTAAAGCTTCTCCCCAAATTTGTTCTTGATGATGTACTTGTTAGCAGTTTCAAAACCTAAAAGGGCTAAAGGGAGGAGGGGGAGGCAATCATAATCAACAGTGCATTAAAATCTTCAACCTACCCTAAGACAATATGATATCTAGATAGGCCAGGTTTAGGTGATATTCCAAGAAGTACAAGGAGGGGAGGGGGAAAGAAGGTATATTTAGATAATCCAGCCTGAGGGAAGGAAATGCGAAAGAAAAGGTAGAGAGGTTAGCAAACTAGGAAAACATGGAGTACCTCTGAGAGACACGGAAAACAAAACAGTTATTTTTGATGCCTCTAGTGCCCAATTCCTAAAGGAGACTGCTGCATGGGGTCAAAACAGTGGTAAAAGATGCGTGGATAAAAGTCCGTCTTTGTAGCAAAGTTTCTATGTATTATAGAGAGGCTAAAGAATGGGGGATGTTTTGAAGATTATGTGAATGACTATACAGTTGGGTTGAGATTTTGTTTTATAAACCATATTTTCTTTTGCACTATATTTGAGCCATAGGGAGACTTACCCTTCATACAAACATGTAAAATGCGAGAGACGGAAAATGGAAGGTGATTGACAACATTGTACTGAGCCCAGGGCACTCTTGAGGAGTGGAGGTGGTTCTGGACAGGGAGTGAGTGTGAGAAAAGTGCATGGCCACTCAGCTCAAATTTCAACTGTCCTATCACGATGCTACCTCACGATATGCCAATGCCACAGGCATCCCAAGTGAACTCCTTCTTACTGGTGATTCTTTTCTGATAAAAACAGAGAGGTGTCAAACGCACATAATAAAATGTCTTCTCACCAAAAGCTGGTGATGGGAATCTTCTCTTATTGAGAGACAGTCAATTAATAGTCGAATTTGCCAATAGAAAAAAGTGTGCTATAAGTCCTACTACTGTGAACTCATTTTTGAGTCTTTAATGAGACTTGAGGAAGCATTAGAAGCAGTCTCTTAAAATTTGGCATGGTATCAATGCCTACCAAAAATATTTTTGCACAGATTTTTAAAACTACTTTGATACTTAAAATGCTTACTTATAGAGCATCTATAATTCAAATAGCAGTTCAATTATGTAGCTTAGTCTGTACTTGTTTACCTATAAAGTGAGATCAACCAGGCTTACACAGCCTCTAGTTTCCTTCTAGTTCTTTGGAAAATTAAAACTAACAAAATGAAAACATCTATTCCAAGTCTAAAGATATAGTTCAGTGGTAACATAATTGCTTAGTGTATACAAGACTGGAGATGTGAGTTCTAGATTTGCAAAAACAAGCAAAAGCAAACTAACAAAGCAATATATAGTTCTAACTGTAGCATCTACTTACTTTCCAGTAAGATGAAAGTAAAAATGCCAGTCATAGACTCAGGTGGTGAAAATAAATAAAGAAATCTTCATCTTTTTATTATTTATAATATTAAAAATAATCACATTTAAAAAATAAGCAAACTTCAAAGACATGATATTTTTTTAAATCAAGGAATGAAGAGCCAACAGATGTAGATTAATATTTCACAGTGAGTGAATTTGCTGTACAAATGAGATGAAACTTACATATCAAAAAATTATAAATAAAAGGCTATATAATATACAAAATATTACTTTGGGGCTTAAAATTCACAATAATATATACTGTGGAATTGAATATTTATAAACATTCAAAATACAAAATATTAAAAAGAGAAAGGGTTTATTTCCAGGGGGAAACTTATTTTAGAAAAACCTAATCCAAAGATTTTACAATATTGAATAATGTACATGAAAAGCAATTTAACGAAATAAGTAATACAAGGTATTTTAATAAAGTACAGAAGTGTGCCGTACAATGCATGTTCTAATTTCTTCCGATGGAAAAGAATGTTCTAAACAGGTGGCTATTAATTTAAGAGATTTCAGATAATTTTTTGTCATGTTCTGATAGATAGGAGATACATAGCTTCCATATCTTTCCATTGTCTCCCTCCCCCAGCAGTTATCCTGTTATCTTCAATTTGTTTTCACACCTGTGGACACTGGATCCGAGGAGATATTTGTAAGCACCTGGCCTTCTGCTCAGCATCTTCAGTACAACGGGGTTCTGTGCTGAGCTAGGGAGTGCAGAGGAGCCCCATAAAATCTAAATTCCATGGTTAGGGCTCTAACAGTGATTTCACAGAGACTCTGCATCCCAATTCCTAGGGACCAGGGACCGTTCACTAGGCAACCTCAACCACTGTCTGCGGTTCTTTGCAAGCCTTACACTGGTCACAGCTTGGCAGAAAGCAGCTAAGAGATTCATTAAGGTGATAAAACACAAAGGTAAGTTTTATGTGTTCTTTTTCTAATTAGTGTTTATTACGAAGGCAGCTAGCCATAATATTTACCAAAAGACAAATTTTCAAAAATGAAAGTACCCAGATAAAACTACTTGTTTAAAGACTGTGAGGAAAGACACAGTAAGCAATCAAGTTTGCCATCGTGTGCCATTGAAGAGGATAAGTTAGCCTGAGTATAACTCCATTTTGAAATAAAGAGCCATCTTGACTGGGAGCTGAACTCAGGTACCAGGAAATATCACAGAATGTACACTTGGCAGACAACAAAGTTAACTCTCCTAGCAACAGCCTCCAGGAAATATCACAGAATATATACTTCATAGAAAATAGAGACAATCTCTCTGGCAATAATCAATGAGAATCGGTTGGGAATCAGCTGGGAAAATTCTCCCCAATGTTTCAGATATAGTTTAGAAGAATAGCAATTGTGATCATATGCCTTGGGCAATTGTGATTATGTGCCTCCCCCTTCTAATTTTTGCCTAATCCTGTAAGGTCAAGACATGTACACCCCCTGCTTGCTGTCGTGGAAACTTTTCCTTTAAAAACCCTGCTCACTCAGAGCTCAAGGTCTCATTTCTCTACTGCTGCATCAGTGAGACTTGGGTCCCAAGTTCGATTGCTCTCGTAATAAAGCTCTCTTGCTCTTGCATCGAGTTGTCTTCTGGTGGTCTCTGAGGGTCTCGTGATCCTGGCATTACACCATCAAGAATGCTGTATCTGTGGTGTTCAGTATGCCTTTATTTCCGTCATCTTTCTACAAATATGACGGGTAGAATAAATACACACCTTCCACAATCTCAAACTGCTGATGAATCAGAACATGATCTATCTGTCACAGTGGAAAGAAAAATTAAGAATTTCAGATGTTTTGCTCAACCCCATTTGGATTTATATCTTTTTATTTAATATTATTTATAATAAGTTGCCAACACTTATCATTATCAAATTCTCATACTTGTTTATTTATGAATAACACCATATTTACCAGCTTTTTCATTAAAAATGATCTACTGAATGAACTTACTACTAATGTGGGTCAGTTGGGCCTGACCTGAAATATCCATAAAAATTTGAACACAAATTTCTTTCTGGATGATTTTTATAAAATAGAAAAACATGTTTATCCATTTAAAGAGTTTTTCTACATGTTTGCAAGTTATTGTTGGTGTCATTGTTTGTAGTAACTGAGGGCTTCTATACATCTGATAATTTCTTGGCTTTTGTGTGGTAGGTTTTTTGTTTTTATTTTGTTTTTGAGACAAGGCTTCCTTATATAGCCCATGGGAGTTTGCTCTTATGATCTACCTGACTTGGCCTCATAGTGCTGGGCACAGAGGATTGAGTGATCATGCCCCTTATGACCTTTATTCTTAAAAAACAGTTTCAAGGTGTTTTTCAGAAATAAGAACAAGTACATGTTCAAGAGACAGTTCATTTGCTGAACTCCAGATACTCTTTTGGGAAAACATGAACTGTAGACTCTTAGCAGGCCTATCTGATTTATACAACAAAACAAGTATCAACTTAGCAATGCTATGTTAAACTACATGCAGAACTACAAAACCCAGAATAGTTTTTCTTTTACTGTTGGCATTTGAGATATTGTATTTATCTAATACTAAAAGTACTATGAATAAAAATATAACTTTACTAATTACATATAAATGGTAGATCATGCTACACAGAGAATATAAATTTATTTTTTCAGTACAAGTTACTGAATCTGACCTCTAAGATTTACTAAATGTTTGTTTAAAACACCAAGACATGTGTTCAGTATTGTGATTAAGGAGTACAGGGTGAACCGAGGACCATGTATGGTGAGGACCTAGACCACCTGCTCAGATGTGGCGGATTGGCAGCTCAGTCTCTATGTGGATCTCTGAGTGAGGAGAGCAGGGGCTGCCTCTATCATGAACTCGGTTGCCTGCTTTGATCTCTTGCCCCTGGTGATGCAGCCTTACTAGGCCATGGAGGAAGAGGATCCAAACAGTCCTGAAGAGACTTACAAAGCTATTGGCAGATGGCAACGGTGGAGAACTCTCCCTTTCAGTGGACTAGGAGAAGTGGATAGGGGGGAGAGGAAGGGAGAGTGGGACTGGGGGAACTGAGGGAGGGATACATAATTGGGATACATAATAAAAAATATTGTGAAAAAATTAAAAATTAAAAAATAAGAGAGGGCTGGAGAGATGGCTCAGCAGTTAAGAGCACTGACTGCTCTTTCAGAGGTCCTGAGTTCAATTCCCAGCAACCACATGGTGGCTCACAACCACCTGCAATGAAATCTGATTTCCTCTTCTGGTGTGCATGAAAACAGTGTTCATATACATAAACAATAAATAATTAAATCTTTTTAAAATATGAAAAAATAAGAGAAAAATGGGGTACAGGAAAAATAGTCGAGTACAAGGTTTAAGAAGGCAGGTGTACTTTCATAGGCTTATAACTCTGAGCCACTAAGGTGTCCTATATGGACCATAGTTTCTTCTTGTGTAAATGATTATAATTATAGTAGTTACACAACATAAAGTTTTGGTTAAAATTAGCTAACCATTATAGCATGTATTTTGAATAAATATTCTCCCTTTCTCCACATCCATGGCAAATTTTGTTGTCAATTGTCTTCTTGATAATGGCACAGGGTGAGATAGAATATAAAAACTATTTTTAATCTGCATGTTATATCCAAGGATAGTGAACACTTATAAAGATGTTTACTAACCAAGAGTATTTCTTCCTGAAAGCTCTCTGTTCGATTCTATAGCCTCATTTTCTGTTGGGTACTTTGCTTTCTTGCAAATTAGGTTTTTGGGGTTCTTTCTGTACACCAGACACTAATCATTTGTCATACATGTAAGTAGCAAAGGCTTTCTTCTGTTCCCTGGGCTGCCTCTTCATTCATTTAACAGTTTGTTTGTGTTAAGAAGATTTAGTTTCATGAGAGACCATTGCTTGATTGCCAGGCTTATTTTCCTGTGCTACTGGAGTCCTAGCTAGAAATTCCTCACCATGCCTATATGCACTTTTAGAACATCAGGTCTATGATCTCTGATTCACACTCTTATCAGGGTTGTAAATTAATGCAGACACAATGAAAATCAATCTGAAGCTTTTGCAAAAGATTGGAAATAAAACTTCCATATATCCCAACTATGTCACTTATGGACATACACTCAAAGGACTCACTAAATCTTACTGAAGAGATGTCTGCACGCATACGGTCATTTCTGCTTTATTCAAAATAGGTGAAAAATAGAATCAGCCTATATGTCCATTAACTGATGACCGCATAATGAAAATGCAGTACAAACACACAGTGGAATTTTATCCATTTATCCATCTGTAAAGAAAATTTGAAATAATAAAATTTGAAGATGAATTAATGGAACTGGAAAACATTATAGCAATTGAAGTAAACTCTAACTTTGAAAAATCAAACACCATATGTTCTCTCCACATGCAGATAGGTTTGAATCATTTATTTATTTATTTATTTATTTATTTATTTATTGAAGGGGGGGTGATACAGTGTTTCTCTGTGTAGCCTTAGCTGTCCTGGACTCACGTTGTAGACCAGGCTGGCCTCGAACTCACAGAGAGCCACCTTCCTCTGCCTCCCTGAGTGCTGAGATTACAGGTGTGTGCCACAGTGCCAAGCTGGGTTTGAATCTTTAGATGTGTTTATTTAAATTGTAATGTCTGTAGAAACCCCAAAGGAAGAAGGGGCATGGTGTGTGCTGAAAAGGCCTTACAAAAACTGAGGAAGGTTTAGCATACATGTGATATGAAAACTGAGGGAACACTGGAAGTTGCAAGTTTTAAACAGGGGTGAATGACTGGAAAGAACAGAAAGAACCCAGAGCATGTTAATGACAACTAAGGCTATATGAAGAATGCACACCAAAACTTACTGCTTTATAAGCTTCATAATTTTAAAGTGTAGAAGGGATGTACCATGCATGAATAGCTAGTCCTTATCCCAGGAGTTACAGAATACTAGATAAAAATCCAAGTGCCCAATGTACAATAATCTCCCTAGGAATTATTGATGAAGAAGATCCCAGAAGTTCCCCCAAACAGGTTACAGCCCATGCCATTGATTGCCTACCAGAAGTAGATGGTAAGTCTCTTGCTGAAGCCCCTACACACTTTGGTTTCAGAACTCAATTTAACAGGAAACTTCCTTCCTGCTGCTGGATTTCAACCAGTTTGTGAGCTTCAGATCTTGTACACAATATAAAACCAACTTTGTCAGGCAAGAGGTCCCTACTGTTGAAATAGCGGCATAACTCTTATGCAGGCAAAAGACTGATCTGAGGCTGGACAGGAGGAAATTTATGCCTTGAACCAGGGACTTGGTCAAAATCTTGTGATTGGGAAAGTCAAAGGTACTGGGGATGAACCTAGTCCTTTACTAAATGGACATATCAGCAAACTGCTTCCAAAATGTTTATATTTATATCCACAGACTAGTGCCCCCTTCAGTCTTGATCAAAGACACTACTCTTTGCAGATGAATTTATGGCCAAGGTGCTGAGAACAAGTGGTTGTTGTGTGCTTAGTCTTAACCAAAACCTCCCTGTCCCCATATCACCCACTCCCAGGCTCAGGAAATCTCACAAAAGATGGTGCAGAAGAAATGAGCCAGAAGATGAGAAGAGGCCTATGAAATACTGTCATCCAGGTATGAACTCATAGCAGCTGTGATCCCCTGCATAAGGTCTCCACAAGACTGAGCTTGTAAACATGTAGTCACAGATAACAGAAAGGCTCACAGGGCTCAGCACTCCTGTCCCAAGGACTATGGTTGATCTCAGGCTGCCGAGGGGCAAAGAAGTCATTTCTTTAGTGATTTAGGCTCTAGTAACTTACCTGTGCTCCCGCGGATAGTGACATACTCATGCCCAAGGATATCACTTTTTTTTTTTAATTCAGTGGATTTCAAACAAAGAAGCAAATAATCAAAAACCACACACACAAATGCACACATACAAAGACAAAAAAATTTGGACGAAGCCTTGGGTGGTGGGAAATACTTGCGGGGACAGGTGTGAGAGAAGATATAGGTGGGTTAATGTGACTAGAATTTTATTGTAGACATGAATGAACCTGTCAAATAATAAATAATTGAAGACTATATTATATATTGTGCTTATAACAAAGCCTAGAAATGTGTTCTAAATATATACTAGTGTTTGACCATTATCACAAATCACCTCCAAGGTAGTAGAAAATACAATTTCCTAAGACTTTACTTCAGAACATTACTTCATAAATAAATCCATAAGAATCAAAGTGATTCATTTACGATGTTTTGTAATAATCTCAACACTTGGGATACTGAGGTAGATAGTAAAGAATTCCGGGCCAGCCTATAGCACTGAAAGCACCATTTGTCACTACACATACACACACACACACACACACACACACACATATATATATATGAATATTTACTATCTCTAACTTTCACAAAGGAACAGTGATCACCTACCCATAAGTAAACTAAAAGCATGGTCTTGTTTATGAACTTTTTATTCGTTTGAACTTACCTGAATTAAATATTCCAATCCAGGCAGCACGTCAAAGGTGGTGCTGCTGGTAGCCATGGGGTCACAGCCGGTCCACCTGGCTGCTTAGCTTCTGCTCGACTTCAGAAGATAAAGAAGGCTGAGCCTGCATCTGCGTAGGTGGGTGGTGGGTAGGACTGGGCAGCCAGCCTGAGGCTCTGAGGAATCAGGATGTCCAGAAGTTCTCGAAACAGGAGTGAGCCAAATATATATTTTACTGCACAGGAAAGTGGAATGACCAATCATTTTGGAATTACTCTGCCTATAGGTTGACACTTCAACACTCGTATCTATGAACCTTAAAGTGTGATTGTTATTTTTTTAGAGCTGTACCAGTGAAGTATATAACACTTCATATCTACTATTTTTGAGGGTGAACAGAGGTGGCAGACAACTTCTCTTTTGGCTCTGTGGCACTTTTCCCCAAACTAAAAATTCCCATGTAGAGGAAAAAGGGAAACTCATAAGCCCCAGGAAATAAACAAACCTTGCTTATCAGAGAAGGCAGAACTATACTATGTACACAAGGCCCCGCCCCTCCCCAAGATCCCAGGAGCAAAGATCAGCTGCTATGAAGAGGAGGCTCTCCTAGCATTTGAGCTGTCTCCAAGTTGAGCTGAGAGCTGTAAGGAACTCATCTTTTGTGAGTTACAAACCAACCAGAATGAGCTGATTTTTCATGATGCAGCTGCCTAAGAGACATTCATACTCCTCTATGCAAGCTTTCACCCACAGTCCTGTAAAGAACCTCAAATTGGACTTTGGCAGAGCTGCTCATGGCTCCCTGGAAAAAGTTAGCACAGCAAACTAACCATTCAAACTTGACATGTAAAATACGTGAGATGAAATCACGAATGACTAGAGTTATTATTTGAAGGTTTTGGCGTGAGTTCATGGAAAAGGGCCTTAATGGGAAAACCAAAACAAAGGATGTGAATGACTATTTCTAGGACCAAAGTATCCTGCCAAAAAGAATAACTTGGAATCTTGAACAATAACTTCTCCTATATGTGTCGAACAGGGCACAGCCATCTACTGTATGACTATTTGTCAAGGTCTGGAGTCATTTGTCTATTTTATATAATTATAAGAAGGGTGGCACCGTAGTGTGATGGTTAGTAGCCAGGAATGCCACCACCATCCCCAAGTGCCCAAATGGTTCACTTGAAAAGAAAGAATCCTCTATTCCAGATAATATATAGTTTTATAGAGAGAGAGCTTTATATAATATAGTTCTATATACATGTATATTTATATAAATATTATATGTATATATAAGTATATACATATATAAATATTATATGTGTGTATGTATAAATTTATAAGCATATACATGTATATAGAATTATATATACATTACATATTATATATACAGAATTATATAAGGCTTTCTATAGAACTATATATTATAGTTCTATATAATCTATAAAATGTATATATGTACATTATATATACATACATACATACATATATACATATTATATGTATATATACTATCATATACATATATACATATACATACATATATACATATATGTTATATATATACTATTATATATGTATATAGTTCTAAATATGTATGTATTAAATATATACTATTATACATATGTATACATATAGGTCTAAATATGTATATATAGTATATATATAGTTCTAAATATGCAATAATATATATAGCTGCAATAAAGTTTCACATGCATATTTTTCAGCTTTATAATATACTATCACTAATAGCTACAGGAAACCTAATATTCAGAATAGTCAGTGAGTTTAAGTAGAACACAGGTAAAGGAAATCCACATGTCATAAAAAGTAGGGCTTAGAAAACAGAAAATACATAAATGCCTTATAAAGTTTTTATAGTCAATTCCTTCTAAATAAATGAACAGTTATAAATGATCTATAATGTAGTTGTATCTGTTGTACAATGAAGAGAAACAATTGTCAAGAAGCTAATTTGCACTTGAGCAGCTTACAATTAACTTCCAGAAGAAAGAAAATGTCTCTAAAATAAAGTTTTCAGACACAGGCATCTATTTTAGATAGAGTTTAAATGAAGATGGAATTGCCAGAAGATGTGAGATGCTGTAGGGAGAAACAGGAGAGAGGGAACCGGAAAAAAAGTGAAACCCCTGATTTGGCATACTTGCCAAGACATATATCTGAAGAATAGGAAGCTCTGTCAGTAACACAAGACACAGTTTACCTGCAGAAGCCCCTTGTAAGGGCTTTTCACTTGTTTGGCAGGCAAGAAGGGAATCTGGGGAGAAGGTTGAGTTTATGACATTATATCTAAACAATACTGAACATTCAAATTCCATTCTAAAAAAAAAAAGAAATTGAAATGATACAGAAGAAGGGACAAGTTAACAACAGTTTGATACTATAGGGAGGGAAGGAAAACAAAACAAAGAAAAACACTGCACTAACCATAGTTGAAAAAGGTTCTAGAGAAAAGCTGATATCGGTGCTAGAAGTGGATGGCCCAGTCTGGACTTGGCTTCTTCCACCTAGCCCAGCCTTGGGGCTTGATCATCATCCATGTGTTGTTTATCAGATGGACTTTGAAAGCTGTTGTCCAGCCCATGATGGTGACACATTTTTCTAAGAACCTTTGGAGAGTACATTCAATGGGTCAGAAACTCAAGAAGAAATGCCATAAACCTAAGACCCCCAACAGGAAACAAAGCAAAAACTTAACTACAAGCCTTCACAATCTACACATCTAAAGGAAGCTGTTGACCCAGTTCTCAGCATTGGTATTTCTAGAGAGAATCCTGGAATTTTGGTTTCAAAAAACCCCACAAAATATTATAAAGATATGATTTCATTTTAATCCCAGGTGTGGGGTTATGGGGCTACTTTCTCATCAGCAGCAGCTGACTATGATTTGCCTCATGCTCTAGCAGAGGTGTGGTTTTGCCAGCTGGAAAGAGTTTCAGCAATGTGTGACATTTGAAATTCTGGGAACTTTTCAGAGGGTATGTAAATGCCAGAGCCCCAACAGGCAGGGTGGGTAGTTGTTGGTTCAGGTGGGGTGGCTGAAGTTTATTAGTAATTGTGCTCAAAGCAAAGAAATTAGATTCAGAGATGTCTATCTCTCTCTCCCCCTCTATCCTTCTTTTTCTCCTATTTAGTGACACAGGGTGATACCAGGGGAATGAAGGATAGGACAAAGAAGAACCAACAAAGTAACAAAGACAATCTACTGGTATTACACTTCTGGAAAGGTCTGGCAGGATAGCAAGAATGGAATTCCAGTGCATACGACTGACTGTGTCTGGCATTTAAGAACCTTGTCTGTTCAACCAGAGCAATCAATTTGAGAGGGTCTGACATGGCTGTACATCCAGATTTGTCTAGCAAAACAGCTGCCTCAAACACTCTTAATGTTTACCTGTTCTTTGCTCAGGAAACATCCCCTTTTGCATAGAAATCCCCAGAATAAAACTGAATGAATTCTAAACAATGTTCATTTATTCATTCTTGCTTGCTTGCTTCCTACTTTTCAACCCTTAAACCCTAAACTACAGGTTAATGAGAAAGAATAGCTCCTGGCAAAAAAACTGCAGGATAAATTTTCCATTCTCATTTTGTAGAGGACATGAGGACCTTGTGCTCACAGGTAAGTGTCAGGGAAAATAGAAATGCTGAACACACAGGGCTGCCTGTTTAACAAAACAAGATGTATGGTGCATTTTCCTCCCTGAAGCCTATGAATGGTTGTAGTTAGCAGCCTGGGGACCTCTGCTATCTGTGGTGGTAGGCCACCCCTGACTCTCTCAGGCTATTATGTTAATTTCAGACTTCTCCTCCCTAGACTTTTATCTTGAGCATTGTTTCTCAGTCTATAAAAACCATGTTTATCAGGAACTATTTCTGACATGAACTTAATAGCTAGCTCTTTGACCTCCTCCCTCCTCTCCCCACCATGAGGGAGGAGCAGCCTTACCAGGCCACAGAGGAAGACAATGCAGCCAGTCCTGATGAGACCTGATAAGCTAGGGTCAGATGGAAGGGGAGGAGGACCTCCCCTATCAGACTTAGAGAGGAGCAGGGAGGAGAGGAGATGAGGGAGGGACGGTGGGGTTGGGAGGGAATGAGGGAGGGGGCTAAATAACAAATAAATAAACCATATTTATGGGTGAAGTCACACTTTACAGCAGTCTAGAAGACCTCTGTGCTGTCTGTAGGTCCAGGCTACACCTGACTCTCACAGACCTTTATCAATAGTCATTCTCCTTAGATCCTCATCTTGAGCAATCTCAGTAAAGAGAATCCATCTTTATGGAAGAGGTCAGATGTACTCTTAAGAGTTTCAATGTTCCATATCTTAAGCTTTGTTGAAAACATGGGATTTAGTTCATTATGATCAGGAAACTTTTTTTCCAAAATTGTGCTATGCTTAAATATGCCTAAAATAAACTAGCCGGGGTCAGACTCTAGAAGTTTGAACCAACACCAGCTACTGAGTCGTGCTGAACTGGATTTCCTTCTTGCCTAACACTGATCATTACTCTGCTGACACTAGTGTTTGCAGAGACAACACCACCACCACCACACACACACATACACACACAGTTTCTATATGTTAAATAATTATAAGAATTATATATATATTATATAACTAAAATGCATGTGGCTGCAAGTGGTTAAAGTACATGTTATACATGAAAAAAATGATCTTTATGAAACCTGTCACTATGTACAGAGACTTGATCATAAAAAATGATGTAAATTCTGGTGCTAACTAACTAACCTTTAGGTTGCTTCTCAGAGTAAATGGGAATACAGAGTAGAAGATACAGATACCAGTAATGACCATATGATGCAATATTATAATGCTATAATTACTTCCTCCGTGATTTCTGTATTTCTCTTAACCTCTTAGCTTTTAATCATCCATTTATTATCACAGTGTTGAAGCATTTTTATTGGGTGCCATAGGTTATCACATGTCAAGTAGGGTAGGAATCAGTGAAGACTTTACACACTTGAAGGGAAGAAGGATCAGTGCATTTCCAGTTGTATTTGGATAGCTACTTTTTGTTCTCTGTACTCACTGTTCTGGCTTTCCTTCTGTTGCTGCAGTGAACAACATGATGAGAAGCAACTTGTGGAAAAAAGAGTCTACCTGCCTTATATGTCCTGAGCACAACCCATCATTGACAAAAGACAGAGAAAAAACTCAGGCAGGAACAGAGCAGGAACCGTGTAAAAAAAGTTGCTTAATGATATGTTTTTTCTCTTGATCAGCTACTTCCTTTTATAGCCCAGACATACCTGCCAATGGATGCCACCACCACAATGGTTTCAGACCCTGCATCAACTAGCAATTAATACATGTTCCCTCACACATGTTCACAGGTCATTTGATGGAAGCAGCTCTTCAAGAGAGGTTTTCTATTGATTGTGTCAAGTTGACACAATCTTTCCTCCCCCACCCCCAGCTTTTAGGAGCTTTCTTTTCCTTCCACCTTTTTTCACTTTACTCAGGCGTCTGCAGTTGAGCTCAGGACCATTCAGTGGTGGCTCCAAACCACTCAGTTGCCTGCTCTGTACAAGCTGCTGACCAGTCCTCAGTGGCTGGCTGGGCACTCCAGTCTTCAGTAGGGAACTGCTGGATGGGTACAGAGGGTACCTGCATACTCTCAGACCAGTCTGCCAGCTCGGGCTGAGCAGCAGTGAACTCAGGAGCTGGCGCAGTCTATTCACCCTGGAATTCCTCCCTGGTCACAGCCGTCTCAGCAGCAGCCTGGTCCTCCTTCTCAATCTCCTCTGGGTCTCTGAGATAGCACAGAGGGGAATCTGTGTTGCGGGTGGGCAGGTTGACATAAGAGTTCCTCCGTGAGGGGCTGGTGGTCAGCCCTGGGACCAGTTACCACTAGAAGCCGTGGCTCCCTGAAGGCTGCCTGGATTTGGTTAGTGAAGGTCCCCCGGTGTGGAGCAGCGAGCAATTGGAGTGGCTCCAGCGGCAGAGGCAAACTTCAGCACAGTTTGCTGGCCAGTGTTCCTGGAGGAGATGACGTTGACATCAGCAGGATTCTCAATGGCAACAGTAGCCCGAGCTGCAAGCAACAGCTTCTCCCAGGTCCTCTTCAGGTTTGTGATGTAGATACCATCACTCTTCCTTTTGTAGATGTATTGCCCCATCTGAAAGTCAAGGTTGGTGCAACCTAAGTGGGTTCCCGTGGCGAGGAATTTGAAGACATCCTCCTCCTTCATCTTCAGGACATCAAGGGCTCCGAACATTGTGAAAGTTTTCTGTTAAGTAATGCTGGGAATCAAGAACAACGCCATATGGATGCGTCCCCTGGCAGCAAGGAGAAGCAAGTTGACACAATCTTGCTAGCATAATTGGCCCTTTGTAAACTTGACACAGAATAGATTTAATTCCTTAAGGCTCTATTTTCAGGTGATTCTAGACTGTGTCAAGAAGATTTAAAAAATAACTTTTTAAAAATTAGGTATAGTTACAAGGAGATATATGACTTCCTGGTTGACAATGAGTACAACTATGGTGGTTAATTTTATGTGTTAACTTAAAACTGGCCTTAGCATACTAAACCAAACTTAAGTCTGGGTGTGTCTAGAAGGCATTTTGAACTGAGTTTAGCGTTTGAATCTGTGGACTGAATAGCTAGGTTCCCATCTTATGTAGGTAGGCCCTCTCTACTCTCTTGAGAGTGTAAATAGCGAAGAAGAGAAATCTCTGCTGCTTCTTTTGGGTTAGAACACTAGTGTTCTGCTCTTAACAGTTTTGGTTTTCAAGCCTTTAAGACTCAAATTGGTGTCTCTTTCACTGGATTCCCTGATTCTCAAATTGAACTACAAAATAGGATGGTTTTGATTTCTACTTTATAATTGACTTTGAGTCTCAGACTTTGTGTAAAGACAATTTATTATTTTATATATCTTTTAAAACTTGCATTTACTTATTTTTAGTGTAGTGTCTGTGCGTGCGTACATGCAAGACTGCATGCTCACTCAGTGTACACATGTGTATGTTTGCATGTGTGAACATGTACACTTACAAAGGAGCATATGTGTATTTCAGAGGACAGCTTTTCATAATCAGTTCTCTCCTGTCAGCCTATGTGCCCTAGAGACCAAACCTAGGCCATCAGTTTTGGCACCATGCAACCTAACTGCTGACCCATCTCACCAGCCCAACCTCGTATCTCTAGCTCCGTATCTCCTGTTGCTCTTTCAGTCCAGAGGACTCTGACTATTTTAATGGATCTATTCCAAGACATAGCATCACGTACTTGAAGAAATGACTGGGCAGTGCTCTGGCTGAATTAACTAAACATAACCAGACAATTGCTTCTCTGTTCTTATAATTTTAAAACTGCCAAAAAGATACAGAAGAAGGATAAAAGGCTTTATACTTTGCTAAAAATAAAAAACTAAAAAGAGCATGAGCAAAGCCATGTTAACAAATTTATGCTATATAATTTGCATAAGAATAATAATTACAGCCAGGCATGGTGACTGTAATCCCAGCACTCCAGGAGACAGAAGTATGTAGATCTCTTCAAGTTTAAGGCCAGCCTGATCTACTAAGTGAATCCAGGACAGCCAAAGCTACACAGAGAAACCCTGTCTCGGAATATAATATAAAGCAAAACAAAACAAACAAAAAACAATAAAAAGAATCATAGTTACACAGAATTTCATATCACAATTTGATTAGCATATGCTCCTCTCTAACAGTGAAGTTCTAGGAAAGAAAATCATTACACCTCTTATACATTTATCATTTATGGATATCTTTGTCAAAATCATTCCATCAGAAATCGCAAGTCCCCTTTCTTGCTGGGCCATTTAATCTCTGTGTCCCTTTACAACAGGTGGGTGAGGGGAGAAGGAGCTGTGCAGGAAGCAGGCAAAGTTGACTTCACAAATTATATCAAGGCAGGATTTTGAAAAACACAGAAAAAAATTATGGGGATTTTATTATGGGAAGGAGATTTTTGATCTATAGATTCTGGTTGGTACCTCTTTCCAGCTGAGACAGTAAGAATTTGAACACAATGAAGTTTTTAACAGCTCCCTCCTCTCCTGCTTCCCCATAGTGAACTTTACAATTGTTTAGGAATATCACCAGAGTCATCCTTGAAACAATACCATAACTAAAAGAAACTTGGGGGAGAAAGTGTTTATTTTGGCTTAGGGTTCCAGAGGGGATCCAACACAACATGCAAGGAAGAACAGGAGCAAGAGGCCAATCTGGCCGTGGGAGAGCCAAGTGTTGACATTTCATTAGCACACAGGAAATGGAGAGATGGGGACTAGAAGGAGGGTCCAGGCTATAATATTTCAAAGTGATGCATTTCCTTCAGCAAAGCTCTGTCTCTTAGAGGTTCCAGAACCTTCCCAAACAGTCCTACCTGCCTGGTACCAAGTGCCTATGAAAGGTATTTCACAATCATACCACAACACAAGGTTAACATTTATACACACACACACACAACATATAATGATGTATGTGACAGAAAAATCTAAAAGCTTACTTCCGATAACTAGCAGAATTATATTTTCATATAACAATTGTTTTTGCAAATGCTTAGAAAAAGTTTTGTTTCTCAGAGTAAAAATTAATGTGGACAGAAGAGTGAACTGAAATTCAAGAGATTCGGTCTGATGCATAAAAGACAGTCCTGGCACCTGAGCTGCTGAAGCCAGAGGATTCTGAGTTCAAGGCTCACCTCCAACACAAACAAATAAAGAGAGACATGAATAAACATTGTCTCTAACACAAACAGTACAATGATTATTTTAGAAAAAATATTTTAGTAAAAATAATATTTGATGCAGTCTGTAATTGGTTCTTACCATATTTGTGTTGTTTTTTTAACCTAAATTATAGACTTATTGATTTGTTTGTTTATTTTTGCAGGCACACTGCTTTACAAGCACACACACACACACAGACACACACACCGTGATATTTCAAATGACAGAGAACTCATTGTTCTTATAAATGGATATGATTCCTGACCACCAGATGGCTCAGCGTAAACTAAATTATACTCTCTCTCCCCATTTTGTGCTGGTTTGTATTGGTTTTACCACTCTACCTCACTTTCTTTCACTGTGATCTCATCTCTTTAGCACTGATAACAAAGTATACATATAGTAGAACTGAGAGAGAGTGTTTAGTGTATTTCCTGATACATCAGAAGTACTTGCTGACTGCCATCACAGGCATAAATATTACAAGAAAAAATGTGCTTAGGGCTTTGTTTTCTTATTTCCTTACTATTTTTCACTCAGGCATGTTTTCAAATAAGATATTTGCTTTGCATTGAATCAGATTCTTTTCTACAGAAAAACTCAATTATATAGCATCTTAAGAACTGTGCTTATAGCTTTAGAGAGATGCACAATGAAATTGGCTCAGTGTCAATTTGAACGGCACTATCTACAATCTTTCTTTTAGGTAAAAATATGCTAGTTAGAATTTCAAATGCTTATATAGTTTGATTTCTTATAATCTAAACAATTACTACGTGAAAGCTGCTTGGCCTTCCCTAATAATAGGATTCCTTTTAGAGGTAGAGGCTGCCTGTGCTTTCTGATGTTCTGTCTTCAGTGCATACATTAACTCCTCCCACAGTGGAGGACAGATGTGAGCACTCTACCCTTTCTTTTTTATTTACTAATGTATTTTTTGTACTATGTATTCTTTTCTTATTTTTTAAGATTTATTTATTATGCATACAACGTTCTATCTGCATGTACACCTGCACGCCAGAAGAGGGCACCAGATCTCATTATAGATGGTTGTGAACCACCATCTATGCTGGGAATTGAACTCAGGACATCTGGAAGAGCAGCCAGTGCTCTTAACCTCTGAGCTACCTCTCCAGCCCTTACTAATGTATTTTTGAGCTGTACTTTGTTGTGTGGCTTAGAATTCAGTGGTTGTAAAAAGGAACTGATTTTAATCAAGTCAGAAAAAAATTAAGCTTAGACATTTTCAAATGTCCTTTTCTGTTAAATGAACTCCTTAAGGATTTTTGTGTCCATATTTAACACAAATCCTAATAGTTGAAATCATGTGAATTATTTCAGGATCTAGTTATTATTATTCAGAATCAGATGGGGTTTATAAAATATATTATTCAGAATTAAGCGATTCATATTTCTGTGGTGTTTATTTCAGTTATATCCAGGGAATAGATGTAAATAAGAAATTACCAGATATATATATATATATATTTATTTATAACATATATTTATATATATTTGTTTTTTCCCCTAGGAAGCACATCAAAGTTGGCTTTCAGTGGGAAAGCAATTTTAAGGTTTCCTTCATAAGCAAGAACTATGAAATGCTCCAGGAACCAGTTTAAAAGGACTGCTTGTCTAATGGTCAGAAATAAGGACTGGAAATCCTTGTGCTTGACTGAACACAATGACACGAATGAAAAGTGGTATGTTTACATTGGCAACCCATACGTTACCATTTTAAACTTGTGGTGATATTTAAAAACTGTGTGCAAGTTTAACTTTTGGTCCCTGCTTTGTGGTTAAATGTGAGGAAATTAGCTTTTGAAATTTGCTATGTGTAGTTTGAAAAATGTTAAGAAACCTCTCTCTTGTTTTCCACAATGACTACACTCAATTATATGCACATATACAGTGAGCAAGGTTTCCTGTCTCTGTATGTCCTCACCACACCTGTCATCTTCAGCCCTCAGCTGAAAACCCCTTCTGCGCTGTGTCATACGGTGTGGTTTGGATTCGCTTTACTGGTAGTGAGGCTAGCCCCACAGAACCAGCTGATAGCAGTTTTTCCCCTCTTAGATTTAGGAAGAGCTGCTGTTATTTCTCCCTTAACAGTTTCCTTCCCCCCCCCTTAAAGACATTAAGATATGAACACATTTCATTATACACATGCTACAAAGTTGTCAAAAATAAAAGGGTTCTGTTGTTGCTGTTGGGGAGGGAGTTGTTTGTTAGTTTAGAAAATTTGCTTTGGGACTATCTGGTCCTCAGTTTGTCATAACCAAGGAATTGATTCAACCTGCTATTTGCTACAAATCTATTCAAATGTGTATGGCCTCATTTAATTTGTATAGGTTAAATACGTCTAGAATTTTATTCATTACTTCTACTTTTTCCCGTTTGTTGGCACACAGCTGTTTGTAACAATACCTATGATTGATCGTTTTTATTTCTGTGGTATTAGTTTCAATGTCTCTCTATATTTTTTTCTTTTGGTGTTTTCGAGTCAGGGGTTTCTCTGTGTAGCCTTAGCTGTCCTGGATTTACTTTGTAGATCAGGTTGGCCTTGAACTCACAACTGTCTGCCTGCCTCTGCCTCCCAGAGTGCTGGGATTAAAAGTGTGCACCGTCACACCCGGCTCAATGTCTACATTTTCATACTTAATTTCATTTATTTGAGACTCCTGTTCTTCTCCTTCCTCCTCCTCCTCCTCTTCTTCCTCCTCCTTCTTCTTCCTTCTTCTTCTTTCATTTATTATGGTTTCTGCTTTCTCTACCCCTCCCACTTCCTACCTCTCCTTTCATCTGGATCCACACCCTGTGTCTCATTAGGAAACAAATAGGCTTCTAAGGGATAACAGTAAAATAAAACAAGATACAAAACAAAAACTACAGGGGAATAGGACAAAACAAATATACAGAGGGAAAAGAGCTCAAAAAAAGGCACAAGAAATAGACACAGAGACACACTTTTTCACACACTCAGGAATCCCATAAAACAATAAACTAGAAGCCATAATATATATCCAAAGCACTTGTAAGGTAAAAACAGAGAAATATATGAATATGTATTTATGTTATATATGTTATATCAAAATATAATATAAAAAACTAAGATAAAATTTCTTTGAAAGTCCTGACACAATTATGGGACAAGATAAGCTACCAGAGTTCACTTTCTGTGGACTATCTCCTGCTTGGCATACAGCCTACCTTTAAGAGTAGTTTGTTTCCCAGTGAGATTCTCTGGAGATGACTAGATTTTCTTTGGCAAGTGGCTTTCAACTGGACATGACTTCTAGGTTAGGGATGGGGCATGTGTCCACTGTGAGAGTTTCTCTTCTTTAATCTTGGTGAGTCTGGCTAAAGTCTCGCCACTTTTGTTTGTCTTTACAAAAGCCTAATTTTAAATTAATATTTTATTTTTAGTGCCCACTTCTCATATTTCAACTTTTATCTGTTATTTCTTTTCTGTTAATAACTTGAGATTTGATTTATTCTTTGTCATCCTTGTCCCTGAGATGCATGTAATATGCTCTTTATCTGGAATCTTTATTTTTGGTACAGGAAGTTACTACTACACACCCCGCTCAGTAGAAATTGCTGTATTCTGTAAGTTTTGAAATGTATTTTCATTTAGTTTGAGAACTTTTAAACATTAAATTTTGATTTTTTTTGATGACCAATTGTACTTTCAAAAATATGGTGCTTTCAAAAATACAGTTCCCAAGGGTCTGTGTTATTTCAGACTGTTCATTTTAGTTTTATGCATTGGGAGCAGAAAATATTCTGAATGTGTTAAAAAAATTTGGTGACTGTCTTAAAGCCTATTTATGACCTAATATATGCTCTAGTCTGAAGGAAGTTACATGTGCTCATGACAGCTGCTGGCTATAATAAATGACCGTCTTATCCATTCACAGTACAATTTAGCCTTTTTCTTTTTTTACTGAAATGTTCTGATCTGTATATTGATCCAAGAAAGACGCTGAGAGCCATCAGTAATATGACATTGAAGAGTATATCTCCCTGTAGATTTAAGGGTAATATTTTATAAAGTTGGCCACTTCCACATTAGATGGACATGGATTCATGTCATTATATCTTTCTGTTGAACTGATCTGTTGGACATTATTTAGTGCTCTTTGTTTCTTGAAGTTTGATCCTAAGTCTACCTAGAAGCCAAAGATAAATGTAACTATTTCTAGTGTCTTCAGCATTACACTCTCTTGGAATACCATTTCCCATCCTTGCGCTTTCTTTATGTGGTTTTCCTGCCTGATTGTGTGATTCTATTATATTGGTATTCTTTTTTCTGTTAATCCAGTGAGAATCTTTCTACCTCAGGGTTTAATCTGTACATTCAATGCATTGGTTATATGTAAAGACTTATGTTTTTGATAATTTTCTTCTAATTATGGAAGTACTCTTCCCCCTTCTTTTATGGTTACATGTGTCTTGGTGGTTGTGTTGATAACATTTGATCCTTTGTAGTTATAGTTTGTCCATCTGATCTCCTAGCAGAAAGCAATCATGATTTGGAAATGCCATGTAGCCTGTTAAACCTCAAAGTTTGGCTTCATGAACTTCTAAACTTAAATCTATCCAAACAACATCATCAACAGCAGACCAAGTGTTCCAACAAGTCAGCCTGTGGAGGACGTTCTCATTCAGAACACTGCAATCAATCTAGACTATTGTAAAGGGCCTGCCTTTAAGTTTAGCTATTCTTGCTTCTGCTTGGTGAGATCTGTTTATTGCCACCAATTTGCTCTTTGTCATCTCTGCTCTGTTTCTCATTCCAATCTAGCATGTACTGCCTTCCTAATTTTACTGTCTACCTGCATCCTCTTAATTCGGATTGATTATTTTCTTACAATCATTCTGTAAGAAGGAAACAAACTGAAACCACTTTGAATAAAATTTCTGTTTTGAATAGGGGTCAAATAAAGTTAGTTCCCAAGGCCTTCCAGGGTAACTGGTCTCCTGCTTGGCAGAGGGAGAGAGATGGACATGGTTATCTAACATCCTGGTTGGCAAGTGAGACAAGTCGCCCTGCCCCATTGAATAAACCGATCAATGAGAACAGGATAAGTGTACCTACCACAAAGACATGTTCCCCAAATCCTGATTGGTAGAAAATATGTAACTGTAACTTGGCACAGATGTTTGTAGTTTTCAAGCTTAAAAACTTTGAAACTTCTGGCCTGCAGGAGAGGAAGGGTGTCACAGTTGAGTTCTCAAGTCTGTTCTGCTGCCCGGATTGATCAGTAGTGGCTTGATTTGCCTATGATGAGGATTATGAGATATTTCTGGAGAGTCACCTTACTCTTTTGGAAGCATTGTATCTACTTGCTTTTCCACACTTCCAAAGGTCTTTTTGTGACTTTTATGCATGGTGATGGATTGATTATCTCCACCATTTTATAGGGTAGCATTCTTAGTAATAACTCTCTCTTGACGATGTGCTTTGGAGTATCAGCTGTTATACAGTGCTGGCATGGCTTCCTGTTTGTAGTCTCCAAAACTGTGAAAACTTAGTCAGATTTACTGTCTCCATGGGCCATGCAACACTGGAAATAATAGCAACTCAGGCAACTGTGTTGTGGACAAAGGATGATGTGTAGTTCATGTTGTGACTACTCCTGTGATGAGTGGTTCCAGTAACCAAATGGGCCAGTATCTGCACAGATAATGTTTCTAGAATTCTCCTTTATCCTTAATTCTACAAAGGAGGCCTTTAACTTCTTTGTCCATGTGGTGTAAGTGGCAGATTATTTTTTTTTCTTCTCTGTGTCTGTGTTTTCTCTGTTGTCATAGGTTACTACATTTGACAAGGTTGCAGTGACTTACTCGATGACTTCCCGTGTTCTTCCACGGCCACTCATCTCAAGATATATCATACACATATCTCTAGGAATATTTTTGTGGTTTTTTTTGCATCTGTGAGCCAACTTAAATCTCTACAGCTTTATCAATCATACTTTATATGTAGACCTTTTAAATATTTCTTTTTATATTTATCCTGCAGCATTTTTAGTAGTACTGAAAAATTTTGTATTAATCATTGATGTTGAACTTTCAACATATATTACTTTTGATAAATAATAATTCAGAGTCTATTAAAAATCTTACTGTATTATAGATAATTATTTGGTCTTTTCTAAAAGTAAAACAGTAATAATAAATCATAGCAACC